>JAOTON010001172.1:0-433182 GCA_034440635.1 Lepas anatifera
TAATCTGAAAAGTAGTCATTCTTGAAAGGCGGAGTAACTTGTGTCTTACTCCACTATTTTACCTCCCTGGACTCGCATCTGCCATATTTGCGGAATATTATCATTTTTTACATCAGAGATATCACACTGTACCTGGCGTGTGCATTTCTACAAAAAAGATGTGAAAATATTCATATCATTCCCCCATTTCTGACCCTAGAGCCGCCCTTGAATTTTGAATTTCTTCTAAATGAGAAATTTGACCATTTCAAAGCAATGCCCTATCAATCCATACTAGTTTCGTGCAAATCAAGCCTAAGAGACAAGAGCTACGGAGAATGTAAAAAGGCAGAAATTTTGTATATTTTTAACCCTTTCCCTCAATTTTTCAAAATTTTGAATTTTTCTCTAAATGAAGTTCAGCGCGAGAGGAATAGGTTGCAGTTTGAATTTTTGAAATCAGCCGGGTAGATATTGAGATCTTACGGGGGCAGAATCCGCCCCCCTGTTGGAAAGAGGGGCAGCCGGGAGCCCGTTGGAAATAGGGTTAACCTATTTTTACAGCATAACCCGCACAGTTACTGCTATTTTCCTTTTCAAGGCAAAATGATACTGGAATGATAAACAAATATGAAATGTTTGCCCAAAGACGTATAAGACTCATTGTATACCTGGGTAGAGTGTGTTAAAATTTGTTTTCATCTGTCACACAAGGGAGGGAAAGGTTGGAACCTAAGCCAAAAAACCGGAAATATCAAAGTTGTCGCCTTTAAAAAGTTGTTGCCCTTGAATTATATTAACTGAATCCATACAAAAGGTAAATATTGGTGCCATAATGCAGCAGACTTAGCAATCACACTTCAGAATCCGCAATGTGGCTTAGTGGGCATCATGCACTTATGCGTAGTAGTCTCCGTTGTAAATACTGCCTAAAAGCACTGCAACGCCGACGAAAAACAAAATTCTGAACCTCACAGGCCTCGGAACCCGAATCCATCACTCATAAGCCCAACGCATTACTTACTGAGCTAACCGACTCCCGAGGTTTCCGCGCTCGTGGGAAAATATCCATAGCAATCTATACCAATGAATCTGCAATGAGCGAGCCGACGCATTCGATTAAGAAGTGAAGCCTCTAAAGAACAGTCGTTTCATGGCAAAAAGTTCCCGGTCATACCGTTATAAAAAACACCTCATCAGCTGCAACTTTTGAGGGTCGCCTGCTGTCGCTGCCGTCCTCGGCTGCTCTGCGGCAGGCTGGCTGGACTGCAAGGGGGCCTCACTGCTAAATCTGGCATTGGCATCCATTCGGAAGACTTCTTGCAACAGAAGTTTATTTATTTCAAGGCTTCTTGTGTGAGTGAAAATTTCGAAAGCATGAACGGAGGATGTAGTGAGCCAGTGACATACTTATATATAGCTTGATTGGGGAGGGGAAAGTATAACATTTCTTAACTTTTTCTTAATTAGATGAGTAGGAGATACATCTTAGGTTTTCCGGTACTTCGCTATACCGGAATTGTGAATACCTCGCCATACCGATACCTGTATCCAAATGAAGGGGCCAGTTCGTGTTTCTATTGTTGTTAATTACGGTAATCGTCCTGTAAGGTGGCTTTCCTGGGCGTTTTTTTCACTTGGCCCACCAAATGGGTTCTGATATTTGTTAGTTTTATTCTGCCGCACTTAGAAAAATTAATGTTAAAAGTCTGGTACGATCCCTGGTTGGCGAGTTGACATTTTTTCACCCCCGCTGCAACGGTGGTGGTTCGTCATGAATCCAGACCACCCAACGACATCCAGACCAAATAGATCACGTAAACAAACGTAGACCCTCTGGCGACATCATGGCCACGTACGATGACGCATTTCCACAGACCTCCTCTCGCCTTGAATCTAGATCCCTGCAGGAATAAACGACACGTAAACCAAGGAATCCAAACACATCCTGCGCTAGCAAAACACCACCCGGTCTCTTGCCGTCCGCGCGGGTGCCCCCCCCGTCGCCGCCCACGTGTGGGAGGGCTCAGGGCAGGGGGAGGGGGAGCAACTGTTGACGCTCCGGCTCCGTTGGGTCACTGGGAGCAGTCGGTGTCGACTCAGCGACTGCAGGCCAAGCTCTGCTGGATGCTTCCCAGTCCACCGGCAGACACCTCTCAGAGTAGGTCACAACAGAAGCGACGGTGTTAAATCACAGTCATTGCTGGGGCTTAACGATGCACCAACTGCCAGGGTGTATACGGCATCGCCAACCCTCGTCGGAGGGATTTGAGAGATCAGATTAAGTTATGTAGAGGTTTTGTCGGGGTATGAAGCCGCGACATGTGGCTCAGATGAAAGCTGCTCGTACCACTGAGCCACACATTCCCCGTAACGGTGTTAAAAAAACAGAAGTGTCTTATCATCTCTCTATCATCTCGAAGGGTCAGATTGTTTCACTACAAAGGCAATGCAGGAATATTTTGGATATTTTTAGGTACTATTTGGTATACCGCTGTTTCTTCGCACCGTAGAGCTTATTCAGTATCAGCCGAGGTTTTCTGTTGTTTTTCCCGCTACCTGTGCCGACAAAGTATTTGTTTTCTTCGGGCTGGTGGCCTTTCTGTCTTTGCGATGCTGTTCTAGCATTGTGCCTACAAACTGCCAACATTGGGTGCTTCCGACTCTTTGTTTGACATAATTAGTTTGCATCGTTTTTGCTTGGTTCCTATTTTACTTTGCTGATACTCCACACGTGCTATTAGCCTAGATTATGCAACGAAAATGACGGCTGAACCCGAGAGGATGGATAAAACATTGTTTAGACTGCTTATGGATTACCCATATGTCATTGATCCATATTCATGGGCTTTTTGCGTTTCCTAAGTAAATATTTCATTTTAATGTGTTTAAGTACATTTCTCATCCATGTTTGAATAATTTATTCCAAAGTGAAACGGCAAATTGGTTATTTTCGAAAGAAACCCCGCCGGATATAAGGAGTAACGATACCGCATTGTTGAGAGGTTCCTCATTGCTGCCTTCGGGTAAAGCTTTGAAAAATGGCACTGAACTTCCTTTCAAGTTCTAAATATATGCTTTCAAAGCTATGACATTCAGCTATTGAGACGAGTAAGCGGTCATGACCGACCGGCGACTCCCATTCTCCTGCCGGGCCGTTTTATAGGAATCACCAGACCCCGACCCGCGTTCCATTCACTAACCAGGGAATTGGCGGGGCGGCAGAAGACCAGAGCTTCTGACGACAAGACCGCAATATCCTACACAGGCTGCAGTGGAGCCGTGCTCCCAGACAGCCAAGCGGGAACGGCACGTCTGGGCACTGGCTCCTCTTGAGTGTTATATTTTAAAGGCAATCGTACCGTGTTGATAATAAAAATATATGTATATATATATATATATATATATATATATATATATATATATGTATATATATAAAACCTTTTATAGGCTGTTATAGTTTTGCAGCTTTGGAAAATTGCTCCCAAGCTGGGACTCGAACCTAGGTCTCCGGATTTCCGGCCCGGCATGCTAACCACTACACCACTCAGGAGCCTGAACTTTCCTTTCAAGCTTGCGTATTTATACTTGATTTATCGGCAGTTGTTTTACTGGGGCATTCTCATGTCAGTCAGATCTCTATGTACATACCTCCAGTATTTATATATCTCTTATATATGTATACATATATGTGTATATATATATATATATATATATATATATATATATATATATATATATATATATATATATATATATATATATATATATATATATATATATGTGAAGGCTGGCAGTAAGTTATTAACCCTCGCCCCACCGGGGGCCATCGATGGCCCCCTAAGATTTTTTCAAGATAGCAGAAAAATGACGAACCGCAGCACCGCGGTTGAGGGCTCTATCTCTCGCCTCATAATTTTCCCACCATCCCTGAAAATTTTTACCCCGGGTCACCCAAGGTCAGGTCACCAAGCGAGGTCAACCAAGGTCACCTCACTTCAACTTTGAAGCTCTATAAGAGCTACATTTCTTAATCGATCAATTTGAAACTTGCTACACTTCATGATCCTTCCAGGTCTACAACGTGTATATCCGGGATTTTTCAATTTCGTGACCTGAGGTCAGGTCACGAGGCGACCTCTCCCATTGGAAAAGCATAGGAAATATCTGTCTCATAATCTAAAAGCCACAAAAATGATTGCAAATACTCAGACTGCTCAGAACAGCGTTTTTGGACACCCTTTCAAGGATCCCAGGGGTTATATTTGCCCTTTGACCTTTCCAAGGTCATCCAAGGTCACCAGGGGACAAAAACAGTATTTTGACAATAACTTTTGGCCTAATTAAGCTAGAGCGCTGAAACAAACACCATCGTATTTGTCTTGTCACTGGCTTTCATTTAATATACGGCAAGGGCACTTTCTGACCTTTAGTGACCTCAGGTCATATTAGGTCACGAGGTGACCTCTGGAGGTCAAACCACTGGCGGGAGGTCTTTACGTTCCACATAGCGGAAAAAGGCCTGGCAATTTCTTATCAAATGTACTTAACCAGATCTCAATAGCTCTAATGGCATAGGAGTTATGTCTAGTTTTCTTAAGCATTGCATATTTGAGTGAAAATAGCCTATCGTGACCTTTCTTGACCTCTGGAGGTCAAACCATTGACCTGAGCGCTTAAACATGCGAAATAATTTCTTACTGAATTCACGCGAGCTTTCTAACGTACTTTGCAGATTTTCGCTCACCCCCATATTTTCGGAGTTAGAGGGGGGCCATCGATGGCCCCCGGTGGGGCAAAGGTGGCGCCGGAACCCCGGTGGGGCGCGGGTTAAGTATACAAGTATGATTGAATATGACCGCGTTTTTGGAATTAGCAAGTCTCTTGTTAACTTTTTCCAAGTCTCTAAATGTTTTTTTAGGTATTTCTGAAAGTTTGTCAAGTATATTTCCAATTCTACTCATTGTTATGAAAGTAAAAATATTCATTATGCGACCGGTTTCGTAAATTCAATAAACGTTTTCAAGCAAGTGGACATTTTGAACATGACAATACCATTCGAAAATACAAAAGTATGACACAACAATAATCACGGCAAAATATCAGGCATCTTTCATCTGTGAAGAATATTTAAACTGTTAAAAGATGGGCCCGCTGCTAAACTATCTTTGGCATTTGTGTCTTCTTAGGAGTCCTCTGTTTTAACCTCCACCATAGGAGCTGGTGTGGCAGAGGGTGAATATTCCGACGTAAGCTCTCTGGGTGTTGAGGGCTGGGAACTTCTCTTTAATGAGGACAGCTTCAAGAATTCGTAGTCGGCGCCGGTCACGCTCGCGCTCGATGATCTTGAGGTTGGTGGTGAGGATGTTCCTGGTGATAGGTTGCTGGTGGACGTCTCGCCAGTGCTCGTACGGGGATGGGCGTGCAGGTTCATCGTTTGCCGTCTGGAGAGCGTGGTGACCGTCTGGCCTATGTAGTCGACTCGACGAAGCTTATAGTCTTCGTGTGGACACGTCCAGTGATAAACTACACAGCTCTTCTGGAGATCGCACTCTCCAGCGGCGCTGTTCTTCATGATCAGATTTGAGTTTGTTTTGCTCTTATAGTAAATCCGAAGATTTATCTTTCTGTTGCCGTCTGTTGACTTCACGTTCCTTTTGATGATTTCCTGCAGGGCCTTTTCATCTTCCTTGTACTTCGATGACAAGGAATATGTTTATGTATATATATATATATATATATATATATAGTGTGGGTGCGTGGGTACGTGCGTGCGTGCGTGCGTGCGTGTGTGTGTGTGTGTGTGTGTGTGTGTGTGTGTGTGTGTGTGTGTGTGTGTGTGTGTGTGTGTGTGTGTGTGTGTGTGCACTTGTACGTCGTGACTACCGAGGCTAGTTTATGATTACACGTCGGACTACCGAGGTCCGCATGCCACTACCGAGGACATTTTTTGGGGCTCGGTATTTTCAATGCTGAAATTGCCTTCTTTGATTGTTTCTTGTCGTAAAATATTGTTTTTAGCCGGTCCTCATTTTTGTCGATTTTATGAGATTTGTGTGACGGCTTTGTGTGATACGCGGACGAAGCCATTTGTGTGAGTTTGTCAGACGGAAAAATAGTGGTGAACCGCAAGAAAGTGAAGTGCTCAACTATTGTTTCATAGCAAAGTACTATTTTTCTTCCTTACAAAATTATCGAAAATAATTAACTCAAGCATAATATACAACTTTGGTGAATTTTTCATTTAGTTTTTTAACAAACATGTAGTGACCGGGGAAGTGTTGACAGTTGATTTCTCACCACTATACCGTCCGGCGTCCACCATTGCTGCTCAGTTTTTCAGACTGCAGGTATGTGTGCAATCGCAGAAGGCCGTGAAACATGCTTGTGAAGTTAGGTATTTTATTGGTGTGATATTTTAGTTGAGTGTGAGGAGGTGAACAATTTTTAATGTCTCTTTTTTCACTGGAGGATTCAAGACTGGTAGAGTTTTGGGAAGTGCCAACAGGTAGGTTCAGGCACATAGGCGCAGGAACGTCCAGAATATTGGAGGGGCCAGCCAAACTTCCAAATGAAGCTGACAAGGAACTTTCCATGCTACGACCAAGAATTCTTTGAATTTGGACTCCTCGTTGCCGTCTGCACCGTCTGATTATTAAAATGTCCGACTTCCGCCTATTTTGGCTGAGATGAGTGTGATTATTAATTGTTTTGGCCAGATTTTGGAGCTGCCATGGCCCCTGGTCCCTCTGTTTCTACGCCTGTGTTCAGGTAGGTAGGAACCTAGGTACAGAGATTACATCGAGGGAGTATAGTGCATAGGCGGATCCAGGAATGCCGATCGGGGGGACGACTTCCGGCCCGGGGGGCGCCACTTTTGACCGACAAAACCTACCAGATGGGCGCAAAATCCTATCGGTGGGCGACGATTTTCGCATCCTGGGGGGAGGGGGTAGGAAGTAGCATTTCAGGGGGCACTATCGACCTTTCAGGGGGCGCTGTGACCACTTCATGGGGCGCCGAGGGTCGATCGGGGGGGGCACGTGTCCCCCTGGATCCGCTTATGGTATAGTGGCATGACTTCCTGGATGCCCGAAGCTGAAATAAATCTTTGGGACATCATTACTGGGTAATTAGGGGCCGGATAAAGGCAGGGGCGGACGCAGATCCAAGTTTTGGGGGGCAAACCCATGTCTGCCTATCCTCCTGGGGGAGGGGGCGGGGGTGTTACGTGCAATTTGGGTGCTCGACAGACCTAGTATAAGCTGCCTCTCCAACTTCATGATCGCTCTTCTGGGGGGGGGCGAGCGAATATTTTTTGCTCTACAGACCTAACACCTTAAAAAAATTCAGGAGTTTGGGGGGTGCCAAAAGATAGTTTGGCCCCCACCCCTCCAGCGCTTTGGGGGGAATGGCCGGAATGCCCCCTGCGTCCGTCAATGGATACAGGCGAATGGTTAGGGAGCTATGGAACCCAAAATCATGAAAAGCACATTTAAATGTTTTTTTTTAAGAACATAGGCGAAAATCGGGTGGTCGGGGGCAGGGGGTTTTTGGTCGTTAGTGGAGCTTAGAATCGTGAAAAACATATTGATATGGTTGTTTAAGAAAATGGGCGAAAATCGGGTGGTTGGGGTAGGGAGCTTTTTGTCACCCCCTGGATCCACCCCTGGGGCCAGTCTGTAGCATGAACGTAGAGCTTCGTCACTGGCCGCCCCCACCCCCCCCACTCGAAAGATCTGTGGCGACACCTCTACACCCATAGGGGTTTGTATAGAACTTGTACTACCCTACCTATCTACTAGTGTTGTTAACCCATCCAGAAACCCCCTCCCCTTCCGAATAGAACAGAGATATCCACCCATGGTCTGTAGGACGTATGAATGTGATGTTTGCTAAAACAATCTGATTCCATAGGACTATGATGGAACTAAGTGCACGCCAGTTTTTCCTCCTTTTTGGATCACTTCCTGACACAAAAAAAGAAATTCAATTTTTTTAGACCTTACATGAGTTACTTGATCCTTCGATAATTGTTCCTGGGATAGGTAGCTACTTTGCCTTTTTACTCTAATTTCTGCCTAGTCTAAGAAGCTTTCTTAGAGGCCATGCTGACTTCAAAATCGTATCAATAATTGAAGTAGAAAGATCCAGACCATTGGAATTGACATGCCCACTCTCAGTGGCGGCTTGTTGCAATAGGTACCCAATGTTGTGGATGCTTTATGAATACCCTATGAGGGTTAAAATTGGGTAGATCTGCGTTTTGGTGATCTCACTGATTAGCACATATTGGATCACAAGCAGACATACCCAAAATACCTAGACTTACCTATTTTCAGACTCATTGGACAAACGACTAGACGCCTTCGCTCTTCCATTAACACGCGCCCGCTGGGGTCCCTTGCATGACACGCCCCGGTGGGGGCGTTTTCCGCCCCCTCCGTATCTCGTTCCCCACGAAAGCTAAAGGAAAATTACGGGCTGCGTTCGAAAGCTCTTGACAAGACGAAGAGAATTTATACGAAGTATCTTTATGTCAGGTCACTATTGAGGTCAGCATAGGTCAAAGAATCCTCCATAGGCTTACAACAGAACAGTGTACATTTCCCTCTCTAAATCTGCCCTCAGGAGAGCTAGAGCAAATATTTATGCATCATTGGATTCCTCTCATCGCGGCAAATCGAATGATGTATAATATGACCTTGCTAGGTCAAATAGTGAAAATGACCTGACCTCGATCTTGGTCAGGGTCACAGAGTGACCTGGTATGGTCATGCTGCATATTGATCGACTTCCCGTGACAATATAAACACAATGCAAGCAGAATGGGAGCTTTATCTCAATTCAATGAGAAGTTATTGGCAAAACAATCACTCTCTGCTCCCGTGACCTGATATGACCTTTGAGAGGTCAGATGCTCAAAAACTTAAGTTTACGGTCAAGATTGTGGTAAGAATAGGCATTTTGAGGATTTTCAGCCTTATCTATCCAGTATTTCCTGAAAATGAGTCCATTCTATTTTTCACCATAGACTTATAATGGAGTAAACAAAAAATTGACCCCACCTTAGGTCACCAATATCAAAATTCCGAGATAGCAGATTTGTAGAACCTAATGACCTTATCAGATGGTGAAAGTTTCAAACTGATCGGTTTGCTAATGTTCCCTGGGCGCTGCTTCAAACTCGTAATTTTAGGTTTTGAGGTCGGGTCACTTGACCCTGAATAGCTCCTTGACCTGACATGACCTTAACTAAAAAATGTGGTCAAATGTGTAAAATTAATCAGGAATAAGGTACCGTAAGTTTCGTTGTTCTGCGTCTCTTTGTTCTTGAGCTATCTGGGAAAAACCAGGAGGGGGGCGAATTTCGCCCCCCAGCGGGGCGCGTGTTAAGTCTAGTATACGTGAAAGTCTAGTCCTAAGGACTATCTACATCTCCCAATGTAGTTATTTCTTTTGGGTATATTTTTATTATTTTTAATTTAGAGTACTCCACCAGCATGTCCTCAATTAATTTTCACTTACCTTAGAAATCTACCCAAAAATGGTGCAGCCTAAGTGATTAGCCACTTTTGCTTTTCTATTAAGGCTAGCATGAATGAAAGCCTAGTCCCAAGAACTAAACACTTGCTTTCAATATTTTTGTTTTATATTTTTCTCGGCTACAAAGCAACTTTTCACTTATCAGTCATGATCCAAAGCAAGCTATTTGATTGCTTTGTCACTGATAAGCACATTGGGACATACGCGGATCTAGGATTGCCGATCGGGGGGCACCTCCCCGGGGGGCGCCATCCAGACCAGGGGGGCGCCACTTTTGACCGGCAAAACCTATCAGGTGGGCGCCAAATCCTATCGGTGGGCGCATATTTTCGCATCCTGGGGGATGGGGTCGGAGGCGACATTTCAGGGGGGCGCCATCGACCTTTCAGGGGGCGCCGTGACCATTTCAGCGGGCGCCGAGGGTCGATCGGGGGGGGCACGTGCCCCCTTTGCCCCCTGGATCCGCCTATGCATTGGGACCCAAGCCGAAACGCGGGTAGTCACTTCACACAAAGGTTAGTCAATAACTCTGTGTGGAACTGAATTGAATGTCTTTTACTAGATCTCTTGATATTTTTAACATTTTACTATCAAGCTCTTCGATTTGTTTACTAAAAATCACACATTTTGTTGTGATGCAAGCCGAAAAGCGAATAGTTGCTTTAAACTAAGGTTAATCAATAACTTATTGGAAAAGTAAGTTGAAGTTCTTCAAGTAGATGTTTTCTTTGTTAACACGCGCATTGACGGGGGTCTGAGCCACATTCGCTTTGACGAGGGGGTCGGGTACCCGCCCCCCTAAGATCTCGAGAACCACGGTAGGTAGCAAAAAACGGCAAACGGCGTTTGGTTGCCCATCCACTTCTCCATCGAAAATATTTGAACATTTTTTTGTCAGGTCACATTTAGGGTCACGAGAGGTCAAAACATGCCGTAATAGGGATAACATGTAAATTAAGCTTTTCGGCAATTACATCTGAACAAAAAAGATAGAGCAAAACCACATAAGCTATATGAATCCTCGCAGCAAGCCGAATCGAATGATATATAATTTGACCTTGCTTGGTCAAATCAATGATTTGACCTGACCTTAGGTCAGGTCATTGTCAAATTATATAAAATGCATATCATTAGAACCGCAAAACCAAGGCGAGTCTAATAAAGTTAACATAAACGCTCTATCACTATTCGTTACTGAGTTATACAGTAAAAACCATTTTTCCTATGTATTTCCAATGGAGAGGTCATGCCTCGTACCTGACCTTAGGTCATCGATATAAAAAATACCGGAACATATTTTAGAGAACTCGGTGGGAACATTATGTGATATGAGTTTTAATCGGATAAGTTCACCCTGCTCCGACTCCGACTCTTAAACTTTTTTGAGGTCAGGTCACTTGACCTGTACTGGTGACCTGACCTGAGATGACCTAACTTTAAAATTTTCACAGAAGTTGTAAAAAGGATGAGGGAAAAGGTATGCCAAGTACGGCGGCGCTACGCACCGCCGTTTTACTGCTATCTTTGGCAAACTCGAGGGGGGCGGGTACCCGCCCCCCCGTCAATGCGCGTGATAAGTTTTCACTAGGGTACTTGATCTTTGGTTACTTTGTCACTGATGAGCATATATTAGTACCAAGGCGGAAAAGCTAGTATTCGCTTCACATTAAGGTTCAAGCACAGGCAGATCCAGGGGGGCACGTGCCCCACCCGATCGACCCTCGGCGCCCCCTGAAATGGTCACGGCGCCCCCTCAAAGGTCGATGGCGCCCCCTGAAATGTCGCTTCCCACCCCTCCCCCAGGATGCGAAAATATGCGCCCACCGATAGGATTTGGCGCCCACCTAATAGATTTTGCCGGTCAAAAGTGGCGCCCCCTGGTCCGGATGGCGCCTCCCCGGGAAGGTGTCCCCCCATAGGCAATCCTGGATCCGCATATGGGTTCAAGGATGGCAATTTTGACACATTTAGAGTTTTCATGGACACAAACTTCGCATTCTCTGAAGCTTGGACTAGATAAAATGTACAAAAATTCTTTCGTTGTGCGGCCTTTCGCCACTCGAGATTAAACAAGCTGATGATCAACTTGTTTAATCTCGAGTGGAGAAAGTGCTCGCAACGAACGAATTATTTACGACTCCGCTGACATACAAAAAAATCTCCAAATAACTTTCATGCATTATTTTTCTGTATATAGGTGATTTGGAGAGCAAGTATTTTTATTTTGTCTAGTCTAAGCTTCAGATGATAAAAATTTGGGTCCATGAAAATTCCCTACAGGTCAAAATTGCCAATCTGGCTGAGGTTAGCAAATAATTTAGCGCAAAATTGAGAAGAATGTCCTTTAATAGATCTCTTGAAGGTTTTTATATATTTTAAAAATAAGCTGTTTGATAGCTTTTCACTAAAAGCACATATTCATATTAGGATACAAGTTGAAAATCGAGCAATCACTTCAAACATCAAGGGTTTTCACTAGCTTAGTAGAGAGCAGAGGTGTGCATTTCAGATTTTTTATTCGGCTCAACTCAAGTCGCGAGCTGAAAGCAATTCGCTCAATTCCAACTTAACTCACCATCAAAATTTCAGTGAGCCGCAGGGGTGCAGCCAGAGCTTTGGTATGGGAGGGCACACCAACTTTGAGGGGCACCCCGGGAGAAAAAGGACACTTTTTAATGTAACCTGAAATACTTACTATATCTTTATTCGTATCATTTTTGGGGACCTTTAGTTCAAGAAAAATGTAATTTTGGCATTGACGGAGAAAAACTCGATTAAAATGAAAAAAATCACCAAAATGCCATGGAAATAGCCAAAACACGACTGTCTTGGATATATTTAACGACAAATCAGCCAATTTATGTAAGTTATTAACATCAGATAAATCAGCGGAACCTGTGATATCTGTCACCATGTGCAGGCTAAGACATATTGGAGTGGAAAAATCATTTGTTATGCCCACTGGTTTTGTCGTGACGATTGAGCTCTGGTTGAACGCAGATTAAGTTCCTCGCCTCCCACAATGGCCCTGAGAGGAGGAGCGGCATAGTGTCTTTGGAAGAATAATATTTGTCTGCCGGAATAATTTGGCTGATACCTTTTGAACGCGCTTATTAAGTTCCATATTTTCAAGGATCGGCCCCAGTTAAAAAAAAGTGAATAGGCCGGTGATTTGGTGGAGGTGGTGTGGTGTGGTGTGAAAATATTGAAAACTAGTCAATACGCCACTTTTTGATCTGTTCCAAAACCTGTCTTTGACTAGTCCCTTTAGTGCACCCCCTTCTCCTGGTCCAAGCTGTCTTTTTCTTACATTCTTTCTTTACATGGGACAGGGCCCTAATGTGTTGGCGGAGGGCTGTTCATTGGTTGGGGTGGCCATTTTTAAGAAAATATTAAGGTTTCAAGCTTGAACTAACACCGGGTTGGTGGGGTCGACGTCGGGCTCGTAGTCTTCCCACCCTTTGCTAGCCGCACTGCACGGTCTGTATGCCCTTGACCAATCTCACCAATGTTCGCCCGCCTCCTGCTGGTCTGCCGCTGACCCTGTTTCCCCGCACATCCCTAACTATTGCATATTTTCAGGTCGTGGCCGCTCACCTCCGACCTCGGCCCTGGCTGGTTGGGCGCCGGCTTTTCCTCGCTGCTTTCGTCGCCGCTACGTTGAGTTGGCGACTCTCCCGGCATCACCTCTGGTGGCCCGGTAGCGATCCACCGCGACCGGCCGCGCCCCCGCAGGCCGGCGGGGGTGTGGTGAGGGCGCGTCCGCCCGGCCTTTCGACTCTGCTGCGGTTGTGGTGTCGCGCTCGTCTGCGTCCTGATCCGCCGGGGACGAGGTCCCGTGGACCTACGGAGTGTGCGTATTCCGGGAAGGCTGATGAGGTCGGCCGGGCTGCGTCCCCCGTCGCTGGCGGCTGACTGCCGCGCTACTCCTGCCCGGCGGTGTCGCCGCCGGGGGCCGCGATGCCGCCTTCCTGGACGTCTGCCTGGGACGCGCCTATCCACCTGCTTCCGCTGTCTACCGCCCACCCATCTCTGTGACCAGGAGACGACACGACATCGCCTGGTGGTCTACCTTTGGGTTTTCTGCTGCCTGCCGCCCTCTTCTTCCAGCTCATACCGATGGACGAGTCTGGTAGCTCGATCTACACGGACGTAGTACCCACCTCCTGCATGGACGCAGCCTACCCGACTCGGCCCGCCAGCCTCTCCATACCGCCTGTGGCCTTCTCTCGCGTGGACACGCCTCGGAACTACTACTACGGGCATCCTCCCAACAACCGCCTAACCAGCGTACCGGAGGGCCGCAAGCGGCGGCAGTGCGGCGCCCGGGCTCTCCCGCCTGCAGGACCACATGCCGCAGCACCCACTGGTCGACTGGCCTACCTTCGAGTCGCAGGCTCGCTTACCGCTCGCAGGCTTACCACTTGGTCAACGCCTCCAAGTATAGGCTCCCCTCCATCGGCACCAGGCGTCTGGACGGTGGCTCCGGGGCGAGGGAGGTGCCTGGACATTGAGTACATGGACATACCAATACATGGACATTGGGCTGCCGGAGGGCGTGACCGCTCACCTCTGACCTGGGCCCTGACCGGGTGGGCACTGACTTTTCCTTGCTGCTTTCGCCGCCGCTGCGTTGGGGCGGCAAACCCCAGCATCGTCTCTGGTGGCCAAGGAAAAATTTGACATCTTCACCGGCCTGCCAACCTCTTCATAACCCCTGTGGCCTTCTCTCGCGTGGACGCGCGCCAGAACTTCTGTTACCAGCGTCCTCCCAGCAACCGCCTGACCAACGTACCTAAGGGCCGCAAGCGGCGGCAGTGCGGCGCCCAGTCGCCCTACAGGACGACATGCTGCAGCACCCACTGGTCGACCGGCCTACCTTCGAGTCGCAGGCCAAACAGCGCCCTCCGCTCGGGGCCCCTCGCCAGACCTCCTCGATTTCTGATTTATGTTCTCAGAGTTTATCATATGAGCAGAGCTAGGCAAGTGCACTCCTTTCGTGCGCTCCTGTGCTCTTGCGTACGTACGCACTGCCTTTTTAGGAACGCAAGAGCGCAGGATCGGAAAGTTTTTTTCCAACGAGCGCAAATAAGAGGAGCGCACTGCCTAAATTTTGAAGCGCTCCTCATTGTATGAAGCGTGAACCCTGCACTGAAGAAATTGAACTACATAAAAGTATACACCTTGACAGCTTAACTGCATAATATACGGAAAAATGCACATTCGCAGCGCCCTCTGTAGCCTATCCTTGCAACACAGGTGCACAACGTCTGGCGCAAGTATTGCCATGCTTGTTGGAAGTGTTTGTTACAGTATGTTACGTGAATATATTTGCAAATACCTATGCTTGAGTGGATTTCACGCATCAGTGTTGGTCATAGAAATAGTTATTTTGTTTTCGATGTCCATGCACTATCTAAGATTGAACATTTTCGTTAACCTTGTTGGATTGAACTAGTTTGTGCGGTGTACCTAACTCGCATTATTTCAATTTTTAATAAAATGCGACATTTTTTCTTTTCATTTCTTTTTTTAAGAAGCTGAGTTAACTGGGGAGGGAGAGGGGGCGAATCCCCTTGGTCAGTAGCGTTCGGCTCTGGACCCAGGTCAATTGCGGGTTACTAGTTTGGAACACAGGAACGCAGGAGCGCTAACGCACCACCAAAAATCGAGGAACGCGCCCAGCACTGCACATAAGCTCTGAAACATCGAAGCACTTATCTCGGAGGGTCTCAATAGTAAATATTGGGGGCTCAAGAGCTAGTCTCGCATTCCCCAAGCCATGCGCTTGGCTTCAGGGCCCAGGAGCTGATCTCAGGGCCTCCAGAGTTGGTTTCTAGAGACACAAAATCTTGCCCGGGGGTTCGGAATTTTTTAAATAAAAATGTGACCAAAAAAAGTATTTACGTTCGTTTTTTAGATGTAAATATTTTAAAGCTGTACCTACCGCGAAAATGATCTGATTATTGATGTACCAACCTTCGCGAGATTGATACAAACATTAACCCTCCCCCTTGCAGGTCCGAATAAACGGTGGCGCGAAGTGCCGCCCGTACTTGGCACCCCTGATCCTTAATGGATTGTACTACTTCCCTCAAAATCTCAAGCTTCAGTCATATCTGGTAAATTTAACAGACTAGGCCAAGTGATCCTACCTAACACAAATGTTGAAGATTGCAGCGTTAATTTAGGTCAAAATCATCAGACAATCGCCCCACTGGATGTTACATTGTTACAGAATATGTTTTGGGATTTTTCTAAGATCCCTGGCTTGAGGTCAGATATGGGGTATGAAATCTGCCTTGAAGATTCATGGAGAACGTGGGTTGGTAAAAATGTCTCCCTTTCTGTAAATATGGCTTAGGATACTGCAGGGCATATTTTAAGCTACAAAGTGGTGGGCATTTTGCCCACCAGTCCCCAGTGCTATGTCCACCAGTGAACGGCCTTGAACGGCTCAGTGCCCACCAGTCACCAGTCATTTGATGCTTCTGGAGTGCCCTTTTGGTGGGAATTCGTGCCCTTTTCAGCCAAATGCCCACCAGTTCCAATTCCTTAAAATATGCCCTGGGATACTGGGCTACAGGCCGGTACGAGAGGAATCGAATGACGCCTATTTTAATGTTGGCTCTACCTAAAAGCAGTCAGAGGCTAGACCTCTTAAAGGGAATGTGGCACCTTCATAACATGATTTTAACTGAGATAGCGAAGTTGGAAAGCAAGTCGGAGAACCCAGTACTCAATATATAATATTTCTTGGAACTCGAGATTTCCGTAGAAAAAAGCTTATTCCTACCTGAAATGTACCCCTCATGTACCATTAGCAGCAGACCACAGTTGTCATGGCTGTTGGTGTGGCGACATATGCTGATGTCACGGTGAGTATCAGCCAATCGAAGCCCTTGAAGCGGATTGAAAATTGTAGTGGTTGCCAGATCATGACATCATCGACAGGCAGATATGTATTGAGCTTATTGTACATTTTTCAGAGAAATAATGGACAGTTCCATGATTTTTTGCTAAAAGTTCCCCTAATTAGACTAAATTCCAGCATTCGACAAAGGTGTCACCTTCCTTTTAAGTAACAAACAACCATACCATCAACTGTCATCTTCTTTAACGTGTTTGAGCTGAACATTGGCCCGAACAAAAGTGACTGATGAAGCTTCTTCGTCATTTTCATGCCATATCAACCACCCTTAGCGTTTTTCGCTATACCGCGCAGGAACCAATCTGGAAGGGGTGTTCAAACATATGGGCACAGGCAGAGCACACGGGGCCCGGACAGACCATGGAGAGCCCGGGAAGACCACAGGGAACTTTGAAACCCATAAGAGTCCGGGCAGCCCACAAGGGGCACAGGCAGACCAGTCCGGGGCCGAGACAAGCTGTAAAGGACGCGGGCAGACCAAGGAGGTCCCGGGTAGGACGCCAGAGGTCCGGGCAGAAAAATGGGGTTGACCGCAGGGGATCCGGAAAACCACAAGAGGCCAGCTGATCCACAAAGAGCCGGGGTAGACAACGGGGGCCCGGGTAGACCAAGCAGAGCCTGTGCAGACTAAAAGGGGCCAATGCAGAACACAAGGGCCACGGTGTCTCTACAGGGGGACATTTTGGAACACAGGGTTCAAAGGTATGTCAGGGGGTCCGAATGCAGACACTAGATGTCCAGGTCGACTTCAGGCGCCCGCATTCATGACAGGGCCTCGTCTGAGGCCATAGGGGACCCGCGCCTGCTGGACAACAGGGAGCCCAGTTGAAGTCACAGGCAGGCGTGTAGCATTGTGTACTTTTAGAGGTGCGCGAGCACCCCTAAACATTTTGAAAACACCACTAACTTTGAAAAGCATCCCTAAAAATTCGGGATGTTTAAACCAGATCTGCCGCCCAACCGGTCCCAGATCTATGTGAGCGGGCGTGGGGGGAGGGGGTGTGTGGAGTGGGGGTAAACGCACCTATTCTCAGCCCATCAACAAATTTTACGACTCGGCTGGGAAAAAACACCCTTTAACTTGTTCACAAATTTGGTGGTTTAGGGCGCGCCGACAACAAAGGTCATGTGACTTTCACAAATTTACATCCCTGGTCACAGAGGGCCTGGGTGAATAACTGGGGCCCGGTTGAACTACAGATGGCCCGAGACTGCTGAATATATGGCCCCAGTTCGGACACAGATTATGGGCAGCCCACAGGGGCCTGGCAAGCATGCCAGGGAGCCCGGCTGCAGCCACAGTCAGCCCAGGTAGACTGCTTGAGCCTGGCTGTATCCAAGGGGCCCGCAATGTGGGATTGAGGGCGGGGGGGCTCGATCGGCTATTGAGGGGTTTCTCTGAGCATGGGGGCTCGAACCCCCAAATATCGGGAAGCTTGCGCCCCTAACCTCAGACTACCCCGTCTATGCATTTACTATGGAAGCTCGGTCATTTTGGGGGCGGGGGTAGGGGCTTGAGTCGCTCTATTCCCCTCTTGGATTCGGCACTGATACCTGTCCCTACCACAAAGCGCAAAAAGTGGTACACAACTGGTCCAAGGACTGGACCTAAGTAGTGACCTTTGTTTAGCACTGTCACACACATCATAGGCGGGTCAAGGGGGTCACTTTCAGGTTCACCAAAATTTCACAATCTGAACCAGATTAAGATTTTTGGTAAAAAATTTAGTTTTAGAATTTTTGCCCCAACGACCGAAACCCCTGGATCCGCCTATGAAATTCGGGCCTCGATATACACCGACGTTAAGCAAAAGTCACACAATCGGACCTCGCTGTTCTCTAATGTCCTCGGTTTTTCAGCAATCTCTGGAAGATTGTAAAAACACATTTCCAACAAAATTCATAAAGTACTTCATTTCGGCCCTAAAGAGCATCAACAGTATAAAACAGTAAGTCGCTCTGACAATCTCAGGAGGTGGTCCTCAGTAGTGCACTTGGGACGTGGACCTCATTTTGCACGGCCTGTAAGTATGTGTGTGTGTGTGTGTGTGTGTGTGTGTGTGTGTGTGTGTGTGTGTGTGTGTGTGTGTGTGTGTGTGTGTGTGTGTGTACGTGCCTGCGTGCGTGCGTGCGTGTATGTGCGTGTGTGTGTGTGTGTGTGTGTGTGTGTGTAATAGTTTTCATATATATGGTTAATTGTATCAAGCTATTATAGATGGTCCTATGTATATTTATCTACCAAAAAATCTGACTCTCTACCAGAATGCGCACGTCCGTTACTACCGCATTGCACTGATTGACTATCCGTGGGCAATCTGCCCTTGTCCTTCATCTTCCGTGTCGTGGCTGCTGTCGCTTATGCCGCCCGAAACAGCACGAGCTCGGAAGTGGAATTCTATCGACGTTTTTATCCGTGCCTCCGCCAAATTTCGGTACCAAAATAGCTTCCTAATGTATTGAGCAATCGAGGCGGTGACTAAAGTATACATGGGGCCGTGCGAGAGTCGGACTAATTTGACTGAGGTCGACGTAGGGATCTGTGCAATCTCCCGTTTTTGTTTGTAAATAAGAAATGGGCGTGGCAGAGGGTGGCCGGTGGTGGAAATGCCAATCGATGACGCGCTAATCCAGTGCCTGATTGAACCTCCCACAGATGCTTATCTGGCGTCCCGGAGCGTCCCGCGACCTTTGCAGCTTCGTCCGTCTCCTGGGGCTGGAAGTAGGCTGTTTGGTAATGTTTCAATGCCGGGAAAAACGCTAGTGCTACTAAGATATAGTTCCCAAATGAACTGTGGGGATAATTTAGGTTAATCGAACGCAAGTTCTGTAATGAGAAAAATAGCAATATACATGAATTAGTGATATCCAAAACTACGCACTTATGCACCAAGGGCAGGAGTACCGCAGTATCAGATCTTTTGGCTGCCGATAATGTTTCATTTTGTGCAATTATTGGCTCTGAAATGCTTGACTATCAAACGTGGCAACTCCTTTTTACTCACCCACGATTGAAAATGAGCAGGGCTTGAAGTCACCATCCAGCTACCTTGTCTCTTTGTAATGGGCGAAATCAACAATATTTTTGCAAGCATAAACCCACACGCACACGTTAAACACATTTCCACATGAAGCAGCCGTGCCGCCAAGTTCGGAAGGTCACACACGCATGCCCGCGGCACATAGCGACCGCTATCGACACCGACTGTCGCTGATGTTCCGATTGCTCAGGATGTGTGACATCTGGCCAGGTACCCTTCCTGCAGTGTCGCGTGCGTACCGCTGGTATGGTCCAGCTGCCGTCCCTCGGGCAGTGCGCGCCGGCTTGCGGCGGACTACTGTGTCCGTGGCACGCACGACAAACGCATAGACGTGGACGGGAGGGGAATACCACACGTCAATAGGCAGCCAGTAGTCAGATACATCGAGACATGCTGGAGATGTTCCTCAAACGGAACTTCCAGTCTGCGTTTCTAATGAGATGGAATAGTGAGCTGAAACAGTTGGAGTGGTGAGCCCTGCAAATTACAGAAATATAATTTCAACAATTGGTGCACCGTGGTCAACCAAGTATCCTTTTTAATAGCTATCGACGTTTTGCAAGTACATACCTGATCTATTCGTTACCCCCCGCGCGAATGTCAGTTAGTGACCTAATAATATAATTGGTATGCAGGTACTAGGCACGGATCCCATAACATAAGAGCTCATTTCCAAAACTCGTGCCCGATCAAAGGCGAGTCCAGTATTGCCGATCGGCGAGGGGGGGCACATAAGCAGGGGCTGCTTTGGACGGCAAAAACCATCAGATGGGCGCCAGATGCTATCGTGGGGGAGAGGGGCATCGATACTCGCATCCTGGCTGAGGCAGGGGGAGATGGGAAGCAAAATTTTAGAAGGGCGCTATCAACCTCTCAGGGGCCGCCGTGATCATTTCAGGGGGCGCCGAGAGGTAATCAGGAAGGGGGTTCCCCATTACTCCCATAAATCCGCCTATGTCTCCGATGGCTTATTTTGATCCCGCCGCTAGCAGCGCACCCCGTTAAGTTGAGTGGCCAACATTACTGGAGGCTGACGTCCGTTATACCCAGCCCTGCACGCTCCACCCAGCTAATACCTGTGTTGTTGAGGCCAACCATGATAAGCTGTCAGCTGGGACACCTGTCTGCTCTGTGGTCGCCGCGCTACCACGAGCGGCACGTGCCAAACCGCAGCCGCCGGCACCGTGATTTCAGAAACATACCAGCTGCTCAGCGCTCCTCCATGCTTATATAAACCCCAGCCGGCTGCAGATGCAGGGCTGGATCGCTGACTAGGAAGCCGGGACGCCGAATGCCTCTGTGTCAGTCACGACTGGCATTTTGTTGTGTGTCAAGTTCAGCATGCGGTGAATCCTCTCAGAGCGGAGGCACGCGAAATGCAGGCTTTTTTGGCCAGGAGCCATTGCCTGAGCTCATGTTGGCTGGTCTTCACCGTGACTGAATGCTGCCATAAGCGAGGGGAATGGCCATGACTGTAATTCTTCTTTCTTGGAACGAAGCTGTCTGACAACCTCACTCTCCAGAACAAAGAAAGAGACACAGACAACGAATGAGACACTAGAACATGCAAATGGAGCAAAAAAATAGTAAAAAAGAAGACAGAAAACAATAGGAGAAACAACTCTTCAACTCTCGAATTTTTTTACATCTTAACTTGTATCATTTTCATTGCAGCTGCTATTTATTACTGTTAACATTTTTTTACTTCTTCTTTGTAATTAGCCTTCTTTACCACTTCTTCATGTTGGGGCCTGAGATCACTTATGTCGAGATTTAGCATGGCGCACTGCCTCCAGTAAGACCTTCGTGAGCTTGAGTCTTCTTTGTTAGATTCTTAGACAGTCTGCCATTCTTCGATAAGACAGTCAGTGTTTGTTTTCTGATGGAAATCCCTCCTTCTTTCAGCACCAGCACGGACTATGAACTTCACACAAGAAAAGCCTACTACAAGCTCAGTAAACTTGAGCTGCTTGGCGGAGGGAGTTTTCCCGATTCCCAAAATGGAGATACTTGCCGAGCTGGAAGGAAACCCTGACAGGTAACTTTAAGCCCGCGAAAGTGCAGACCAAGAGAGAGAGAGAGAGAGAGAGAGAGAGAGAGAGAGAGAGAGAGAGAGAGAGAGAGAGAGAGAGAGAGAGAGAGAGAGAGAGAGAGAGAGAGAGAGAGAGAGAGAGAGAGAGAGAGAGAGAGAGAGAGAGAGAGAGAGAGAGAGAGAGAGAGAGAGAGAGAGAGAGAGAGAGAGAGAGAGAGAGAGAGAGAGAGAGAGAGAGAGAGAGAGAGAGAGAGAGAGAGAGAGAGAGAGAGAGAGAGAGAGAGAGAGAGAGAGAGAGAGAGAGAGAGAGAGAGAGAGAGAGAGAGAGAGAGAGAGAGAGAGAGAGAGAGAGAGAGAGAGAGAGAGAGAGAGAGAGAGAGAGAGAGAGAGAGAGAGAGAGAGAGAGAGAGAGAGAGAGAGAGAGAGAGAGAGAGAGAGAGAGAGAGAGAGAGAGAGAGAGAGAGAGAGAGAGAGAGAGAGAGAGAGAGAGAGAGAGAGAGAGAGAGAGAGAGAGAGAGAGAGAGAGAGAGAGAGAGAGAGAGAGAGAGAGAGAGAGAGAGAGAGAGAGAGAGAGAGAGAGAGAGAGAGAGAGAGAGAGAGAGAGAGAGAGAGAGAGAGAGAGAGAGAGAGAGAGAGAGAGAGAGAGAGAGAGAGAGAGAGAGAGAGAGAGAGAGAGAGAGAGAGAGAGAGAGAGAGAGAGAGAGAGAGAGAGAGAGAGAGAGAGAGAGAGAGAGAGAGAGAGAGAGAGAGAGAGAGAGAGAGAGAGAGAGAGAGAGAGAGAGAGAGAGAGAGAGAGAGAGAGAGAGAGAGAGAGAGAGAGAGAGAGAGAGAGAGAGAGAGAGAGAGAGAGAGAGAGAGAGAGAGAGAGAGAGAGAGAGAGAGAGAGAGAGAGAGAGAGAGAGAGAGAGAGAGAGAGAGAGAGAGAGAGAGAGAGAGAGAGAGAGAGAGAGAGAGAGAGAGAGAGAGAGAGAGAGAGAGAGAGAGAGAGAGAGAGAGAGAGAGAGAGAGAGAGAGAGAGAGAGAGAGAGAGAGAGAGAGAGAGAGAGAGAGAGAGAGAGAGAGAGAGAGAGAGAGAGAGAGAGAGAGAGAGAGAGAGAGAGAGAGAGAGAGAGAGAGAGAGAGAGAGAGAGAGAGAGAGAGAGAGAGAGAGAGAGAGAGAGAGAGAGAGAGAGAGAGAGAGAGAGAGAGAGAGAGAGAGAGAGAGAGAGAGAGAGAGAGAGAGAGAGAGAGAGAGAGAGAGAGAGAGAGAGAGAGAGAGAGAGAGAGAGAGAGAGAGAGAGAGAGAGAGAGAGAGAGAGAGAGAGAGAGAGAGAGAGAGAGAGAGAGAGAGAGAGAGAGAGAGAGAGAGAGAGAGAGTGAGAGTGAGTGAGAATGAGAGAGAGTGAGAGTGAGTGAGAATGAGAGAGAGTGAGAGTGAAAGTGAGAGTGAGAGTGAGAGTGAGAGTGAGAGAGAGAGAATTAATAAACTTTGACAAGTTTAAAGGCTAGCATACGGCTTAACACTGGAGCAGTCTTTGGCTCCCCTTGGAACAACTAATGACTGTGTTTTGATTCGCAACAACAAAAACAGCTTTATCACGCTGACTCCGGAACTTGTGTTAGGAACTTTTGCCCTAAACGACAGAACAACAACCGTGTCGTTCAGTAACTGGACGGTAAGTTCACATACTTGAATAAACTTTTCGAAAAATCTGTGATCCAGGGCCAAATAAAAGAACGGTAGCAGCTCGGAAACAAGCTTTGGTGGGTAGAAATCGTTTCCGTTTGTTCTTTTAGTTTGGATGCCGTTTTTCTGTGCCAAGTCACGACCCGTTCAATCCTTACACGCAGCCCGCTGGGGTCCCTGACATGACGCGCCCCGCTGGGGGGACGTTTTTCGCTCCCTCCGTATCTCATTTCCCACGAAAGCTAAAGAAAAATTACGGGAGGTGCTCGAAAGCTCTTGAGAAGAAGATATTTTATACGAGTAATCTCTATGTCAGGTTAATATTGAGGTCAGGAAGCAGAAAAAATCTTTATGCATCATTGGATTCCTCTCATCGCGACAAATCGAGTGATGTAAAATATGACCTTGGTAGGTCAAATAGTGAAAATAACCTGACCTCGAACTAGGTCAGGGTCGCATAGTGGCCTGGTATTGTCATGTTGCATATCAAGCGACTCCCCGTGAAAATATGAGCACAATGCAAGCAAAATTGGAGCTTTATCTCAATTCAGTGAGAAGTTATTGGCAAAACAATAACTCTATGCTCCTGTGACCTGGCATGACTTTTGAGAGGTCAGATGCTTAAAAACTCAACTTTATGGTCAAGATCGTTGTAAGAATAGATGGCTTGAGAATTTTCAGCTTTATCTATCCACTATTCACTTAAAACGAGCCCATTCTATTTGTCACCATAGACTTATAATGGGGTGACCAACAAATTGACCCCACCTTAGGTCAACAATATCGAAATTCCGAGATAGCAGATTTGTAGACCCTTATGATCTCATCATATTGTGACAGTTTCAAAGTGATCGGTACGCTGATGTTCCCTAGGCGTTACTCATGATTTTAGGTTTTGAGGTCGGTCACTTGACCGTGAATAGCTCTTTGACCTGACATGACTTTACCTAAAATATGTGGCCAAATTTGGGAAACTGAATGGGGATAAGGTACTGCAAGTTTCGTTTTTCTGTGTCTCTTAGTTTTTGCGTTATTTGGGGAAAACCAGGAGGGGGACGAATTTCGCCCCCAGCGGGGCGCGTGTTAACACGCACATTGACGGGGGTCTGAGCCACCTTCGCTTTGACGGGAAGAGGCGGGTACCCGCCCCCCCCCTCTAAGATCTCGAGAACCACGCTAGGTAGCGAAAAACGGTAAACAGTGTTGGGTAGCCCATTCACTTCTCCATCGAAAATATTTGTACCATTTTTTCGTCAGGTCACATTTAAGGTCACTAGAGGTCAAAACATGCCGTCATAGGGATAACATGTAAATGAAAATTTTTTCGGTCATTATATGTGAACAAGTAAATATATATCAAAACAACTTAAACCATATGAATCCTCGCAGCAAGCCAAATCGAATGATATATAATATGACCTTGTTAGGTCAAATCAAGGATTTGACTTGACCTGAGGTCAGGTCAAGGTAAAATGAAATAAAATGCATATCATTAGAACCGCAGAGACAAAGTGAATCTAATGCAGCTAAAATAAACGCTCTATCACCATCTGCTACTAAGTTATTCAGTTAAAACCATTTTATTATGTATTTCCAATGGAGAGGTCATGGCTCGTACCTGGCCTTAACCCTCGCCCCACCGGGGGGCCATCGATGGCCCCCTAAGGTTTTTCCGGGATAGCAGAAAACGACGAAGTGCAGCACCGCGGTTGAGGGCTCTACCTCTCACTGCATCATTTTCCCATCATCCCTGAAATTTTTACCCCGGGTCACCCAAGGTCAGGTCACCAGACGAGGTCAACCAAGGTCACCTCACTTCACCTTTTAGAGCTCTGTAAGAGCTACATTTCAAAGTCGATCGATTTGAAACTTCCTACACTTCATGACCCCTCCAGGGTCTACAAGGTGTATATCCGGGATTTTTCGATTTCGTTCCTGATGTCAGGTCACGAGGCGACCTCTCCCATTGGAAAAGCATGGGGAAAAGCTATTTCATGATATAAAAGCCACAAAAATGATTGCAAATACTCAGACTGCTCAGAACAACGTTTTTGGACACCCTTTCACGGATCCCAGGGGTCATATTTGCCCTTTGACTTTTCCAAGGTCATCCAAGGTCACCAGAGGTCAAAATCAGTATTTTGACAATAACTTTTGACCTAATTAAGCTAGAGCGGTGAAACAAACACCATCGTGTTTGTCTTGTCACTGGCTTTCATTTGATATACGGCAAGGGCACTTTTGACCTTTCGTGACCTCAGGTCATATTAGGTCACGAGGTGACCTCTGGCGGTCCAACCACTGGCGGGAGGTCTTTACGTTCCACATAGCGGAAAAGTACTGGCAATTTGCTATCAAATGTACTTTACCAGGCCTCAATAGCTCTAATGACATAAGAGTTATGCCCAGTTTGCTTAATCATTGCATATTTGAGTGAAAATAGCCGATCTTGACCTAATTTGACCTCTGGAGGTCAAACCATTGACCTGAGCACTAAAACATGCGAAGTAATTTCTTACTGAATTCACGCGAGCTTTCTATTGCACTTTGCAGATTTGCGCTAACGCCCATATTTTCGGTTAGAGGGGGCCATCGATGGCCCCCGGTGGGGCGAAGGTGGCGCCGGACCCCGGTGGGGCGCGGTTAAGTTATCGATATCAACAGTACCGGAACATATTTTAGAGAACTCGGTGGGGCCATTATGTGATATGAGTTTCTATCAGATAAGTTAACCCTGCTCCGACTTATGCTAGCGTAAACTTTTTTGAGGTCAGGTCACTTGACCTGCATTGGTGACCTGACCTGAAATGACCTGACCTTAAAATTAAAAAAAACGTAAAAATTATGAGAGAAAGGCATACCAAGTACGGCGGCGCCACGCGCCGCCGTTTTTATGCTGTCTCCGAAAAAATCGTGGGGGTACCCGCCCCCCGTCAATGCGCGTGTTAAAACACTGAATGCAGGTAGCATGTATGGCTGTGACGCACGTTGGATGAGTGTGCTAGTTTGAAAATCTCGTTTTTTCTCAGCCGGAAATCGCTGGAAGACGTGGATGTGCAGGTCTTTTCAACGGAGGACGGCTTCTTTGAAGTGTTCGCACATCGCGAGGTGCTGGACGACGAGCTAGAGGGGCCCACAGTGTTCACCTGTTTGCTGTCCCTCTATGACGCGCCCTACTCGCTCCGGAGGAAACTGTCGTACTCGTCAGGTGAGAGGTTTTCTCTTCTCTTCACTGTCGCACCAAAATGGCACTGCTGCTGAGCCCTGTGGTGTGCTTTGTATGTGTAATATATGTTCCATTTGGTTACTTTTCTGTTGCATTAATCTCAAGTTTTACTAACATTAATGCAACGGAGATGAGATGATTAAACATTTAGGGTAGAGTGGAGTAACGCGCCCACCTGCGTAAGACGCCTACTAGCATCTACAGACTGATGTAGGAACTGGAGCCTACATCTAAAATTATTTTTTTCTGGTCGCGATCTTTCTGATCGGATCCTGAGCGTTTTTGGACGCGCCTGGTCTGCTCCGGTAATTTTCAACAAACATTTGTTGTTTTTTGCCCTTCCGGATATAAAAACAAGCTATCTTAAAGTTGCAATTGTACTGTATGTAATTTAGATGCACTCACGGCAATTGGTGATGTTGAAACAGCGAGTTTGTGCGACATTTTGACAGCAATTATGCGGCATGGAAACGCCGCAGAATTGAATAATATTTCTTGCGACGCTGCCGTTGTGTGGGTCCCACTACACATGGGACGCCCATGTGTAGTGTGGGGTAAGACGCCTGGGGCGTCTTACCCCAATATTTGGTAGGCGTTTTACCTCAATAGATAAGTATGTCCTTAGGATAGGTAGGACATGGAGGTAGGGCTGCTATCGCTATTACCACCATCACGACCACCACTGGTCGTGATGGCGAAGTACGTAGGGTTAGAAACAAATCACCGTAACAGAAGACATTGACTTTCAAATATTAGTTTCTATAGCACACAGGAAATTTTTTGCGTTTGCTCTCATTTGGTCATCTTGAGGGGTGGTCTTAAATCACTGACGGATCCAAAGGAGGCTAGAGGGGCCGTGGCCCCACCAAAGCCTAAAAAAGTATATTTTCCCCCTCAAGACCAAATTTTGGCCGTTTTTTTAAATACTATGTTTTCGAGATTTCTTCTTGATTCCCCCCCAAACGTTGATTTGGCCCCTACAAAAGCTGCTCCTGGATCCGCCGATGTATTAAATACCTACCATCGTCATGGATCTGCTCGAAGCACTGTTTGCATATAGCCATCCCGAACTATCATCGTCGGTAACTACATTTTCCAGATTAAACATACCCATCCTCATCCTACCTTGACATCCTATTCCAGAATATGGGAAGACATACCGAAGAAGCACCACTTGCGGGCAGAATGAACCGGAGGCGCTTTAAGGTGCTTTGCGCCCCCTAAAATATGTTGGGGCTCTTTCTTAAATTGCTTTCGCGTTTTCCGTTAATAGGTAAAAAGCCTACCTGCTTATTTTTGCTGTGTCGGGCTTTAATGCCTCGAATAACTTGCTCACTTTGCCACAACATTATCGTAAAGCGTAATCACAACAATGTTCCCACTTGTTCATGTAACGAGATACATTATGCGCTGGGTTTTATACGACGGCGTTTTACCCCGGGGCTAGGACGTTTTACCCCGCTATCGGGGTAAAACGTCTTTTTACATGGTCTCAATAAAAAACAAATTTCGCCCACTTCGCATAGTGTTAGAGTCTCAAATTTCTATCCGAGTGTAGACAGAAGATCACAGAACTTAACGAAGAAAACATGAGGCAATTCCATCCACGCAGGATTGGTACAGACACATTCTCCCTTAACGTATGCGTCTTACCCCGCTCTACCCTAATGGTTAACTTGCTAGTCTGATTAGGTCCATGCCTGTTTTGTTCAGCACACCAACGCTGAACATGTCTGTTGATATACTTACCTAGCTGCATTGTTCCAGAGCCCTGTATGGACAATCTCAGAAAGCTAGTGTGACTGACCAAGCTGGTGCTAGCTATGTTTTTGTTGGTGCATGGGGTATGCGGGTTCTAGCCAGTTCAGACATTTCAACAGCTCATAGCAACACATTTGGATGGGTGTATTATGCGCTCACACACGGCACCATCTACACCTTTTGGAAAAATACGCCCCAGCTAGTGTATTCTTCGAATACTGATGCCATAGATTTGGAGTCGACTGACACGAAATGCGGACACTTTCATTATGGATGCAAGGTCGGTACTTCCGGGGGCTGGCCTACTCCCGTAGCACCAGTGACGTGCGTTGACTGCAGCCATTCGGGGCGCCCTGAGCGTGAGGGTTGGGACTGAGGCGTCGGCCCCCATCCCATACGGCCTTCACAGCGTCTACTTCGCCCTGACACGCGCCCCACAGCCGGGCGTTAATTGATTAACGCTGCTATCGACGCTTTCTGAGAGTTTCACAAAACTGCAGAAATCCAATCCACCCCATATTGATGATTTGTGTATTTAATCCTTCGGCGAAGGCGCCTACTCAGGACAAACTGGCTGATGTTCCTGGGGGCAGCGGCTTACGTAACTCTTCATAGATTGTGAACAGCTGAAGCATTGTTGAGGCGTGAGTTCGGCGCGCCAATCTCGTCGGCCGCGACGTTACGGCGCCGGCAACGACGCTGGTCCAGGCAAGGCCTATCCAATTAGCCAGCGCACGTGCTCGGGTGAGCAGTGCACCGCCGCGACAATCCAGCACGTGGTGCAGAGACTCTGGAGGGGTCCTCAGACGGGAGGGGGTGCCAGGCGGCGGCGCGCTGGGCTGTTATTAGACACCATTACAGGGGCATGGCGGGAGGTGCCCAGCTGGAAGGCACACCCCTGGCCGCACCTGGACCCAGCGGGGTGCGAACCAGCCACCGCGGCGTGTGCCAGGACTCTGCACCGATGCTGGAGATGTCTGCTCGATAGGGGGGGTCCTGGATAGGATAACACTCTGACGGCAATACAAAGACCCTATTGGAGAGCTCAAATCCTGATGCGTAGCAAATCCCGACCGGAGACCCCAAATATGGGCCCCCAGACCCCACATCCCTCGGGATATCCACTCATGCTCTGCACACACTGCAGCAGAGAGGAAAAGTGTTGCATTTGGCAAAATTTGTATTTGATGGCTTCAGGCTTTGCGTAGATGCCTGGATAAGGTAAATGAGTCTTCTTAAGCTGCGATCGGTGTGAAATTATTTAGATAGCCGGGGCTTATTTAGTAAGTTACACACATCTACTTCGTGGGGAGGGTGAGGGCTCCCTAGAAAATATTCTGCACTCGCTTTGAGGCGTTGGAGCCTCCCTTCCTGTTTCAAAGGAATGCACTCTTGGCAATGTAGTTAGGTTTGAGCTTTGACTTGCGGACTTTCAGCGCCTTTTTCACCTTTCAGCCGCCCATCATAAGCAAAGAATAGCTTCCTTTCTCAAAACACCACGGAAATTCACCGCATCTTTGTTAGTAATCTGCCAATATCCATTTCCGGCAATCTAGTCTAGCTCAAATGGCGCTTTTACATCTTTACTGGCCACAGGTAAGGACCTGGATTAAGTGAAATTCATCCTGAAGAAAATTAAACGAATAAATCCCTTCCACCGCACCCTTCAGCTCGCTCCAATCTCGTTTCTTCTTGGCTATTTTGAAAAGTAATAGCACATCCTGGACCCCAATTCCGACCAGTGGAGAGAGACTAGCCTGGATTGTGCGATGCGAAACCCTCCCGGCATACGTAAAACAGTTTTATGTGGCTTTAATTCCACGTGATTCTCCGGCTGAATGCGCATTGGAGGGCAGTGAAACGAAGGAAAGATAAAGCATGGATCGTATCCCGCAAAAATGCAAATAAAACGTAAGCCAGGGATAAAGGACACCAAATGATGTTCTTTAATAGAGTGTGGATCTGAAATCAGCAAAGATACAGGGACATCAGGCCTGGATTACACTCAGTGTACATTGCTTATTGAATTCCGAAACCGCTTATATATCACTCGGACTAAGGTTAAGCAATGACAATCCTATACGTCGAATTTAACATGACAAATCAGTCGAAACATTTAGATATGTGCTCCCAACCATGAATTTAACCATTACTTTGCTAAAAAATGATATAACCAGTTTTTCTTGTAATTCAGAACAAAAATATTGTATTTCTACATTTGATCGGTTAATGCTTTACCAGGCCAGGTACCTCAGATAGCCTGTCGGAGATCACCACCACGAGATGCGAAAGGTCAAGGCTGAATATTCCGAGCGTCTTCGTCACAGCAACGCTCCCTGTTGCTAAGTTTGTCTTAGCTAAAACATTATGGCTCTGCCAGACTGAAATGCTATTTTAAAGTACTTATATCGTGACACACCATATGAATGAGTTCACATTTCCTAAACCATTCCACTAACATAAACAATGCAACAACAAAAAATACACCGAAAGTTCCTGACTTAATTCAATTCCTCAGTTCAAATTCCTGCCCAGAGCACAATCTTTGCATGGAATAAGGGATTTTGCATGCAAAGGCAGTCTTGTTGTCAGCGACAGAGCATCAGTGACCCAGGATTACTGAGATTACTCAGAACATTGTCTTGACAAGGGGCACGCTTGGGACCCATCTTTGCTTGCAAATGGTATGGATATGAGCATGTCGCACGGTGTCTGCACTTCTCTCTCATTCAGACACATGGCACACGTGACCTCACAGCATCCAGCTTCTGACAGGCACGATCAATATTGGTAAAGGTTAAATGTAAGCGCTGTCATGTTCCCTTCTTTGCTCGGCTCGAACAGACAGGTCCAGAAAACGAGAAGACTGTCGCTTGTAAATAGGACCTAAGCACCAAAATTCACGAATAAAATACCGTGCTATTGCATAATTGCAAACATGAATACTGGTGCTGTATTGAAAGACTGCAGCAGTGAGGTTAGGAGATCTATTCTTCTTTTAACTAGGTAGCATTCGGCCTCTTCGCATGTGCCACGTTTGGAATTTTACACCCGTAATCAAGAACCACGGGTGAAAAAATTGGCACACTATTTGCTTGCGATTTTCTTCTCGTTGCCTTGATTTCAGTGTACAGACTGTTTTCTATGAATTCAACACTCTCTTACTTACGTGTTTTTGCCTTTGTTTGCTTTTGACTTTTTCAGCTGTGTGTTTGATCGTTGTAATCTTTCGACTTTTCGTGTTCTTATTTTTACCTTGTTTTCGTTTTGCTCTGTATCTTTGTTTTGTCACAGATAAATATGCAAGCTTGAACTCCAACACAGGCCGCCTCTCCTCGAAGCGCACGGAGTTTGATGGCATGGGCTTACCGACAGAGTCGAACAGTACCATGGAGGGTAAGGCTCACTGCACTTCGTTCATAACCAAATAGCACAAGCACACATAAATATAAATTGAAAAGGCCTATAATGAATCCCTCTTTAAAATTGACAAGTCTATTGTAAAGGAACCTGGTAAGGAAGTGGTGTTTTGAACAATGACTAGGATGTATGCATATACCTATATGTTAACCTGTTTCTTATGTTATCCTATATGATATGTTGTGCAACTTAACATTTACTTCATTTATGTAAAGAATCGTGCAGACGTGTTTTATTGAAAATGTTAATGTTGAGCAAAAATAGTGCAAGCTGATGAAATGGAAACACCATTGCAAGAACTCAAGTTCATGCTGTGCAAGAACATTATTTCATTTCTTAGGCCATATTTTCATTTTACTATTCTAACGCACCTCACAACGACGAAAGGCCAACAAATAAAATTACAAAAATCCATAGAATGATTTTACACAGGAGAGGTACGCCAAGTAATAGTTTACAGCAAAACACTGGCCCACAAGAGCCCCACACTTTTGGCTGTAAGTAAACAAGTCAAATTTAAACAAGATGATCCAACTTAAAAACGGCGATGCTTAGCTATAACCGGCGACCTAACGCAAATGGCCTAAATTTTCCCTACGTGGTTCAGCGTATTATCTAAATGTTGACCCTTTCCACTCATACTACATCTTTTTAACTCTCGCGAAGAAGGCGCAGAACAAATTATGCTTAGTATTTCTCGGCTGTATCTCTCTCTCTCTCTCTCTCTCTCTCTCTCTCTCTCTCTCTCTCTCTCTCTCTCTCTCTCTCTCTCTCTCTCTCTCTCTCTCTCTCTCTCTCTCTCTCTCTCTCTCTCTCTCTCTCTCTCTCTCTCTCTCTCTCTCTCTCTCTCTCTCTCTCTCTCTCTCTCTCTCTCTCTCTCTCTCTCTCTGTTTGTGTGTATCGGAATTGGTTCTGCAGTGTTATGTGAACATATTACATATACACACACTATAAATATATATATATATATATATATATATTTGAAGAAAAAATCACAGCCAGGCAGCTGAGATTTGGTAGCTCACAGCCTCGCTGTGTAATTAAAAGGCTTGAGCCAACATTCACTGCATAATTATGAGTATCCTTTGATCTCTTTCATATAGCTCTTTTCTAAGACAAGAAAGTGGGTAAACATGATAACGCCCCTCGTTCACATAAAATTTACACGGTACCCGGTGGAGAGTTAAATCAAGAGAGAAGAAAGTAGCAATGTTTTGTAAATTGACAATTCTCGGTTGTAACATGTATTACCTGTGTTTCAGGCGCTGTGCTGGCGGCGAGCAGATGTAAGTACTCGGTCAATATGAGCCCGCGTGCCTCTAGCTAGAGTAAATAATGTCAAAGAAAGTACAGGTCCAGCCCAGTCCATATTCAAGGTCACCCTGACATCAATCCGTTTGAAAATAACGATAACCGATCCAAATACAATCAAAGGAGAAAAATCCAGCTAAATGGACAAACGCAGAATCCATATTAATGCTCAAATCCGAAGCTACCCAAATTTGAAGTTCCCTAAGAATTCAATGCAATCAAATTTAATCTAAAAGCAGTTCGGTTGTCTTTCTGGAAACCGAACACATGGTGTACTCCTCCTCTAAAGACGGTAGGAAAGAACAACAGAAGGCCCCGAGGGCGACGATCTTGATTAGATTGTGTGAAATGACTGTTTAAAAGCCAGGCATAATGTAGTGTTCTAAAGGACCCGACCTATCAGGCCCTGTCCGTGCTTGTGTTCCTTATTGAAAACTCTGTCGCTCAACATATTTGTAGAAAATGCGACATTCTGTAATGTGTGTTTTTCTTCAGGAATCTACGATGTACCTTCCTTCTACTGAGAACGTAAAATGACTTTCATTTCAGGTTTTTTTTCAAGTCATAAGCTTTGGAAAGACGGATAGAAAAAACTCGCATCACTGTCATCTATTCAGCTTGTGGATTTTCGAAATTCTGTAGGTTTTCTCGAGCTGGTTACGTTTTTGTTAGAGCATAGAAGGCAAGATGTTAACAGCACCAGTGGGCTAATATATTTCACTGGTGAGCGGGCTTAGTATTCGGTTCACGCAACAACTATCATGGTATCAAGTACTCGATAATGTTGAAACTGTGACCAGTTGACCCAAACATTTGTTCATATGATTTCTTTCACAAAACTTGTTTTTGCTTCTTCTATAAAAATTAACCATCCTGAAATATTTCAATATACCCGCTGCAGAATATTTTTTTCTTGAAGCGGGGAGAGGGGGGTCGGTTTTTTCGTTAAGTCTTTGGGTACGCTCATAGCTTTTGGAATGTTGAAAAACACGTTGAATAAACCTACTCCGATCTATTCACTTCATGGGAATACGCTGGACAGCTGATACAAGTCGCGGCTAACCATTCTGTCCACAAATCATCCAGAAAGTGACGATAGAAATGTTCCGGAAAATTTACGGCGGAATCTCACGCTACCGACCAATCAGGCGCGCGCTTACATCGGCGCCATCTGACAGTTCTGGGCCACAGGGACGGCACCTTGCAGTGATGAACGGCGATTGAGACGCCGGGGATGGATGGTCCATTTGCACGGCGGAAGTGGGAGGAACAGGCTGGAGTCTCCGCGTCCCTCTGCAGAGCCGGCCACCGCCTGGTATTTGTCACGTTTGAGGGATGGAACAGGGTCACGTGATGCGGTACCGGCTGTCATCTGAAATTTCCGAAATGAGACTTTGCCGTCTTTGAAGAATGAGGTACATCAACTATGTCAACAAACAGTGCAAGTTATCGTAGGCAGTTAATGTACAGAAAATGAAACAGGAAATGAAACAGGAAATGTTCCTGTCCACGTTCAGGTCTTCTGCAGCTATGTGCTACTTTCGACACACACGTCGAGCATACAAGCGCAAAGCGCCAGGGTCTTCCCTGGCTGTATTAGCACCTCCTGGACTGGATGCTATCCTATCCAGTCCAAAGTCCCAGCGGAGCATCTTCCCTGGCTGTATTAGCACCTCCTGGACTGAACGTTATCATTTGTCCAGTCCAAAACCCCCAGCGGAGCGTCTTCCCTGGCTGGATTAGCACCTCCTGGATAGGACACTACCCTGTGTCCAGTCCAAAGCCCCAGTGGAATATTTTCCCTGGCTGTGTAAGCACCTCATGGGTGGGACGCTATCCTGTGTCCCGTCCAAAGCCCCAGCGGAGCATCTTCACTAGCCGTGTTAGCACCTTTATGGACTGGATGCTATTATTTGTCCAGTCCAAGGCTTCTAGCGGAGCATCTTCCCTGACTGTTAGCATCTATTGAACTAGATGGTAATGCTTTTCATCTCTGTGTGCAATCCAAAGCTTCCAGTGGAGCGACTTTCCTGACTGTGTTAGCACCTCCTGGACTGGACGCTATAGACTTTGGAATGCGGCCCAGGATAGATCCAGGTAATTACCTAGCTCAGAGCGGGGCCGTCGCGGCATGGCCAGCTGGCGGCTCAAATCACAGCGTCCTCCATGTTTGCCCAGCGCCGCCTCTGTAATTGATTTGTAATGGCCTCGGGCAATTCTAGACGGGGCGGCGCTGAAGCGCTCTACGACCAGGATACTGACGTGACTGCACTGTATGATAGTGCGTTGCTGTGTTCGGGAATGCACCGTGCATAGCTGGGTAAGCACACATAGAGAGCTCGGATGTCAGATAAATTGTTTGCTGTAGCATTTATGGGGTACATTCTGTATCGGGAAAGATGGTCGTTATTTTCTTTTGATGATAGGAGAGATACTGGTTTGAAAAGAGTGAGGGATGAATGTGACAGGCATATTTTACGGCAGCGATTCTCAACGATGCGGATGATTTCTATGCATATCGCAGCAATAGATAAACAACGGCTTGCACCAGGAAAGGTGGAATTAACATTAAAGTTAAGTAGATCAGTCATCTAAGTTTATGATTTCAGGTCTCTCACTTATGTGGTTTTCAGAGCTATAAGGCGTGTAGCTTTTCCTTCACGAGGAAAATAGTTTATCGAAAGGAATACAGTCCTAGCTTTAGATGAGACTGTTCTAGAACTAGAAATCCCACAGTAATACCAGAACACCAGCACCATGCTTAGCTCAGTTGTGATAATGATCCCCTTTAATCGCACATAACTAAAATTAAATAACTGAAATATTAGCTCATACCACGTTCCGTCAATACCGAATAAAAACTCAACATATCACAAGTCACATCAATGCAACTTTCTCTCCTCACTCTTTTGGTTACTGTCATCGTTCCAGGCACCACTTTCCCCTCCACCGCTGTCGTCGTCGTCGTCGTCGGCGACGGTCGTCGTTTTCGACGAATATAGCACGTGCGGGGCGGAACGACAGTATCCACGGCCAATTGGGCAGCAAAAGACTGATGACATTGCCTGGAATCACGGAACGCCCGCTGGTGGCGGGGTAGTGCAGAAACGGCGGCGATGCATGGAGTGAGCGGCCACCACGCACACCCACAGACACCCACATCAGTCAGGGCTTCGAAGCCGCATTGGTTCTTTTCACTTCAGCACCCGCACCAATGCTGACTCTTTTCTTAGTATTTATAACCACACAAGACAGAGATAAATGTCGCCTACTGCTAACCCATTGTCAGTGCTGGATCTAGCCGGTCGGTTTGGGAGGGGCACACCAAAGTCGAAAATAAACGTCACGAAGTGAAAAACTGACTACAATAATGTGACTTGACGGTAAAATTCGGGATGTTTGAGGCGAAAAGCAAAAAAGCGTCACGAGGTAAAAATATGGGCTCAAGATACTTTTTTCCTATCCAAGACCCAATATTTACACTGAACTTAACTGGTTCTGTTTGAAGTTGAGAGTTGAAGCACCAAAATCTTGCTTATCAGCTTAAAAAGGAGTCGGGGCATAAAGGAAGTCGACCGCTTTGGGAGGGGAGGGGAAGGGGGCAAAACTTAGTGCCCCGAGCTTTTCCGTTTGGGGGAGGCAAATGCTTTCCTGCCCTGAATTCGCCACTGCCCATTTTAATAATATCTGGGATTCATTCGGGGGCTGAGGTGGCTTAGTGGATAGCACCCTTGTCTTCTAAGCCACTGGTCCCGAGTTGAAGTCCCGGAGGATCCTCTGAATAAGTTGATCTGACCCCCAAAATCCCTTCCATTAGGGTGCGGGTTGGCGACACCGTATGACCCGAGCAGTTGGTGCGTCGTTAAACCCCAACAATTATTATTGGATTCATTCTTACCCCTTCTTGAGAGAGTGTGCCTTTAATAGAGAAAGCTCAGATACAGGGTAGGAATATGGGCCATGAGAGTTAAACGTGGCTGCTTTTATGAGCTAAATCTATAAACACAGCAAAACTTTAATTCTCGCCCGAATGGGGCTTTGCAAACCCCCTTACGATTTATAGAGTATGGTCCGGAAACAGCGGTTCTACAGCTCGCGTCGCTTTACGAAGCTTCTGGTGCTTATGCGTAGCTTATATTATCATCGGGAATATTTCTAAAAATATATGTCTGGGTCATATCGGGTCAGAAACCTCTGATATTATTTCAGTAGGCATTAGCTGTTTTATGTTTTGTGTTGCGTCCTTAGATTGGTTTAAAATTTATAGGACCTAAATTGCCCTTTTGCGCCCTTGGTAGAATGCGATCTTCAAATACATTTTTTACATTAGCTTTATATGGTCTTAAATGACCTCCATGGGATTTTTCGTATTGCACCTAGCCCTTTCATGTTCTAATAAATATATTTCTTGGGTTTGAAAACAAATTCTCATATTGTGTATGTCATTTTCGACCTCAAAATTATACAAGTGAAAGCTAGACAGTGCGCAATTTTGAACTCCAGGCGTCTGTGGTATCTTACCTTTGACCATGCATCGCGCATTACCTAGCTGGTTCACATAGGCGTGTGATGCCTGGATCAAAGTGTAATTGTCTTTTGATTGCTTTAAGGATATTAATATTGTGCTCTGTTGTTACTCACCAGGCGTTATTATTAATAGCAGCCAGTTCCAAAGGTAGATCTAGAACTGCCGTTCGTATACGGAGGGTGGGGGTGGGTCACATAGTCGGGGGACGCTTTCCAGACCAGGGGGTGCCACTTTTGGACGGGAAAATATATCAGGTGGACACCAAATCCTATCGTGGGGCGCCGATACTCACACCCTCGGGTTGGGAGGGATGGCAAGAGACATTTCAGGGGGGAGCCATAGACCTTCCATGGCACGCAGTGATCATGTAAGGGGCTACCGAGGCCGATCAGGGTGAGGGGGCAGGTTCTCCCCACCCACTTGCCCTCTGGATTTACTTATGGCCCGCTAAACAAAATTGGCCATGGCGGGAAGAGCAGCTCCCGGACCTCGCCTGAGAAGTGACCTGATGAACTACGGTCATGAAAACTAGCATCCATCGCAGGCTCTCGTGACGAGCAGCACGGTAGCTTTTGCCGTGAAACTTGCGCCAATTACGGACCAAACGCGAGGGCTATTTGCAACAACACCCCTCGCCTGCTCTCCCGCGCCCTGTAACGGTGAATGTGATGAGAACCAGAATACGTGCAAGGTTTGAAGGGCAAAACAAACCATGAAAGCACAGCACATTCAATTATGTTGTGTTTTCCGTACAGGCTGCCGACACAAAACACTGAGTTCTCAGTGAAGGTAAGATCTTGCCCTGCCTACACCAGGAACGCGGGGCTGTTTCTATAATTTAAATACGTACTCCTCCATTGATAAAATATGCAAAATGAAGCTTTAGTGGATAATAAATTTGTTTTTGATATAAAATTACCTAAAAGTGCACTTGCATTGATATATCCCGAATGGCACAATTTCGCATCAAACAATGATACTAAAGTACCCGTTGAACGGATGAAAAAATTATTTAAAATGGTTTCCAAACGACTAGGGTGGGAGAGGGTCGAATCGATCCTCTCTCGCCAGGAGAAATAGGCAAAAAATTTCCCGTAGGACGGGGGTTAGCACTCGCAATGGAGAGGGGTCCTGCACAAACGCACACTGGCAGGCACACTGAGGTCTAAAAAAGCAAGAGACGCATACAAATTCCCGTTTGGAGCTGTGTGGGGGCTAAGGTAATCCACATTTTAGCTGCTTTTCATTAACTCACGTCAATATCTTCGAAGTCAAACGAGGTCATAAAGGTAAAATCTTGACGGCGCTGGGGAAGTATTAAAATGCCGTAATTATGCAATACAAATTCCAGAATGTACTGATTGCGGACAAAGGTCTTAAAGGGAAGGTTTCAAAGAATCTGTCCTGAAACTTTGGGGTCAAAGCACCTAATGTCGTTGACCTATGACGTCAGAATATTGTATATTCCCTATAATGTACACTACAACTAGCACTATAGCAATCGTTGAACGTGAAATTATTATTGGTCTTGATCCATGAGCTTTGACCTTAACGATTGTCCTTGACCTTCATATTGAGCTATCTCAACTATGACGTCATAAAATATCATACGTCTTACTGGGTAACGCCATTCGCCGGAAGCACTGAGGCCAATGACCTTGAAAATGCTGGTATGACTGACCTGTAACCTTTGACCTTGATCTTCATATGAGACCTTGATATATCATTTTGTTTACATGACGTTATGACGTCACCACTGGGTCTCTTATGCAGGTAAACATATACGCCGCGCGATTGTGGTAGTCTCAAAATATAGATTTGCCTTTACAAGCCTATACGCAAAACAACTGACCGGTTTTCACAATAATTTCACCAAGTGACGCGCCGTGGAATTCTCTCAAATTTTGCATTGTAACGTTTTTTTTTTGGGTTGCACGCTTGTCTCCGGCCACCTCGGAAAAGTAGGTGAGAGGGCTCCGAGCCCCCGTCCAGTGCGCGTGTTAACACGCAGCAGCCACTCTGGAGTTCCGCTTCGCCTGCAGTGCAAACGGGGCCGTCCTGCAGCCAAACATCTCATTCCACAAGCTTAACTCTTAGCCATGTTAGCACACCCCACAGAGCCGGCGGCGGCCAGCCATTCTCTCTCCACAGCGGCTGCTAAAGCTCGCTCACAGCTCCTGCGCGCAGAGGTGGCAAAACCAGCGCCCACGTTTTTAACTGTTCGAAAAACGCCATGCGGGCTGCAAACACAGTCGTTTTGTTCATATTTTGTGAGGATTTCTTGTGCCACTCCTAACTGATGGTAAAAAATCTCGCTATGTGAAGCGAAATAATTTTTTGTCTTCACCCTGTGCTTTTCCTGCTCTGGCCAATTGGGCGGGCGAGTCTGGTTTCAGCTAAGCACCCATAAGCGTATGGTGTAATAATGGGTGGAACCGGCTTCTGGGACACCGACTCGACACAGCGCTGGTACAACTCCTAAAGTGGTGGCTTCTAAAAAGGAGCCGTTTGGGTCAGATAACCGAATTTGGCTAGAATAAGAACACTTTAGTGCGTGATTAAAAGGCAGCTATTTTGTCATCCTGGGATGGAACAAAATTATCTTAGTTGGTTAATGAATATCAACACTAAACTTTATCGATAAGAACGAAAAAAGCGGGAAAAAGTACTGAAATAAATGATAGTAATTGGAGTAATAAAATCCGATAATAATGAAACAAAGAACAACAGTATTAATCATAATAATTTAAACGAATACCAATATGAATTACCAAAAACTAAAAAAATAGCCAAAGACCAACTGCCCTTACTGGGAATCTGTCAGTTTCTATCTCTTTGTAAACTTCAAAAGCTAGACAGTTGGCTTGCTCAGCATTTACAGTGAATTCGCTTCTGTTTGATTTCAGCTGGCGCTGCTGACACTATGAAGTCAGCATCGGCCGGATTGGTAATCAGCGCCATTCTGCTCGCCGCGACCTGCAACCGATAGCACCGAGCCTGCAGCCAGCATCGACTGCCTCTTAATCTTCTGCGTGCTCATTCAGCGGAGGTAGGGTCTCATTTAGATAACTGCGGCTTTCCATCGCCTTTCAGGCTCTGCTCTATTGGAATGATGTCAGATGTTCACTTCTGATGGAGCTTGTGGTAAAGCTCTTTGAAACGCGAATGGCGAGTTGAGATGTGATTAAAATGGTACATTAACTTTGATATTGTGTATAAACAACAGTCTTATTTTCCTCCAGCGAAAGATATTTTCATCATCTTACACAATCGTAATGCCATCACACAAAGGCGTTGACCTGGACGTGTATATTAGGAGGCACGTGCCCCAGAACGTGACAGTTTGTCGATTTGCTTGACTTGTGCCCCGTCTGACTGCCCAGACTCAACTAATCGACCTGTACGCTGTCTAAACCGTCTGTCTAGCACTGGAGAGGCTATAGCAATAAGCGCAACATGGTTATGATGGAAGAACCGCATTGTACCCAACCCAACACTAGTATAATGTTAGACAATTGGACTGCTAAAATGTCGTCAGCATCTTTCAGTCCACGGAAAAAGGTCGTCTGGTAACTTGGTAACTAAGCCAGGAATAACAGGTACAAGCCTGCATCGTACAAGCCTGTAGGAACAAGCCCGCATTTTACAAAGTTAGTTAAATTCATTTAAATTTGTTGTGGTTTTCAGTGTGCTTAAGAACCAACATAATATTACCAAGGGCTTCGTCTCAAGTCAGAATCGTCTTTGCACGTGGAAGGGTTGCAGAAACTATTTTACGTTATATCCGCCCACCTAACTTTTTCCAAGAACTGGCATCAATACTTGTTTTCATTTGCTTCAGTAATTTGGTCTATCGTCTACAGACTGCAGTTTATTTTGTCCAAGACTTCGTCCGATAGTCAAAACCCAACGAAAACAATAAAACAGCTGGGCCGGTTGGCCTAGTGATTTCATTGCTGGCATTCAGATTGGGATGACATGAATTAACGTGGGCTCAATCCCCAGGGCGGGAAGGCGCCTTCCGTGTTCCGTCTGGCTCTCGCTCGCTGGAAAGATTCCTTAAACACCCACTCCAATGCTCCTAGAAGCTGGCCAAAGCGCGCCTGTTGAGAGAGGCCCTAACAAAATACGATGAAATAAATAAATCTTTGGAAAAATATGAAACAATTTCTGACCACTACCCGCACAATCGTACTCCATCCGATCATGTAATCGTATCCTTTATCATACCATGGCAAATTTAAACACAGAAAATAGTCTATGGAAATATCGGTGTAAAGATTGCTGTTAAAAATGCATTTGTCGCCCTCGACACTGCGCATAAAAAGGCTTCTTCTACAACACGGACCACGAGACACGCTCAGAAGCTGAGTATATCGACCTTTTCTCGCTGGCACGTGAAAAGGCATCAGACGAATTAATCAAAAGTACTGCGATAAATCATATAGGAAAAATTGCGACATAAAATGCCTTCTGCAGTGCTAGTAAGGCAGTGATAGATATGTTATGCCGCGACATCAATTTTTTGCACCGAGAGAATCAGATGCTCCAGGACTAGCAGGATTAGCACTTGGCCTAACATTAGGTACCTTTTTCGGAAGATTTCTTGTTGGCAAGAGGTTTAAAGGGAATGTGGCACCTTGGTTGAATCCTGGAATTTAGTGTAATTAGGGGTACTTTTAGCCGAATATCATGGAAGGGTCCATGATTTCTCTGAAAAACGTACAATAAGCTCAATATTTTGATTTTTAAAATGTTCCTTTGGGGAAAGAAAGGAGTATCTGCCTGTGGATGACGTCATGATCTGGCATCCGCTACCATATTCAATACGCTCCAAAGGGCTTCGATTGGCTGATACCGTGAAGTCAGCATATGTCGTCACACCAACAGCCATGACAACTGTGGCCTGCTGCTAAGGGTACATGTAGGGTATATTTCAGGTAGTTTTTAGCTTTTCTCTACGGAAATTTTGAGTTTCAAGACAAATGATATATAGAGTACCGAGTTTTCCGGCATGCTTTACAACTTGGCTATCTCAGTTAAAATCACGTTATAAAGGTACCACATTCCCTTTAAGATTGACTGGCTTACTCCATTTTGTTCCGATGATGACGCTTATACCACAGTTCTCAAATATTGAAAACATGCTCGATGTTTTTCCCGCTATAACCGTTTGAGCGTGTAGACCCGGCCGTCCTCAGATTTGACAGGCCTTTCTCCTAGCTCTCCTTGCATAAAACACACCCAGCACACTCCGGAAGGTGCTGTCAAAACTCGGGACAGCTCCTGCTAACCCATTAGCATTCATTCACACCCCCTCCCCCCGCCCCCCGGCCCGGCCCCCTGTCCCCACATCCGGACACGTCCGTGTGCAGCCCCCTTGCTGTGCCGGTGGTCCGGCAACCTTAAAAGGCTCCAGTCTGACGGCGCTTGGGGAAATGGGAGGAGATGGAGGGGGAGGGGTCTCAGTTTTTGTCGGCTGCCCCAGGACCGGCGCTGTCAGCAGCGCGTTATGTAGACACTCGGAAAAGTAGAATTCGAGACTGAAGAGACGTCCTGTAGTGGAGACATACCGTTGGAGAGAGAGAGAGAGAGAGAGAGAGAGGAGAGGGAGAGAGAGAGAGAGAGAGGAGATCTGCAGCATCAGTAACCTATCATCTTTTCCGTGGTGTTCTTTCCTAGGGGCCACCTCAGCCGATTGATTGATACCTTTGTCTGTTCACAGGAGTGTGTGTTTTCCCTCTGGATAAAACACTGACAGAAGACAGGCGGTGGAGGAGGTTTCTACTTCTGGAGCTATTTTGTGATGTGCATTGTGCAATGTGACTTTCAACTTAAGCAGTGCGCTTTAACCGATACACGGGCGTAGACGTGATTACGAGCGCCTTCTGTGCCGCGCTCGCTATCTATTTTTGGCTATCTCACAAGACGAGGAGTATGACTGTGAAGTTGGGCACTTACCTTGATTTTGCTTTTGAAATAAGGGAGTTTCTGGGTTTATTTCGTGACAAGAGCCCAGCACTAGTTCCTTTCACGGAGAAAGCTACAAAGCAGATGTATGTAGGGAAATTAAGAGCTTCAGTGATCATGAGCAATCTTCCCGCTGGACTTGCACGAATTGGGAATATCTGCTAAGTTAGGAAAATTATGTGTTGCGTTAAGCAAGTGATATTTTCCTCGAAGCCGGATGCCCATAAGTTACAGGCCCGCAAATTCAATATTCCTCCTGTCGTTAGTGCTTACCGATTTCCCTAAAGCAAGTGTGGATTCAAGGAAGGTGAACCGGTGAGCGTTGTTGCCATTTGTATATGATGATTCGGAGTGATCTGACTAGTCAGTGTTAATGTGTACTTTTGTTGTTTCTGAGACTAAACCTCACAATAGGCACGAAGCATAGGCTAGTAAGCTGAATATATAGTGTTCCCTTTGCATTGTTGAGAAGAGGTACTCTGAATAAAAGTCTGTGTTTATAAATGGGATGATATGATCAAAATGAAGAAAAAACAACTCCAGGAACTATGTCTATACGCGTGTGATGGCTGATATATATATATATATATATATATATATATATATATAGAGATAGATATATCCTGGGAGCGAGAGACGGACCGGTGAAAGGGTGGGGCAAGGGCTGGTCACACCCTTAAGCTTGTGGAGCCACCCTGCATGGACGCGGGGTGTTCATGTTGGGCGTTGAATGCGCCCTGAACAAGGGCGTATTTGGATGAAATACTTGTATAAATCAAAACAGAAATCCACGACACATGGCAATACAAAATATAAATACTTAGGACATATCTATGCTCGGCATACATCAGGGGCGTAGCCAAGGGACAGCCGCCCCCCCTGAGGGGCCCGAAGGGCCCCCTGAAGACACGATTCTGTAACAAGCACGGCCATTTTTACCCATCAGGGCCCTTTTGGCGCTGTCACAGGGGCCCTTTTCGGGGTGCCGCCTTCCCCCTTGAGCGAAATCCTGGCTACGCCCCTGGCATACATAGCATAAATGCATAAAATACCTGAGGATAAAGCAAAAACTATGCGGTACAGGCCGCTTACAATTGACTTTAGCAGGCGACCCTGGCAGAGGTACATTTTGTCAGGAGCCCGTGCTCTGGCGGTTCTCATCGTCTGCCGGTCGTCCACGGCAGCTGCAGACCTCCGTTCCACTACTTGGCCGGCTCTCTACAGACAGCGGCGCACATTGGGCCAAATGTGCCCCGCTAGTTCCCGGTAATACTTTTAAATACCCGCCGCCTGAAAAGTCCCGTTGGGAGGGTGCCTCTCGAAATGCGCAGTAGCCCTCACGCCTCCCGGATGGAATGGGGCTCCCCCTGGGGCTTTGCACGTCCCCCTCCTGGCCGATAGTCTAGATTCGTCACTGCCTGTCAGGAGTTTTCTAAAATTAACCAATGCGCTTTTTCCCGATGCATTTGGGTTGTCTGGAATTTTATCAGAACAATTATCCTAACCCGGCATAACATAATCGTGGAATGGATTCTGCGACGAAAACCGGTTGCGAGATGACATTTACTTGTAATGGAAATAATGGCAACATATGCGCGATATGACCAAGTCGCTGAAAGTGCCCTAAAACCCCAATGGACACACGAGATGATATTGATGGAATTATACAATAATAGTTCCCTGCTCCCTCGAATGAATGTAAAACACTTCTTCGTGTTTTACATTTCGATTGGAAGGCGGAAATCTGAACCGCCGCGCACTAAATTTATCAACGTTTGAATTATACAAATACATAGAGGCGAATCCAGACTGGTTGTTAACGGGGATGGAGAGGGGGTCAGAGTTTACTGTAGTAATGATAATAAATAATAGTAATGATGGTGTAATATTTAGCAGCTGTGAAAACATGGTGTGAGGAAAACAAGGAGAACCAGGGTTTGGGTGGGGGGTGTAATTTTCTTTTTGACCCTTAAATGCATATAGAAACAAAATGACTTGCATCCTCATTTCTCTCATCCAGTAATACATAGCTCACAAATCAGCACAATCTGAACGTGCTTATACATCCAGCGCCTGAGCAGTCAACAACTCCATCTGGTTATTTACAGTCCCTCAGACAGCCGGCTTCTCGATGACCGCAGCGCAGGCTTCACTCACACCTCCCGTCGGACACACCTCCGACCTGCAGGGTCCATAAATCTCGGCGCCGCTCCCGCTCAGCGCTATCTACTCCCCATCTGCCTCCAGCTCACAACCCCGCCACCGCGCCAATTCAACACTGCTGCCGCTATCGGGCGTCGGATCGCGCGCCTTGTTTTGCGCGCGCTCTCCGCGGGGGCGGGGGCGGCGGCAGCGGCGACGTCTCTGTTTCTCGAACGGACGGCGTTGGCGACGCAGCGGCGAAAGAAAAACCCTGGCCGCGAACAGATGTGCCGAGGTGAAAGCTACACGATTACGTGGTGTTCTCTGAACTATTACGAGTTTTACATTGTTCATTTCCTCAGAAGAGATGTATTCTTTTGTGTGGAAAGAGTCAGTCTGTCGGTGAGTCAAGGTCATCTTGCTGTCACAAAAAACGATGCCCATATGGTCTACGCATCTCCGATGTCCCGCTGGGATACTCTCGTGTGGCACAAAAACGCTCTTGCGGCGAGTGGAAGCCTGCCGGGTTCTCAGACGGAATCGATCCGGGGACTCCGGCTTCTGCTTCGGACATTATTTATAAAGTTCGGGCATTGAACATAAACACGCTAGCCTAAAAAGAGTAATAATCAAGGGAGACATAGCATGATTGGAAAGTGAATGGATGCTCTAGTAAATTATCAGCACTGCTCTCCGGTCTTTACAACATTTGTTATCAGCTTCTTTTGCGCAAGAACCTTCTTTCTGACAGATATGTGCGAGGGTACGCCCTTCGCAAATGTTCTGATGAAAATATAGCCGATCTTTTTAATCAAAAATAGTAATCCATGTATTTTCACAGTTATTTTCTCGGTTAAAATAATGAAAACACGATAATTTTCATGTAAAAAGTTACGAAATACACATACAACTGCAGCATTAAAGAATCGTGACAGTTCGCCTAAAGCAGAAGACTCCCTTCATGGACATCTGGCGTGGCAGAACAGAGCGTGTGGCTCTCTTACGAAAGTGCTATAATGTTTCATGGACATCCCGACTGGAGACGGCCAACATGCAATGGGACTCCGCGATAAAAGCTTTCATTTGTAGGAGCTGCTGCTTGCGGGAGTGTGTATATTTGTCATGGCACTGAAGGGTCACAAGGGAGGAGCATGCGACGTGCTGCAGTTTCTGCTATATGCTAGATGCCATTAGTGCGTCTGAATATATTCATCTGCAAGAGGACAGTTCCCTGACAAAGCGCTGAGGGATGGGCCATAATAGAATTCAACGGAGAGGGTTTGGTTCTGGCTCAGCGACGGTGTATTGGTTGTAATTTCAACCCTGGTGATGGGATCAAGAAATACATCCTTTTACTGCGACACCAGCGCAGCCAAATAAATCACCATGCGATTGGGGAGGTCCTAAATTAATTTGGTGGTTCCAGACTGTTCTAAAATTTGAATATGATCAACCACAACTCGGCCAATCTTCATTTCAGGCGTTGGTTCTACATATACTGATCTGCTTATACAGTTGTCACAACTGTCTAACTATTGAGCGACAGCGTAAGATGTCCTGCCTCCTGATATCTATCGAGCAACACCATCATAAGTCCTGCATCCTGTTAACTATTGAGCGACAGCCTCAGATGTCCTGCCTCCTGTTAAATATTGAGCGACAACCTCATATGTCCTGCCTCCTGATATCTATCGAGCAACACCATCATATGTCCTGCCTCCTGTTAACTATTGAGCGACAGCCTCAGATATCCGGCCTCCTGTTATCACTCGCATTGACGGGGGTCTGAGCCACCTTCGCTTTGACAAGGGGGTGGGTACCCGCCCCCTAAGATCTCGAAAACCACGGTAGGTAGCGAAAAATGGTAAACGGCGTTTGGGTAGCCCATCCACTTCTCCATCGAAAATAATTGGACCATTTTTTGTCAGGACACATTTAAGGTCACGAGAGGTCAAAACATGCCGTCATAGGGATAACATGTAAATTAAGGTTTTCGGCCATTACATCTGAACAAGTAAAGATAGAGCAAAACAACTTAAACTTTACGAATCCTCGCAGCAAGCCGAATCGAATGATGTATAATTTGACCTTGCTAGGTCAAATAAAAGATTTGACCTGACTTGAGGTCATGTCAAAGTCAAATTATATGAAATGCATATCATTAGAACCGCAAAGACAAGAAGATTCTGATGCAGCTAAAATAAAGGCTCTATCACCATTCGTTACTGAGTTATTTAGTAAAAACCCGTTTTCCCATGTATTTCTAATGGAGGGGTCATGCCTCGTACCTGACCTTAGGTCATCGATATTAAAAAATATACCAGAACCTATTTTAGAGAACTCGGTAGGCCCATTATGTGATATCAGTTTCAATCGGATAAGTTCACCTTGCTCCAACTTATGCTATCTTAAACTTTTTTGAGGTCAGGTCACTTGACCTGTACTGGTGACCTGACCTGAGATGACCTAACCTTAAAATTTTAACAGAAGTTGTAAAAATGATGAGGGAAAATGTATGCCAAGTAGCACAGCACACTGCTATTCTCATAGTCAATATTTAGCTTAAGCTACATTTAACTGGGTCAGGTCCTGCTTGTGACCTGGTAGGAGAATATCATTGTTCAAGACACCACCAGAGAGGCAAAGAAGTGTCACTCTTACTCACTAGAAGCCTCTTCACAGAATACCATGTGATTTACATCAGAAAACAGGTGCGTTCCTGACAAACTGACAGGAGACTGGCTCCGATGGGGCGTCTGCCAACCGAATTTCTAGAAGAAGACTACAGAGACGGCCGCCTTGAAAAGCTGGCCGAAGTGACGTCACTGAGGCACATTCCACAGTTTCGCCGCCAAAGATGAAAACTAGGCGCAGACACAGCCGATGAACACTTCCAGAAACGGTGATAGCACAAGATTGGGTGATAAACATTAGTAAGGCACTTGAACTTTCGATGAGCTAACAAGCAAATGTCGTAATGATTTTCCTGATCATTTATACATTCGATGGGAATTCAAACCATCTAAACCTAATGATAAGAAAATATTTTAATTTTCGCAGCTTTTAATTATTTGAAAATTTCTGATAAGTAGGCCTATAAGTATCTTGGTCTTAGGGTAACATTAAATGCCTTCAGATTCAACGGGAATGAAAACCATGCTTTAAATATGATTTTAATGCATCGAAATGCCTCATAATGGATAAGTGGATAATACATTCAAAGTATTCCAAAACATTGCGACACGTTTTATGCTACTTTCGATTCTGACGTCATCACCCCAAACTTGTTGATGTGGTGGTGGCACCGGGAGCATTGCGGTGGCTTTTCAATCAATCTATCTATTAGGAACCGCTAGCGTGAGAGAGCACACCCCCTGCAGCGAGGCAGCGTAAACGACTCACGCTGAGAACGTATCAAACTCCAGGGTTCACGAGTATCTGTGAAGGTGCCTTCCCATTTTCAAAGTTTAATGAGCACCTGTGTCCCATCACTATTTTTCAAGGGCTCAGCACAAGCCTGGGTAATGGCTTATTATGTCTATGTAATAATTGGAGGCGTGCTTCAGCTCAGAAGCGTGCAGCAGCTGTCTGTGGGATCTGTGGCCACAGTTTGACATCACCGGAGCACGGAGGTGCTGACTGGAGTAAGTCACGCGATGCACAGAGGCACCATCGATTTCTGAACACCTCACACTGTTCACGGCAAACACGTTGTCTTCGTGAAGTCAAAGGGATAATGTATCTGTCTTGTATAAATATGTTGTTGTTAAAGTGGACAGAAATTTCTGGCCATGAGCCAAAACCAGAAAATTTAACCATATATAATACGTTTACATATATACGTTACATATGTTCATGGAATATTAAATACAAATCCATCTCTAGCTTTCCGGTTCGTATGCCAGGTGTTTATCAGAGGCACATCTTGGCGAAAATAAATTTATTCTACCGTCTAAGGGTTCACAGAATACATTATGGGTGACTGAATAAACAAGGTTACGTATTAGTATACTTTTTGGTGGGCTCGCTTTAAAAGTTAACTCCGCATATATACGGGCCAGCTTTCAAATAAATACCCAATTCGAATTTCGAAATGCTTAGATAACTGACGAATTGATGGCAATATTCCCTGATCTTATTTTCTGCAATACAAAACGCGTAATTTGGAAGTGAATTTGGTACTCTGGTTCCACGACCGTTGCTGAATTATATTGACTTCAAGGAGAAATCGATTTTAAATTGGAATTATAGCAATAATTTTCACCTGAAATAGCCGTCGACCATAGGCGGATCCAGATGGGGAAGGGGGGCAAAGGGGATACGTGTATCAAGAGCTCATTGCAGGAAAATGATTATTTTTCCCTCTAAAAAACTGGCAACAAAAAAACGTTAGGGAACACAGTGACTGAGAGGAGGAGGGACAAAGGGAGAAAAAATTAAATGAGGGTGATTTTTCAAACACTAATACGCGCATTGACGGGGGTCTGAGCTACCTTTGCTTTGATGGAGGGGGGAGGGGTGGGTACCCGCCCCCCCCAAGATCTCGAGAACCACGGTAGGTAGCGAACAACGGTGAATGGTGTTGGGTAGTCCATCCACTTTTCCATCGAAAATATTTCAACCATTTTTTCAAGTCACATATAAGCTCACTAGGTACCAAGACATGCCGTCATGGGGATAACATTCAAATGAAGGTTTTCGGTCACTATATCTGAACAAGTGAAGGCAGAAAAAAACCATATGAATCCTCGCGGCAAGCCGAATCAAATGCTATATAATATGACCTTGCTAGGTTAAATCAAGGTTTTGACCTGAGGTCCGGTCAAGGCCAAATTATATAAAATGCATATCATTAGAACTGCAAAGACAAGGCAAATCTAATGCAGTTAAAATAAACGCTATATCACCATCCGTTACTAAGTTATTCAGTTAAAACAATTTTCCCATGTATTTTCGATGGAGAGGTCATGGCTGCACCTGACCTAGGTCATCGATATAAAAATACCACAACATATCCTAGAGAACTCAGTGGGTCCATTGTGTGATATGAGTTTCAACCGGATAAGTTCACTCTGTTCCAACTTATGCTATCTCAAACTTTGTTTGGGGTCAGGTCGCTTGACATGAACTTGTGACCTGACCTGAGATGACCTAACCTCCAAATTTTCACAAAATTTGTAAAAATGATGAGGAGAAAAGGTATGCCAAGTACGGCGGTACTACACGCTGCCGTTTTTATGCAATCTCCGAAAAACCCGAAGGGGTGAGTACCCGCCCCCCGTGAATGCGCTTGCTAATTGGATAGAGTTTGCCGTTCAACTCTGCTGGACCTTTCCTACTTTATTTTACTTCACCGTTTCTGGCGCAATCAAAATGACAAGTTTGTGTAGATACCTTCTGTGGGCATACTGTACTGAATTATATATACTTCCATCCCCTAATTCTAGTCAACTAGTCTATAAACTGTTTGGGAAGTTCGATAGCATACATCCCAGCTTTACCAAGTTCTGTTAGATCTGTCAGTGCTATATTTGCAGTATCTACTAATTTTCACGGAAAGATTCCAAAATTTTATTAAAAGATTGCTTCACTTAGATTTTCAAAGGCGTCCACATCCACCATTTTCGTTTAATTTTGGTCTATACTTTCTCTTCAAAGGAGAAAAATATCCTGCATTCAGCAAAGAAAGAGACCCACAGACACCCTCTTCCCCTCCACTGTTATTCGCCCCGAGTAAAGATAAGCGGCGGAGGGAGGAGTGCGAGTGTCCTGAAGACGAGCGATCGGTTGGGGTGTACTCGCCCCGCAGTGGGTAGCCAATAGGATACCCACGCACTGCCGGCACTCCCAGCGCACCTTTGCACATATCCCACCAGCTAAACGGAATTCTTGTCATAGCAGAGGCGGACCGATGAAAAACATCCAGTAACCTTGCTTAGGTGTCAGGGCTTGCCTTATAAGCATCTCTGAATTGGACAAGAAAGAACGAGCCACTCTAACGATGTCTAGCCAAATTTGCATCTCCAATTCCAACCTATGCTTGGCCGCATGGGAGCTCTGCGTTACACGGAGCTTTTCGATGCCTGGAGTCATCACGCGTTCATCCCATTGGCGATACCCGCAGGGGTAGGTTCTCCTGCCACGTTCGCAAACTTTCACCGAAACGCACAATGGAGTTCAACATTAGCCACTGCGGGCACGCATTGAATTGCGAAGCAGACAGGAATAGTTCATATGTTATGCACGGCGCTTCAGCTAATGGATAAAACGTCGGGAAGCTACCTACCTAGATTTTCTACTGGTTTTGGTGCAGTTTTTGCGTATATGTAATCTATGAAAAGCTAGCCTGGTGCCGATTTGTGTAGTTATCACTTATTTTATGTAAAAAAATCGCCCACAACGGCTTTAAAAATCTCAAACAAAAAACCATGATCTTTGGTCTTTCTGACGCACCAATGTGCTGAGAAAACAACGCACAGGTGAATGCATACCCCTCCGGTCGCCCTGCTCTTTTCAGGCAAAACCTCAGTCTGCTAGGGAATACGGCGGTGCCGGGACTTTCTCTTACGAAATATTTTTGGAATGATATCAAAGCAGCACACTGCACTAATTCCATTACAAAAGCATAGTAAGTTTTTGCAACAGCCTTTACAATTCTCCAGGTTCCATATTGTGACACCCAACCGTGAACCTGAGTTTTAAGAGACACACTGCCGGATGAGACCACTCTTATCTATCGCTGATCTTCAATATGGTGGTCCAACTCTGGTTTGAGACGATTGTTTGGCTCGGCCAGCCGGGCCAGGTCACTGTAGACGGCTGGCCGCCGAGCCTCTCGTAATGGTATCCGGGCCAGTCTCCAGTCGACCGCCGAACATAATCATCTCAACTTAAAAATGGTATTCTTCAAACTTTGCCATTTAGCTGCTTTGGAAAAATCTCAGACAGATATGCCATGAAATGAATGCAGAAATGAAAAATCCCAGAAAGCTGGTTCGTGAGACGCGTATATTGCCACATAGAGCTTACGGGTTGGATATGAGACCCTTTTGCTCTGTCCCAAGTGTGACTGGAACTCACTTACCGACAAAAAGCGAAAATTTTTGCAATCTTTAACGATCGATTTTCCAGTATCCCAACCCTCTCAAAGTTGAAAAAAAAATTATAGAACCATATTGCCTGTGGAAGGCCGTATCGACATACATCAAACTTCAGGGGATAAAACGTTTGCCCATATGCTTGATTAGATAGCAAAAATGGTTATGAGAAAACGCAAACAGCAACAACATGCACCAAACTAGGGTTTTTCGAATGATGTGCTGCGAAAGAAATCATGAGAACCTTAGGGGTAGGCCGTTTCCTGAATTTATCATACCTTAACTGAATCATACGCGGATCCAGGGTAGAGGACAAAGGAGGCACTTGCCCCCCCCAACACCATTGACTTTTGGCAACCCCTGAAATGGTCACTGTGCCCCCTGAAATTTCGCTTACAAGCCCCTTCCCTCCAAGGATGCAAGTATCGGCGCACCCACAGTATAATTTTGCGCTCACCTGATAGTTTTCTCGTCCAAAAAAGCGACCCCGTGACCATATGCCTCCTCCAACCCCCGATCGGAAATCTTGGATCCATCTATGAGGTGAAGCAGTGTGTACGGGTCATGCGTCCCTGTTGCGTTTCATGGCACAGTACCACTCTTATCATACATGCCTGAATGTTCTGCTAATTTATCTGTTTTTAGCTCACAAAAGCCGGCCGAAACTCTCTAAAGGCCCGATAATGAGAAAATGTTTGCTCCTAACACTGCGGCTGGCCGCTGCGTTCATCTTCATTCGCTGTAACGGCCACCGGCTAAAGCGGTGCCGCGTCGCAGTAAATGTGTTATGCAGCAGAATCGCCTCTTAAGTGGAAAGCTCAAGTTGAAGGAAGAGTACAATTTGATTAGGCTGACTGCATGTGCTTTATTGGGTGAAATTAAGAAGCCACATGGCCAAAAACACACAAAGCATAATTTTGTTTGTTCAAGGGAAATACACATATTCATATGGACCAAGCTGCTTTGCGCAGGGGATAATTATTTGGAAGTAAAAAAAAAAAAAAAAAAATTAATATATCTCAAGATAAACTAAACGGAGCACTGGAGGATCCAAGTGGGGGGCCAAAGTAGCCATGGCCCCCTCCAAAGCTCAAAATAGTATATTTTGCCCCCAAAGAACCAAACTGTAGCCGTTTTTTCTTTTAAAGTACTATGTTTTCGCGATTTTTATCAATTCAGCCCCCAAAACGTTGGTTTGGCCCCCTCCAAAAGTGACTCCCAGACCCACCAATGAAACGGAGAGACAGACCAAGTGGTGCTATAGCTTAGTTTTGATACCTGAGTTAGAGCCCGTTTGCACTGGGCAGAACTACCGACATAATCTGCCAATATTGTTTAGTCGTCAATCTCCTCACGTGCTTTTGTAAATTTTGGCAGCAGAAATCTCGGTAGATTTTTTCCGGGTGTGAATAGGCCCTAATGGATACCCAACTGCAAGATAACTTTACTTAAAGGTACGTTCAAGAGGGATTCTTCCACGCCCGGGTGACGTCACTCGGGCGTGGAGGAATCCTCTTGAATTTACCTTTCAGTAAAGGTATCTTGAATATGCCAAGCTTGCAGGAAAATCACTTGGACTGTCTCCATGATGAGCGCTGGGACTCAGAACCATCTCAAGAAGCTGCTGGCTTCGCGATTGGTTTACACTTGATCCAGTGGTGCCTGGAAGGCTCTTGGTAGCAATGTCTGGGTTTCTGGAATTAGTAGGTATTGGTAGTGCGTGTTGCGAAAGCGCTTTATGCCGGCGTTCCTTAACATAGATACTTTCACGCGCGTAAAAGGAATATATACAAATCTGAACTAGGTATAGAACATAAACTCAGAATAGAACCCGAGCTGATGGATTTGTTAACCTTCGCTGAATGGATAAAAAGCGGGACTGGAAGTACTAATTACACATGGGACGTAGAGCCCCAAGTCGGGAATGCCTCATCATCACAGCTGAACGAAACGGAGATAACTGCACAGAAAAGAGGCGCTTGAACTGGACGGACGTGTTTTTGGAGCGTCGTGGTTTTACTTCCATAACTTGTTTAAAAGTGGAAAAAGCAGATGGTGTTATAGAGCGTCTGTAAGAGAAAAGTTTAAAGATCCTAAATATTTCAATTGTGTTCAATTATGGTTAGATATTGACTGTGTTGAGGTCATATCAAGTTGGCCATATTTTCAGAATTCAAAAGAACTTAAGTATTTTTCGACAAGTTCATCAGCAAGTTTTCTGCTCGATTTTCAACTTCTGTGACCTCGTGACAAAAACAATCACTGTTCTCCCGTTCTCAATAGCCATAAGTGGCAAAAATTTGACAGGCTTACGTAGCCCTGTAACGTCAACATAATAAAGAGAACGTTACAACGGACATGAAAAGAAGTTGTAAGGTTTGCATGTTTATTACATAAATCCAAGAACCAAGTGCAAGAATTCCCTCTTTACAACTCGAGAATTATCATGACTAACACAAGTCATTGAAAATCCAGAAGTCAGAATCCAGAAGAAGAGGAAGACAGAAATGTGATTGTTGTGAACAATAATGAAAATCTAACTCCGAGGCCGAACCAAGATCAGACAAGTTGAGCGAAAAAGGTGATTCGCGGTGCACTTTTTGGAATTTTGAATCCGAGGCCGTACCAAGAGATCTTCTAGTTGCATCATAAGGAACACGCCTTCAAACTAGAGCAACCGGTAGTGGTACTAGTATCACTCCACACACACTGGTATCTAAGAAGAATAATTTGGCCGCTGCTTTCTCGGAGGACAAACTTTCCCTCTTGGTTGGAGGTCAGCTGTGTTTTTCAACTTTTTTAGCTCTTAGTGGTGCGTTATCATCAACAGTCAGACACTTATATTCCTCTTGGTTGTTATCTGCACCAGGTAAAACCGGTAAGTGACTGTGGTGTTGTTCTCAGGAGCCCTTTCGGCAACTCGCGGAGCGCTCTTGGCATCTTAGAAAAAATCAGTAATTATTTGCTGCCTTTCATGCGGCAGGTGAATTGCTTTGCTCTTATTGGGATAAACATTAAGTTGTTCTATTCCCTTCAAAGCCACATGTCGTAAATCACAAGTTTCCGCCTCAAACCCACTTGTCAGGTAGCAAGTGTCGTTGTCTTTTTCTAAGTCTTCGTTAAGTTGTCTGTCTGAGTGTTTCTGATAGGTGCGAGACAGTGTGGCGCTCAATTATTGAAGCCTTACTGAGCCAACGAAACGGGGATTGGCTTTACCAGCGAAGTGCAGTGGGGCCAATCAGTTTTGTCTTCATTTCAGTTCTGTGCAGGAGTGCTTGATTTTTTTCTCCAACTTTGATTTGTGGACCATCCCTGTCTCATATCTTCTAGGAATGTGCTATTAGTTACCTGATGTTGGACTGACTGACTTCCTTCCCATTTACTACGGGCCTGACTGACAACACCGACCTCTCGTTTGACGACGCATACTCCCTAAACTATCTCGTTGCTCTGGTCTCCGACTTTTGCTATATTGAGATTACTGCATTAATTACTCCGCTTGTGCCACTGATAGTTTATGATCAGTTCAAAGTAAATCTTATATTCATCTCAGTTTTTATCAAATCAAATAAAAAACCGACTAACAGTAAATGCAAAAAAAACTACTTATCAGATTTTTCTAAAATGGCACCTGTCAACTCGAAATATGTAGACTCCCGCTTTGATCGCCTTACCGAGGAAAACTATTCCCTGAAAAAGGAAGTAGAAAACCTAAAATCCGTGGTCAATGAACTGAAGTCTGAACTTCAAGGACTCCAATTTGTGGTCTCGGAAAACATTGTGCGCAGGGAGGTAGTGGAGAAGGACTTGACTTTGGTCAACTCCAAATGTACAAAAGTTGAGGCTAGTCTCGCATCTGTGACCACTACATGTTCTGCAGTTGCTACTGACCAGGCAGCCATCCGTAAAGCTGTAGAGGTTCAAGCCCAATACAGCAGGCTTTCGACCCTACTTCTCTCGGGCGATGCAATCCCTCCTCCCCAACCGGGTGAGAATACCCTCAGTGGAATTTTATCAGTGATCCGGGAGTACCTGGGGATCTCCATACATCCCCTGGCCATTTCGGCCTGTCACCGTCTACGCAATCAAAACACAGTTCTCCTCCGATTTGTAAGTCTTCATGAGCGTGAGGCAGTTTACAGACAGCGTACCAGACCAACCAAAAGGGGACTTGCGGTACATGAGAGCCTCACAGCTGAGCGGATGGCAGTGGTCAGGACTTTAAAGGACCTTCACTACCCCAGGGAAAGCTCCCCACTCCTAACCCATTACACGAACCGGGGACGGATATTTGTAAAACCCAAGGGTTGCACGAAGGCATTTGAGGTAGAGGTGGGTGCAACCAGGGAGGACATTTTGGCTTTATGTAGAGCAGCTGGTGCTGGTATTCAAGCCAACCCTAGTGCCATGAGAATGGCCCAGTCATCCCCAGCGTCTCAGACTGCCTCTGGATCCACGGGTGAGACTGAGCAGGCCCCAGCGGCCACACCTTCTGCAGATGCAGCTGATGCCCGTCGTGTATCCTTGCCCTCGGTGCAGCAGAATTTCTGCTCCTCTCCTAAGCGTCCAGTCTTGGAGTCAACCTCCTGCCCCCCTGGGAGCCCCTGTATCTAGTGGGTCAACTCTGGGATCAGGTACCAATCATCTGGAGACAAATCCTGTTACCTCTATCTCAGTGCGGACCTCTGCCTCCGGGGGGCCTCCTGCCCAACTATCTACAACTATAGTTGCTCAGACTGCTGGGTCATCAGGGCAAGGCGACACAAACCTCGGTAAATCCCGGGGGTTCCAAGAAGGTGTGGGGGATGGCACTAGGCCTACAGTCCTGGCTGCCTCAAAGAAGAGCAAAAGACTGGGTAATCGAAGCTCAGGCACATCTTCTCAAACTGGCAAGCGTTAAACAATGTGATCATATGTTGGTCAGTTCAACATCTTTTCATGATTCCTCTTTCAATTGTTTTTTGTGCGGATCTCTGTTAGCCAGTTAAGGTAACAGAGTCATTTCAAGTGTTTACGAGAGAATATTTGATTTATTCTTGATTACCTTTTTCTATACATAATGCCTTCTGCTAAGTTCTCACCAAACTTTTCGTGCCTTGGCAATGATCAGAATACCTCAGTGACTGAACTTCAAACTCTACTAGATAGTTGTGAATATTCTACTTTGAAAAACTTAACCAATCTTCATGAAATTCATACAGACTCCAACATATCCTTGCTGCACATAAACATTCGCTCTCTACCTAAGAATTTTGACAAGCTTGAACTCCTTATTCATCAGCTACCGGTGGCACCTAAAATTATATTATTGAGCGAAACCTGGCTTGATCCTTCTCTTGCCTCATCCTACAACCTCAAGAATTATAGATTGGAAGTGAGTGGGCCTAACCCAGTAAGAGGCAAAGGATCAGCAATATTCGTCAGTGATTCCATATCATATCTAAGGAGACAGGATCTTGAAACTTCCAGACTTGAATTCCAATCTGTCTTCATTGAACTTAAGCTACAGCAAAAGAAAAACTTAATAATTGGTTCCACCTACAGATCACCCTCATTTCCACTATCTGGCTATCTGGAATACATCGAACCAGTAGTTAACGCACTGAACCTAGAAGCCAAGAGCTGTATAATTGGTGGTGACTTCAATGTAGATATTCTGAGACATAATTCCGTTGATCAGTCAGCACTTTTTCTCAATGTATTTGCTGCTCTTGGTCTTTTCCCGTGTATCTCACTACCAACCAGAATCACTCAAGAATCAAGCACACTGATAGACAGTTTCTTTCATAATGACCCAACCATAATAAAAAATCCGACAATCCACGTCTCGGACATAAGTGATCACCTGCCGATTTCCATCAACATAAACATTGTCTTTAAGAATAATGTGAGAAGAAAAAGTTATTGTAAACCTGAACTCACTTTTGACTTTCGAAGCATTGAAGCCCTCAACTTGTCCCTTTCCCACAAATTGAATCACGTCTATGATATACCCGACCCAGAGGAAGCAGCACTTTTCCTGACAAACACCATCAATAACGATATAACGAGACTAAGCAAAAACAAAAAGATCGAAGGAATGTACCTGTCCAACCCTGGATTTCTCATGGTCTTCTCCAAAGCATAAATACAAAAAATAGATTGTACAAAAAGTCAATCCAAGAACCTTCTTACTTTAATAAAACTAACTTTATTACTTATAGAAACCGACTTTCAAGCTTAATTCGGTCAGCAAAAAAGCGATACTATTCCAGGAAATTGGCAGAATTCAAATCCAATCCGGTCAAACTTTGGCAGCTCCTGTCCTCAATGATCTACAAAAATAAGTCCAAAAACAAGCTCCCAGATAGCTTCATGTACAACAACTCAAATATCACTTCATACACAGACATCGCCAACAAGTTCAACCTATTTTTTGCTTCGGTGGCTACTAATTTGAACAATAATCTACAGACCACGGATACTGATCCTATGACATATCTTCCCAACCCCAACAACCCTCGCACATTATTCTATTTCCATCCCACAGATGCCCGATCAATCATATCAATCATAAACAGCCTTGGATCCTCTGCGGCTTCACCAGACTGTCTCACCTCCAAAATTCTCCAAGCCATCTCAGTAACCATTGCCCCTTTTCTCGAGTATGTATTTAATATATGTATTACGAGTGGGTCTTTCCCATCACCCTTTAAAAAAGCAATTGTGGTGCCAATTTATAAATCTGGTGACCCCTCCTCCTTTAATAATTACCGACCAATTAGTCTGCTCAGTCTCATCTCTAAAGTTCTGGAAAGAATTGTGTACGCACAACTCTCGGAGTTCATTTCTTCAGAAAATATACTAAACGAGGACCAATTTGGATTTAGGAAAGATCACAGCACCTATATGCCAATTTCTCTTCTTCATGACCACATTACGTCTGCCCTCTCCCAGAAAAAAATTACTGCTACCATATACCTAGATTTTTCGAAGGCCTTTGACACGGTTAATATCACACCATTCTCCTGAGGAAATTACACTATTACGGGATTACTGACATTTCCTTAACATTTTTCAAATCATACTTAGAAAACCAATCCCAAATAGTTCGATACAACTCTGTTCTTTCCCCTATGCCACAGGATATGAAGCACGGAGTGCCGCAAGGATCTATCCTCGGCCCTCTACTTTTCCTTATTTATATAAATGACATAACTCTTAGCTCCTCCATATGCCGTTTCTTGCAATTCGCTGATGACACCGTTGTAACATACTCGGCTAAAAGTGCTCTTGAACTTCAAACAATCATACAAGATGACCTACCAAAGATCAGTAAATGGTTAATTAGCAACCGACTAACAGTAAATGCAAAAAAAACTACTTATCAGATTTTTACAAAAAACACGCACCATTCTGACATAAACATATTCTTAATGGGTAAAAAACTTAGTCGCAAACCTGAGACAAAGTATCTTGGCATAATAATTGACGAAAACCTGAAGTGGGATCCACATATTAGAAGCATTGAAGTCACCATCTCTCGGAACATTGGCCTTATAGCAAGAATACGAAGATTCCTAAAGCCCAACCACATCGTCCTTCTCTACAACTCTCTAGTACTCTCCCATCTATCCTATGGAATACAAGTCTAGGGAGTTACATATCCTTCAAAACTGACTCGATTGAAGATTCTCCAAAAGAAAATTGTCCGTATCATTGACTCTGCAGACCGGATAGCTCCATCCAGCCCAATCTTCAAAAAGTATTGCATTCTGAAAATTCACGACCTAGTCATACTGTTCCAACTAATGGTTCTCCATAGCTTTCTGGTCTACTCACTTCCAAGGCCACTTGCAGAAAGATTTGCCCTTTCTGATCATGAAAGAAACAGGGTCGTCAGACAGCCCAAGCATTTTGAAGTTCCCTTCACTTCATTGGTGTACAGAACATTTTCCTTATTCATCTCTGCTCCCAGGATTTGGAATGAAAATATTGCCAGTAGAATCAGAAATCTCTCAGATGTCCCTAGTAGTAAGTTTATCTTTAAGAAAGTAGTCAAAAAAATATTTATAGATCATTACTGAGGCTCCTACTCTAATTTTTTCGTGTTCTATTCCTCAGTGATATTGCTTGTATTTAGTGCTCCTTTACGCCTTATTCACCGTTACATGTTTTACACGTCCATTTCTCTTTTGTTTCACACGGAGCCGACAGTCTCCCGTTACCGTTGGCTCACCCTTCAATGCACGAGCACTGCAGGCCCTTAAGGTCTGGTGAGGTGCGATCGAACGTTGTGTGCGGGATGTCCTCCCCAAGTGACTGTGACTGTGCGTCCGTGCGTGCGTGTGCGACTGTGTGTTTCGCACTCCATCGTAGTTTTTCGTAGATGAGCCCCAAAAATCAATAGTTCGCAGACCTGTTTTCCTCTCAGGTTATGTGTGTGTGTGTGTGTGTGTGTGTGTGTGTGTGTGTGTGTGTGTGTGTGTGTGTGTGTGTGTGTGTGTGTGTGTGTGTGTGTGTGTGTGTGTGCGTGCGTGCGTGTGTGTGTGTATGTGGTGTGTCTCGTATCCCATCGTAGTTATTCGTAGATAAGCCCTAAAAATCAATAGTTGTTCGTAGACTTGTTTCCCTCTCCGGTTATGTTGTCCCTCATCTAAATAAGTGCATCAGTCTTCTAATGTCTCATCCCAGTACATATAAGAGTAAAGGTATATTCGCCGCCAAAGAAAGCTGTAATCATTATTTACATCAGCACCAAATTCAAAACTTTCACCTGTCAACCGAGGGCGAAGACGGACATATAGATTGTCTTCCCGTCCCCTGCTGGCTACACTACAGACCTACCCGGTGCTCACTCTATCCTTTCCTATATTATGCAACTCGTCCACACCTGTGTGCATGCCCTTGTAAATGTCTGAATGTCCGAAATGTCCGGAAATACACGTGTATGGATTCAAAACCCTGATGGGTAACACACTGACTGAAATACCATATGACCCTGGCAGTTGGTGCGTCGATAAGCCCCCACACTGACTGAAAAGACAAAACACTCGTGTCGCTGTATTGAGGTAACCATTACGGTGAAAGGAAGATATATTCTAGTGAGGGCCATTAGACTCCATTCAATGTTTATATCGCAAAAACTCCTGGAAACCTTGGCAATATTCTAAAGATGATGCAAAGACCAAAGCCCAAGACATCATTAAATTCTTATATTTGATATCGAGTCACGGGTAGTGGCAGATGGAGATGCAGAAGCACTCGTATCTGTGAGCTTATTGATTAAGCGCTATCTCACAAGAATCCAACGCGTATGCCTGTCAGAGCCGGAACAGACCCCAGCCCGGCGGATTCTCAGAGCACGGGCGCCGTCAACTGCATTCCGGCGCCGGCCTGATTGCTTCCAGCGAACCGCCATAGGTGCCAGCTGCGGAACTGTTTGCCGTTGGCAGCAACCGGACCCGGAAGTGGCGCCGCAGGAAGTGATTTTACAACTCAAGGAAAGCACGCATCCACCGTCCGCTCAGACTAGCAACAGTGCTGGGAACCATCGTTGTCGATCGGGGCGCTGGGACCATCCGAGCCCCCATCAGGGATGTAGCTATGTCAGGAGGCCTGAAGGACCGGGCTCTGCGCTCTAGAAAGTTTGGGGGCCGGCCCCGTTTTTTGGTTGCTCCTTCAATGCCTTAAAATAGTTGTTGGTCCTGAAATGGGCAAAAGTTTTAAAAGGAGAAAAACTTTTCCTTTTAATAAGGGGCTGTTCACATATAGCGTCAGTTAAACTTCAGGGTATTCGAACCCCCTCCCCACGTTGTCTGAAATATCTTTAAGATAGTTGACCCCCTTCTTCAGCAATAGTCCGAAATTGCCAGCCTCCCCCCATCTGGACATCAACGGCGGTCTACATGAGCAATCACGCAGAGACGCCGCACAACTGCAATGCACGGGCCGTACTCTGGTAGCAGGGGACACTGGGTGTGACTGCGAAACACTGGGCTACAAAACATTTAACAATTCGCTCTTCAGCTACCATGGGCCTTCTCCCTCAACAAATAATTACAAAACAGCCGATGATTTGCCACTTCCCCGCCGACAGAAATCGTCCGAAAAAGACACCTCCCCCTTGAGAAAATATTCAAACCAAAACTTCAATTCGTCAGAAAACATCAGAAAATACCAGACCCTACCCCTTTTGTCGCTGATGTCGTCAGAAAAAAGTCCCCAACAATAATTGCTTGGGCTTAAAGGCACACCAGCTGCAAAAAATACGACATCGCCAACTCTCAACCTGTTAAGAGCGATTTTGGGATCAAATAAACGCATTCAGAGGCTCTGTCGGGACTTGAGCGCGGAACCCGTTGTTCCAAATGCAGGTTCTCTCCCTCTGAAGCACGCATCCCCCTTTCCTTTTTAGATTTATCTATAAGACTTTTCTGTTCCGCACCACAAAATCGTCGCACTGCCCGTCTGCCACACGGTGTATACATGCAGGCGATCATAAGCTTACATTATTGTTGCTTTCCTCTAAAAAGAAGACCGTAGCCCAAGGCCTCGGCATTGGCCTTCGGCTGTCCAGTCCGTCCGGTCATTAAACCAAAGTGAGGCACACCGACTTTAAATGTTACAAAGTACTCTCTAGAGGTCGGTCACATCCCGTCTTTGGTGATATGAATATCACTCTTCTTGCTAAAAATGGGTTTATGACATTGTTTGCTGTGTCTCCTATTAAGCTCCTATTAAGCTCCTAATTAAGCTATAAGCAAACTTTCTAATACTCAGAACGCTTCACGCCACAATACACCAAAGTAGCGTTTGAATTACTCAAGCAAGTCGAGCATAACCTCGTTATGATTTTCAATACTCCGGATGCATGGGCAATTTCACTACGTTCTATTTAGGTATAGACTGACGTATCGGGTCATGCAACCGGTTGTACCAAAGGCAGGCTCCAGATCACAAGAGTCGATAAGTCTGTTTCCGCGATTGGTAGGTAAATAGAGCATGCTGAAGCTGCTCCTGTTATCTGGGATCTAAGTCTCTCTCCTTTCGCCCTCTCTCTCTCTCTCTCTCTCCCCTCTCTCTCTCTCTCTCTCTCTCTCTCTCTCTGCTGATCGATGACCTTGCATTGGTGACCGCGATCCGATCATGAGCCGGCGGCGCCGCGCCCCCTCTCCTCTCCCCCGCCGGGAAAGCGGCCCGTCCGGGCCTGGCTCGACGGCTGCCAAAGTCTACAAACTCTCACAAACACCAGGCCTCCGTGACCGGCCCGGGACTTGCCGTTAGTCCGAGACCCCCAGCCACACCCGTACACTACCAATATGACGAATATGCGCAGTCAAGGGAGTAAAATGCCAACAGAGTCGGGTTGGGTCTAATGAAATCTTACGACTCGACCTATTGGCACATTTCACCAGGAAACAAGCTATAATGAAACATACGAGAAGCTAATCAGTCATGCCGCTAAAACGATGTCCCCAATCCCGGTAGCCTGCTGCCGCTTCTGCGTCTTGTTCCACACCATCACCCTCATTTCCTGCGCGATGGCTCGTGCAGGTTCTGTAAGTTTTAAAGCAAGCACAGCAGTTGGTAGACGACGAGTTACTTATCTAGCCCGGTGAGATCCGAGATCTATCGCTGGTTCATCACCGACACCGCGAACGGTGGCAAGATTTACCACTCCTGGTGGTCTGCGAAGAAGTGTTCTCAGCGAAAATCACGATTATGAGCCATACTGTTTGTCTGATTGAATACAAACTATATATATTTAGAAATTATACGTACTATTTATATGTCAGGTCAATTTTGAGGTCAGCAGAGCTCAAGGAATGTTCCATAGGCTTACAACAAGGCAGTGTACATTCTCCCGCCTATATCATTTTATTCAGCGGAGCTAGAGCAAATATTAAGGCATCAATGGAGTCCTTGCATTGTGGCAAATTGAATTATGTGCTTGATAGGTCAAATGGTAAACATGACCTGGCATCGAGCTCGGTCGGGGTCACATGGGGACCTGGTATGGTCGTGTTGCATATCAATTGACTTCCCGAGACAAAATAAGCGCAATGCAAGAAAAAAGGAAGCCTTATCTCAATTCAGTGCGAAGTTATTGACAAAATGTACGGTCATGTGACCTTACATGACCTTTGAGAGGTCAGATTGGCCAAAAACTCAACTTGAATGGTAAAGATCGTGCCACGAATACATGGTATGAGGACTTTCAAGTTGATCTATCTAGTATTTACTGAAAACGAGCTCATGCTATTTTTCACCATCGATGATATTTAGATGATTATATTTTTCACCATAGCTAGATAATGGGATGACCGAAAAATTGCTCCATCCTAGGTCAACGATATACAAATTCTGAGATAGTAGATTTGTAGGCCCTGATAACCTAATTATATAGGAAAAAATTTTAAACTGGTCAGATACGTGAAATTGATCAGGGATAAGGTGCTGTAAGCTTTGCTGTTCTGCACCTGTTCGCTTTTACATCATTTGGTGAAAACCATTTTCGCTTCCCCCTAGCGTGGCGCGTGTTAAACATATAGCTTAACCTTTGCCCTTCATACATGTATTTTTAGTAAATACCAGTGTGCTATTTTTTTATCAGAGGTCGCGATGGACTCCAATTTTCATAGCTTAAGGTCATCACGTCACCTTTCAAGGTCAAGTAAAATATATGATGTGTGCCTCTAGCAAGCATTCTTTCCACTCTGATTGCTCTCCACAAGAGTGTATAGTAAGAAATGTCACACAGCACAAACATATAACTGTCAGCGTAATATAGAACTTAGCTTAAGTCTAACTTGTCTGCGAGGAGAATTGCAAGGCCTTTTTCAAAGACAATTGAAATGTAAAGTGATATCAAACCCAACAACCTAAGGCCGCTTTTCCAAATCAAAAGGACTTCAAACTGGCTGATTAGTGCCCAAAAGGTGCCTATTACGCTTTGGTCGCTAGCAAAAACACTTGCAAACCTGGTAAATTTGTCAATGTTGAAGATAAGTGAAGGGATCATCTTGCACCCTGATGTCGTCACAGTGTGATGGCTTGTCAGCAAGGGCTCCTTACTGACGTTTTAGTGCGGTTTTTCTGACTTCTTTGACAATATTTAGTGCCTGGTTAGACCTCATCCAAGAAGGAATGTCGCTAAACTCACCTGAATTGCATCATTCAACGGAGACAGCTTCCATCTTCCTTTGCCCTAAAGATTAGTACATCGATTATAGATCTAAAGTTGACACGGCCTAACCCAACAACACCATGCTTGCATGACATTCAAGTCCATCCCAACAGTGGAGCGACAAGCTAACTAGCTCAAATCTCAGGCGCCCATCATCAAGACAAGCTCAAATCTGGCCAACGCGACAGCAAATTAGCATCCACGCCCGGCGGAGCCTGGCGCGCCCGTCGGCGACAAAGAGCACGTGTCGCCGTCACCACCTTTGTCGTGCAATCTTGAGTTGTGTCCGTGTGAGGAGCCCTGCCGCTTTGCGGCGGCGAGTGCCTCGTATCTTCTCAGCGGAGCGTGGCGGCTTCAGACCGCGCTCCAGTCCGCCCTGGTCCGCCGCAGGTGCGCTGCTGGTCGCGCTGCGTTTACCGCAACAGAGGCACACAGCTGCACTAGATGGTCAGTGACATTTGCCGACGACCTGCGGGAGTTCCGGCACGTTTGTGTGCAGCTGCAGGTCGGCTGGACGAAAGTAGATCATTTGATATAGTTTGAAAATACCGCAGGCGGGTTTGCCCCACATGCTTACATTATAAGAATACAATTGTTGCCGCACATACCGCTGCAGCTACTCTGCTCTCCGTTAAAACACATTCGATGGCCGATCCGCAGATAAATCGGTTGGATCAGGCCCATGACTCACTACAGCACGTCGCAGCCAGGGTTGTCCGTCGAGGACCACCCTATAGACCGGTCGAATTGAATGGCCAGATGCCTGCACCCTCTCCAGTGTGACAAATTTGGACCGCCGCAGCGTCGTTTTCAATAAGGGCCAAAAGTGGGCACACATCAGCTGACACTCGGTGCCACCAGGTCCGATTCGGTGCGCCCTGCCGGCTTCTCGGGCACGCAGAGGGCAATATTTTGACGTCGGACGCCGGCGCGAAAGCAGAAGTCATTAGCGAGCATTGTGCGGCCCTGTGCGGCGGCGTCAATGGCTCACCCGAGGTACTGAGCGCCGCCGCTTGGTGGGAGGGGAGGGGGACATTCCAGACAGAATTCTCCACGGGGATGACTTCAATGGCTGCGGCCGAGACCTGCGTCTGCCGGCGGTACAGTGGCGACAATAAGACGCCCCGGTCTCGGTCGCAGGCAATTTGAATATTTTGACGGAAGAGCCGTCCCGCTGGTGGTGGGAAGGATTAAAGAGGCCACCTCGGTATGCGGCCGAGATTTCACCGCCGACATATCTGCAGGGATATCTCAGCTGAAAATTACAGCTGGAGTGTGAAATGGAAAGATTGCGGAATTTTAAGCACCTGTGAAATGGTCGACAGCGGGTGACCAGGTCCAAGGAGTGCGGCACCAAGTACCATGGGGCATGTGTGGCTCCGTGGAACGGAAATTTGGACCAAAATAACCTAGAATGGCAATTTAACGGACAAGCGTATAGTGAAGACCAAGAACAATTTATGAACAGTGGTGTATTTATCCGGTAGATTTTTCGATAGTTGATAAACAAAAACAAAGAACGAAAAAACGTCGCGTGGTGAGAGAATACTACAATTTAACTAGACGGTAGGTTTTTGGGGTAAGCTCAAGGCTCAGTAAGCAAAAAAAAAACGTTACGGGGTCGAACATGTGGCCAACATATGCAATTTTTTGTCATTCAAGGCCCAATGTTTACACTGAAGTTGACTGGTTTTGTTTGAGTTGAGGGTTGAAGTACCAAAACCTTGCTTATCACCTAAAAAGGAGTCGGAGCAAAAAGGAAGTCGACACATTTTGGGGGAACATATTTTAGCTCCTAGCTTTTCCGTTCGGGGTGAGGGACAAATGCTTCCCACCCCCCTCCCCCGATCCACCACTGTGTACGAATGTGGATGAGCTTAACATTAGGGGCTTACACACAGACTGCTGGGGTAATGTGCTGTCGCCAACCCTCACCCTGTTGGAAGAGTTAAGAGTATTATGGAGAACACATATGCAGAATACCCGCCCGAGCATTTGAACCAGGGTTAGAGGCGTGGAAGTCGAATGCTCTTCCCCACGCCACTGCATCCTCATGGATGAGTTTGAATGGAGCTCGGGTAAGCAATTGATCTTTGTCAGGCTTGCCTTGTTTACTAAAATTTGATGATGCCCGATGGAAACTGAATAAACACTATAGATTTTCCGGCATAAAAATGCATGTGCTCATTTTTCGATCGCTGTAGGGAACAGCCGTTTGAGTTTAACGGCGCACCAGGTGATAAAGCCCTGTAGCATCGCCATATATAGGCATGACATGAACCTGTTGTTTGACGAGGTTTCAGAGATCAGGAAACATTTTCTGATCGCTTTGATCACCAAGGCGTTAGCGTATCTGCTACTGTACAGTTTTCAGCGCCGCTAGCATCTCTTCGCCGGAAAGTTCTGTGAATCACCCGCGCTTTTTCGTCGGTTCTGACAGTGTCTCCGGCTGAGAACTGGCCGACAGTTTCTCTCAGATCCTGATAGGTGGCAGCAGCGTATGGACCAGCGCGGACCGTCGCACGCTATGTAGTGTGGACCCGAGGGCGGGCGCCGCATATTGCACGATACGTACGCACCGTAAACGTGATATATAAACCATGGCTTTAGGCACGCCCTCTAGAGTGCAGTCTGTACCACTCCCTTCGCAAAATGTTCCGGAGACAAATAAAGACCCATGAAGCGGGACATCACGGAATGACATCATAACGTCCCGCTGGTTAATCAACCAGCGCCGAACAGTCGGGGGTAAGGGTAAATACTTTTCATCTCTACTATCTGCTCTACGGCGAAGAGCTCGCACAGGTGCGATGCAAATGCAATTTGTTGAACTCTTGCACGATGTGAATGTCGGGTGCAATGTATCCCCAACGCAGTTAGCATTCTGATCTTGTCAGGCATATTGTAGGTGTCGGGTGTATGCATTCCATAAATACCAGACCCGCGAAAGCTCAAGTCCCCAGCGAGATTAATGTGTCGCGCTGTAATGCCTCTTATTTAGCTACAGTCCGAAATAGCCGTCACAGGCGCAGGCCCGCAGCGCGACCCGAACGACGCTGGAGGTCTCCGAGATGCACTTCACCGTGCCCCGGCACATTTGTACCGGGGCGGCACCTAACGGAGAAACGGGGCTGGGAATCAGATTACGTGCAGTCAGTTTAACACGTACCCTGCTGGGGTCCCTGGCATGACGCGCCCCACTGGGGAGGGGGGCAAATTTCACCCTCTCCGTATCTCATTTCCCAGGAAAGCTAAAAAATTACGGACGGCATTCAAAAGCTCTTGATGAGACAAAGATAGATTATATAAGTATTTTGACGTCAGGTTAATATTGAGGTCAGCATAGGTCAAAGAAGGTTCCATAGGCTTACAACAGGGCAATGTACGCTTCCCCTCTAGATATTTACTCAGCGGAGCTCAAGAAAATATTTATGCATCATTGCATTCCTTTCATCGTGTCGAATCAAATGATGTATAATATGACCTTGCTAGGTCAAATTGTGAAACGACCTAACATCGAGGTAGGTCAGGGTCACAGGGTGACCAGGTATGGTCATGTTGCATATCAATCGAATCCCCGTGACAATAGAAGCACAATTCAAGCAAAATAGTAGCTTGATCTCAATTCAGTGAGAAGTTATTGGCAAAACAATCACTGTATGCTCCTGTAACCTGACATGACCTTTGAGATGTCAGGTGGTCAAAAACTCAACTTTATGGTCAAGATCCTGGTAAGCATTTACGGTTTGAGGATTTTTAGCTTTATCTACCCAGTATTTACTGAAAACGAGCCCTTTCAATTTTTCACCATAGACATAATGGGGTGATAAAAATTGACCCCACCTTAGGTCAACAATATCGAAGTTCCGAGATAGCAGATTTGTAGACCCTAATGACCTTGTCATATTGTGAAAGTTTCAAACTGATCGGTTGGCAGATGTTCCTTAGGCGCCGCTTCAAACTCGTGATTTTAGGTTTTGAGGTCGGGTCGCTTGACTTTGGACAGCTCCTTGACCTGATATGACCTGATCTAAAAAAATTGGTCAGATGCGTAAAATTGATCAGGAATAAGGTACTGTAAGCTTTGTTGCTCTGCGTCTCTTCATTTTTGCGTTATCTTGGGAAAACTAGGAAAGAGCCAATTTCGTCCCCCAGCGGGGCGTTTTAATGGAGATTCGTAGACGGGTTTCAGCTAAATTTAGGAAGACTAGCTCACTGATTTCGAAATAACTTCAAACAAAAAACGGTGTAAAACAGATTCTATGCCAAACAACAAGGGTTTTTCTCCGCGGCTGCCGACACTGAAGAGCTCTCCCTGAGCCGACTTCGACATTCCTTACCTCTTCCCTCTCCTGCTGTAGGAAAACAGAACACTAGTTCACCGGTTAGCACTTGGCAAACATCCTCTGGAGACCACGGATACCTCTTCCCATCCGCAGTTTGTACACACTTGGTACAGTGTTTGCCCTCTTGAGCCCAGTTTGCTTTCCTCAGCTCGTTCAGCCCAGCAAATGACAGTCTAAATCTGACGCAAACACTGGTAAAAAGACCAGGGCCGTCTTAATTGTCCATATCTTAACACGCGCATTGACGGGGGCGATACCCGCCCCTCCTCGGGTTTTTCGAGATAGTAAAACGACGGCGCGTAGGCGCTGTACTTGGTATACCTTCCTCATCATTTTACAACTTCTGTGAAAATTTTAAGGTTAGGTCATCTCGGTGGTCACCAGTACAGGTCAAGTGACCCGACCTCAAAAAGTTTAGATAGCATAAGTCGGGGCAGGGTGAACTTATCCAATTGAAACTCATATCACATAATGGCCCCACCGAGTTCTCTAACATATGTTCCGGTATTTTTGATATCGATGACCTAAGGTCGGTACGAGGCATGACCTCTCCATTGGAAATACATGGGAAAAATGGTTTTACGGAATAACTCAGTAACGGATGGTGATAGAGCATTTATTTTAGCTGCATTAGACTTGCCTGGCTTTGGGTTCTAATGATATGCATTTTATATAATTTGACCCTGACCTGACCTCGGTCGGTCAAACCTTGATTTGACCTAGAGGTTAAATTATATATCATTCGATTCGGCTTGCTAGAGGATTCTATAGTTTAAATCGTTTTGCTCTATCTTTACTTGTTCAGATGTAATGTCCGAAAAACTGAATTTTACATGTTATCCTATGACGGGCATGTTTTGACCTCTCGTGACCTTAAATGTGACCTGACAAAAAATGGTTCAAATGTTTTCGATGAAAGTGAATGGGCAGCCCAACGCCGTTTACTGTTTTTCGCTACCTACCGTGGTTCTCGAGATCTTAGGGCGTACCCGCCCCGTCAATGCCCTGTCAAAGGTGGCTCAGACCCCGTCAATGCGCGTGTCAAAGCTCGAAAAGCAGGGATAATGTATAATATTCCCGGACAAAATAACAGAATGGAATTAAAATTACATAGACATATGCATTCAAAAGTTTTATTCATAGCCTTGGACGCGTTTCGTAGGACTGAACTTGTTATGACGTCATCTTGCTGTGAAAATACTGCGTGTGGGTTTCTAAAGAGCTTGCAGTTGAAATAAAAAGAATGGACCGGGGAGCTGATGAATCTATAAGAAATGTTCAGTTTGTTTTGCTTAAGTATGTAAAGTCACACCTCTTAACTTTTCTTTTACTACCAAAAAGGAAGAAGGGACCTCAGAGCATATTGTGGATATGTTCTTCCATTTATGATTGCTCTCCAGTCGTCATCCTATCCCAGACATTCGATGTCACCTTCCAGCACATTAAGCGATGGAGATCAATCCAGCCTGACATTCAGACACAACCTTCCTTCCTATTTCATCTCTCTATCTTACAAGATATTATCTTCTCGTGCCCCGAGACGTTCACGGTTACAAGCACTGGGAAATTCAAGCTTGGGTAACTAAATGCAACAAAAAATAGCTAAAACATAGCCGTCATGAATATTCTTGCCGCTCAGCTACAGTCCTGACATAGAGTAACCCGTTGTCATGGTGACGGCGGCGTCACGCGAGCGCGCTGCGCGGGCGGTGTCACGGCCGTGGCGTGACGCCGCCCATTTATCAGTCTCGGACACCTGCGGGTGCGTCGGCGACTGCGGCCCGCTCCGACCGCTCGCACCGCGCCGCCCGGTTATGTCTTTGTTTTGCTCGGCGCCGAGTGATGGCGCGGCCTGCAGGGACCAGTTGGAGCTTTGTCTCTCCGGCCGGAGTGGTACCTGGGGATACGCGGCCGCCGCTGGAAGAACCACGCTGTTGTACTGCACGTGATGCGTGTTCTGAGCGACAGGCTGGTCCAGATTTACACTTGTTTGGCTTGTAATCTGTTCTGTATTATAGCCAGGGCATGATATCGAGAGATATGCGAGTTCGTGAAAGGACAACTATGAAATCTGGATAGATTTAGCACTAGCACTGACGGGAAGATGGGTATCCTTCGGGTTTTTCGCAGATGGCCTGAAAACAGCGGCGCGCTGCGACACTGTGCTTGGCATACCTTTTTCCTTATTATTTTTGCAGCCTGTGTCAAGATTTTGAGTCCAAGTCATTTCAGGTCAGGTTACCATTGCAGGTCAAGTGTCATCACATCCAAAAGTAGTTTGCTATAGCATAAGTTAGAACGGGATTAATATATCGACTGAAATTGATATCACATAATGAAACCATCGTGTAATACAAAGTATCTTTCGTTTTCTTCATTCATGACCTAAGGTCAGGTACGAATCATGACCTCCCAATTGAAAATGCATGGGCTGAATAGTTTCAGGTCAATGACTTCAGCAGGAATGTAAATAATGCGTTCATTTTGACGTTATTGGGCTTGTCTTACCCTGCTGTTCTAATTATGTCTGTTTTGACACAATTTGATGTACCCTCGGTCAGGGCAAAGTTTAAATTTGACCCGTGCTGGTCAGATTCAAAATCCTGCCCAGCCCTGCTCAGGGTTATTTCATATATCATTCGACGTGACTTGCTGAGAGGATTCCAAAAGTGTAGATAGTTTTGAGCTTTTCTACGTCAGACTATATGACCGAAAACCATGTATGTCCATTAGATTCCATTCTATCTCTATGCTGATAGTTTTAACCCTCGTCCCACCGGGGGAGCATCGATGGCCCCCTAAGGTTTTACCGGAATATCAGAAAAACGACGAGACGCAGCACCGCAGTTGAGGGCTCTATCTCCCGCCCCACCCTTTCTCACCATCCCTTAAATTTTTTACCCCTGTTCACCCAAGGTCAGATGACCAGGCGAGGTCAGCCAAGGTCACCTCACTTCAACTTTTTAGCTCTATAATAGTTACATTTCTTAGTTGATCGATTAAAAACTTCCTACACTTCATGACCCCTCCAGGCTCTGCAAGATGTTTATCCAGAATTTTTCGATTTCGTGACCTGAGATCAGGTCACGAGGTGACCTCTCCCATTGAAAAATGATGGGAAAAGCTGTCTTATGATGTGTCACAAAAACGATTGGAAATACTCAGCTTGCTAAAAAAAACATTCCTGGACACACTTTCACGGATCCCAGGGGCCATATTTGCCCTTTGACCTCTCCAAGATCATCCAAGCTCACCATGGGTCAAAAAGAGTATCTTGACGATAACTTTTGACCTAATTAAGCTAGAGCGCTGAATCAAACATCATTGTGTATGTCTCGTCACTGGCTTTCATTTGATATACGGCAAGGTTGCTTTCCGACCTTTTGTGATCTCAGGTTATATTAGGTCACGAGGTGACCTCTGGAGGTCAAACCACTGGCAAGAGGTCATTACGTTCAACATAGCGGAAAAAGTTCTAGCATTTTCCTATCAAATGTACTGTACCAGATATCAGTAGCTCTAATGGCATAATAGTTATGCCCAGTTTTCTTAAGCATTGCATAATTGAGTGAAAATAGCCTATAGTGACGTAACTTGACCTCTGGAGGTCAAAACATTGACTTGAACGCTTAATAATGCAAAGTAATTTCTTACTAAATTCACGAGAGTTTTCTAATGCACTTTGCAGATTTGCACTAATTCTCATATTTTCGGAGTTAGAGGGGGCGTCGATGGCCCCGGTGTGACAAAGGTGGCGCCGGACCCCCGGTGGGGCGCGGGCTAGCCTCTAATGGCCTTGGGTTTAACCTGAAAAAGGTTTATAGCGCGATGTTTAAGAGCCTAGTTCAGGCTACCCAAGACAGTTAACCATTTTTCGCTAAATAGCGTCGCGCTGGTTTCAAAATCTTATGGGGAGGGGAGGGCGTACCTGTCCCACGTCAAGGCCAAGGTGGGTCAGACCCCCTTCAATGCACGGAATAAGAATAATGCATTTCTGGCAACATCCTGGCAACATGTCCTTGCATCCTGATGGATGGATGTTCTCAAAAAAGTCTGTCTGGACAGAGCACTATTTGGTGGAATGCTTTTCTACCATCGCTCAGAGCGCATCAAATACACTTCAGTGCGTGTAAATAATTTTGAAAGCCCCTGATTAGCTGCTGGAAGTACCAACCCAAAGTATCAGCTCAAAAGCTTTCGGCGGAGCAGCTTATACGTAACATCATCAATCTCTAGACCAGATTAAGATTAATGTTGTTGGATGTCAGAAAGGGAAATGCACGATGGCAATTATGTTTGTCTTCCGGTGTTTTCTGTCAACATAAATCTAAATAAGCCACTGAGGCATCACCAAAAACAAAACTTGCGATGACTTTTGAAATGATGTACAATATTCAAATCTCTAGCCAAAATGTAAAATGGCCTGACTCCCTACCAAGACCACCGCTCACCTAATATGGTTAGCTACCTATAGCACGTCTGTACGAGCAGACTAGTGGGGAAAAGTCAATCCAAATGTCTTCGATCAGAAAATATCTTCTCGAATGTCACTTGAAACTTGATATGATAACGCATTGAAATTCGTTTAAGTTAGTCCCTAATTCACACTAGAGGTCACCGGTGGATTGCTTATGTCACCCTTTGATTCCTCCCACGGAAAAATAATCTACAGCATAAACACGAATCTGGCAGCAGAAAGGCCGTATCAGATCATAATTTTGAGATCCAGTATGTCTGCGTGTCGTCTTTGTGCAAGCCTACTTGACAGCAGTGACATTGAGAGTACAAAACCCAAGAGGTCAAGGAAAATGAACGTTTGGTCGTTTCTGGAGGCTAGGGTATTCTACCCTAAATCCGATTTTCATAGACCTAGGTCAATATATTCAATGTAAAACGAGGCCATATTGGTCAAATTATGTCTGTTCAAGGTAGTCATTGGGAAATGCCGCGATTATGCGATGAGAAGCTGCATATGGAGAGAAAGTGACCTGAAGTAACGGAAGAAAGGTCTGAGGCAATGTTTTCTGCAACATTTAGGTCAAGGTCGTTCAAGGCCATTGAACTTTGACGTCAAAATATTCATTTTGCCTATAACGTATACTGCAACTAGCACCATGGCAACCGTCGGGCGGGGAATCAGGTTTGACCTTGACCTATGAGCTTTGACTTGAACCTGCGACCTTGAGCTCAAGATTGAGTGATCTAGCCTATAACATCATAACATAATATACGTCATATTAGGCGACGTCATCCTACCGAAGGCACTAGGGTCAATGACCTTGAAATGGTGGTATAACCTTGACCTGTCACTTTTTACTTGGACTTGACCTTCAAGGGAGGTGGCTTTGACATAAAATCATCATCATATAATGTTGCGACGTCACCACTCGGTCTACAATACCAGCGAGCTTGTGCGACCGAGCGCAAGCCTTCTTCGATGTACAATGCTCATGCACTTGAATGCGAGGTAATCTTCCGTTGCAATAAATTCACACGTATAGTGATAAGCTGCATTGTCTGGGTGCAGATAATCCGGGTTCTCGACATCCTTGATCTAAATTTTCCCACAAGAGACAAGGCTCATGGCTGTGTGTGGGAAGTGCAGGAGCTATACACCAGGTATACTCCGGGGAAGAAACCAGGTCCGATGGCAAAAAAACGGTTACTAAATTTTAAATCAGCGGCACCGAAATTGGTACAAAAAGGTGCTCACGTGCTGGATCCATTTTGGCTGTTGGCCAGTGTTATGAGACCATGAAACCTTCTTGCTCAGAGGCCATAATTTGTCACCACCATTCTTCCGGCGTTAGAATATTCTGACCAAATGGCTATAAGTCATACGTGGATCTGAGCCCGCCAATGTATTCGTCGAGAGACAGTCTCCTCACGTGTTCTTAACGCCCACACTGGGGAGGGGGCTGGCACAAACGCCCACTAGAGGGGGTCCTGGTAGGCCCCCTGACATCCAAATAACTAAGAGGCCCAGAGAAACGACGGTTTGGGAGTGTGTGTGGGCTAAGTAGTGATCTGGTGGGTGTTGTATCTACGTCGTGTGTTGTGTGTGATCTAGTCGCTTCGCGACCTAGCCGACGCGGATGATCGCGGTCGCCTGTCGCAAGTAAGAGGTCTATATTACAGTCAGCCTTCATTGATCTGGGTAAACATATTCAAGGGAAAACGAACTAATAAAGACTAGGTATTGGCCGTGCTGGGGATCTAACGGGAAATGCCATGATTATACAGAAAATTTCGAGAATGTACTAAAAATCGAACCAGGTTATAGAGGGAAGAACCATTTGCATTTTATCCTTCTTTCCTGAGTTGACCAATACAGAAAAATATACCTAAAAGTAAACGAGTTAAATTTCACCGTGGTTAGCGTTTTCAAAGACAGCCTATATGGTCAGAATTCAACTCCCACCGCCCCCCATCCCCCTGGTCATCGCCAATCCGGGCTCCATCCCCCAATTAAAAATACCGTCGCAACACCCCTGGTCTTTTCTAATAATACCCCCGTCACACCGGGCCGGCGACCTTACTGCGACCCTGCGGCGACCCAGGACGCCGTAGGGTCGCCATGGTCGCCGCGAGGTCGTCGTAAGGACGCAGAAAAACGCTGTGGGGTCACCAAGGTCACTGAGCGACGGCGACTACTTTGGACATGTTCAAAATAGTCGCCGAGCTTCGGCGACCTGAGCCAGGACGCGGGATGATAGCCGTGGGGTCGCCATAGTCGCCGAAGCAAGGTAGTAGGAACGCAAAGGGCACAGCAGAGACGTCGCGGAGTCGCAGTACAAACGCAGCTAAATTGACACATTGAACACCTATAAGATCATGTATATAAAACCATCCGAAGCGATGCCTCTCGGGTTCTCCTACGGTGTATATCAATGTATAGGCTATCGGTATCATGCCAGATGATATACATATCTCGACCGTCATACAGCAACTCATTGTCTAGCACCAGCTGGTGTCTAATCAAGCTTTTGCTGGAATCAGCCTGATCATTTTGCTTAGAAGGAGGAGAGCAAGGCAAAGGAGATGGTGGGTCAGATCATGGCTTGGTTATGTTCGAAAGGAGCAATTGGTTAGCACAATTGATTAGAACAATGAAGAGAAACATTCATTAATTATTTACATATACAACAAAAGTTAATAAATGTAGTTTCAGCATCACACATCATTCAACTTTCAGACGTTAATAGCTATGAATTTTCCAGAATCCAAAGGTCACGCTCGGTGCGGTCGGTAGTTCCAGCCCTAGATTTCAACTTCAAAAGTCTCCCGTACTTGCTTCGATTGGACTTGTACCACGCCCTGAGAATGGCAACATCCTTCCCCAGATAACGGGCTCACTCATTCCAGAGCGAGTCCTTCTTTTCTTTATCTTTGTATTAGATCAGTTTCTTGTTAAACATTTGCGGGTTTTCGCTCAGTCATTCCACCATGACCTCTTCTTCTTCAGGAGCAGATCACTACGCGTGGGCTTACTCCGCGTTGACTGATTTGAGCTCAATGTCGATTGATAGTCCGAACTGAGGCCGGCGTTTGAGGGTGCAGGAGACGGAAGTCGAGGAAGAAGACCAGCTCTGGGGCCCCTGCCTCGAACCCGCCCATGACGCCTACTCCTAAGTCTTGGTATTGTCTTGTCTTGGCTACCCTTTATTGTCTTGTCACCCGAACTGTATTGTCATGTCTAGTCTACTCGTCTTAAATTTATGAACACATGACGTTTTCTGAAGAAAAACAAGGTGGGATTTATATGCACGCCAGGGTCACCGTGCAACCGCAGTAGAAGCGCGAAGAATGGGGTAAGGTTGTGGTGAGGTCGTAGTAAAGACGCGAAGAGCGCCAGGTCGCCGCTGGTCGCCGGGGATCGCCGTGCGGACGCCTTGAGGTTGCAGTGCGAGCGTAATAGAAACGCTAAGGACGTGATATGGTCGTGGTGAGGACACCGTATAGTCGCAAAGGTCGCGGGGCACAAGACACTGGTGTGACGGCTAACCGAAATTCGGATTAAATCGACGGATTTCTCACGTCAACTATCGGCGTCCTCTATTTTTAGTAGTTTAAAGACGCAGTAAGGTGGCTGGTTCAGTGTGACGGGGGTATAACGTACAGTAAGTGGAAGTAATGGGGCAGAACCTGTAGTGTAGGCCTGGGAATGGCGTTTGTCAAGGCTTATCATTGCACTATTTCTTCATTGTTTTCGTTAAAAAATGTAATGTGATTACGCAACATTGTATTGATAGTTGGGTTATTTCTTTGGATTTCTGTTAGGTTTGTTGGAAAATGTTGTTCCACAACATAGGTGCTGGGCAAGGATTCGTAAAAAGACGCCAGCATCTATTTGAAAATGATTGCTCCAACAAGCCGGATCGCATAACAGTAGTTGACAGGTATTATCACTTCAACCAACACAGCAGATGAACGCGTTTCGACAAACAGTCTTTTTCAACATCTAAGGAATGAGGGATTAGGAACACGTCGAGTTCCTAATCCCTCATGCCTTAGATGTTGAAAAAGACTGTCGAATCGCGTTCATCTGCTGTATTGGTTGAAGTGATAAGACGGATCGTCTCATATGCTCCCGTACGATAATTTACACGGCCGTAGTTCCTTAATGCAAAATGATTAAGTATGGCTTCAGAGAGCTGACCTCCAAGGAATCTGTGCACTAAAATCAGCATCTTCGTTACCGCAATGTTGAGGACGGAATACATTTGTTAAGACTGGTCCCGAACTTCTGAAAAGAAGCTGGAAAGATGCATTTGGTCAATAAGTCCAATCAATCAACAGATCAAACATGGTCAAATAGGGACATAAGTTCAAAATCTGGGCCATGCTGGCAGACATATTAGGAAATGCGGCGATTATGCGGAAAAGGTATCTAATACTCTGAAAACTGATTCAAATGACAGAAGAAAGTTCCGAGAATTTTTTTTCTAAAGGTGCTTGTTGCAAAAACATTGAATACCTAGGTGACCTCTGACGTCACACTGATATATTACCCATTATGCAGCTATTGAAAATAGGATTTGACCACAACCTTAACCCATGACCTTTTGACATGGACTTGTGATCTTTATCTATGCATTGATTAAAATGTTAACTGTAACTTCATGACGGTCATATTCCTGAAAGGATAAAAGTCAATGAACTTGGCCCGTGAACTGCGACATTTTCTTTTCATGTAAAGTTACCTTCATATCTTCACGCAATTTACATGCAATTATGATGTCACTACTCACTCTATACTGCACGTGAATCAGTGGACCACTGCAGTGATCTGAACATTTTATCCAGACTTTGAAACCCTATAAGTCAAGCAATAATCTATTGGTTTTCAGTTGGTCTACCGACTCCTACGTCATCAATTCTCCCAATGTCAGAAAGTGGCGTTTTCCAGCTTCATATGGTTCTCGGGCCATCTCGGAAAAATAGCTGCAGGGTTTCTCTGAAATCTCAACCTCCCTTCTTTAATGCGCATCTTAATATAAAAACCGGAAATTTGTTGTTGAGAAGATTTGAAGCATTTGCATTTTGAGTAAAGGAAAGTGATGTAAGGTGAGCTTGATTTTACTTTTGCTTTATTGTGCATACGTTTTTATTGAGGCCTTAACTCGCGCCCCGGTGGGCCTCCAAGCCACCTTCGCCCTGGTGGGATAGGTGTTTGAATCCCCCCCTGAACTCGGCCCCTATGCGGGTAGCGAAAAAAACGCGAGTTGCTGGTGGATAGCTCATACAAATTCATGAAGAAACTATATTAGCCATTTTTTTGGCTCAGGTCAATATCGAGGTTATGACAGGTAAAATAAGTTGGCATTTGAGCATTTTTTGGCTCTAGCATCTGACAGAGCTGAATTAGAATCATTTTGTAGACACCATTCGCTTCCTCTCGTCATGGCAAATCAAATGATATATAATATGACCATTCTAGGTAAAAAAATACCCAACCTCAGGTCAGGTCAAGGTAACCTTTTGACCTAGGATAGTAAATATGTATGTCAATGGACTCGCAATAGCAATACAAACGCAAATGGCATAAAAATAAAAGTTTAATCATCATTCCATGCAGTTATTGACCTAAGTCTGAAAACTGCTTAAATAGCCCCAGATGACCTCTCAGAGGTCAAAAATTACAACATGAGCCTGGAAAAGGGACCAGGATACTTTGATTTGGAGAATATGAATGTATTATCAGCTTTATCTACACAACTACAGCCCAATTTCTGTTTTTCCCATGTCCCCGGTGGGGCCATTATATTTTATAAGTTTCAATCCGATAGATACACCCATTTCCTACTTGGGCCACCTGAAACATTGTTTTGTGAGGTCACTTGACCTGCACTGAAATGACTCCAATTAAAAATTTTGAGGAAAAGTTGCGCAATCAATCAAGGATAAAGTGTGCCAAGTATGGCAACGCTTCGTGCTGCCGTTTTTTCTTGCCTCCGGAAAAACCCGAGGGGGATGTTCAAACACCCCCCACCGGGGCGAGGTTTAGCACTCGCAATGGAGAGTAGTCTAGCACTATCTTGCACTGGGGGACTGGTATGTCTCCTTAAGAACTCAGCAAGTAAAGGGCTTAGAAAAAGACCCATTCAGGGCTCTATGGGGGCTATAGTTATCTACATTATATACAATTTGCATTGACCCAGGGCAGCATCTTCAAGACCAAACGAGGCCCCAAAGGTTAAATATTGGCTGTGCCGAGGACTCATCGGGAGATGGTTTGATTAAGTGCAAATAGGTCTTGAGCGTACTAAAACGGACCAAGGTCATAACGCAAAGGTCCAAGAAAACGTTTCCCAAAATGTTGGGATTAAGTTCACTCAAGATCATTGACTTATGACGTCACAGTATGATATATTCCCTATAATGCGCACCAAAACTAGCACCATAGTAACCGTTCGACGGGAAATCAGGATTTACCTCGATGCATGACCTTTGACCTTTTCCTTTGCCTTGGCCTCTACATTGGTTATCTCATCTATGATTTCATACTGGATATCTGGGCACAATCTAAGTCATAATCGGTAACGCCATTTTACCGGAAGCACTGGGGCCAAAGACATTGAGAATGCTGGTATGACCTTGAAATGTGACCTGTGACATTTGAACCTGACCTCGAACTTCCTGGAGATGACCTTGATATATAATCTCATTTATATGACGTTATAATGCCACCATTTGGTCTCCGATGCCGGCAAACTCGTGTGACCGCTCGATTGCTGCGATCTAAAAATATAGGTGTACCATTGAAAACATGTATGTAAAATGTTGTTGACCCATTTTCAAAGCTCTGCAACAATTGGAAGCGCCGTTGAATTCCCTCAAATGTAACCAAGAGGTGTTTTCGGATATGAACGGCTCTGCGGTCACCTAGGAAAATAGGGGAGGGGAGGGACCCGCCGGCCCCCTTCAGTTCGCGTGATGTTGTTTCGGTTTTATTCTACTAGAGTGCTCTATTATGCATTTTCAAGCATTTGAATCTCTTTGTCTCTCAATGTTTTCATGATATTTGGTTTGAATTTGGTTTGGTTTGCGCCCCGGTAGCTAGTTGGTGGCGTTGGGCTCCGGCCGCTGTGAAGATGCGTGGGTGCTGTCGGCTTGGGATCGGTTCCCTGAGACGTCCGGTCATGTTTACCCGACGTACAGGTCGGCTGGTACTGACTGGTGAGGGGTGACCTGGCGGGGCGGCCGTCCCTGTGTTTGTGGGACGTTAACTTTGGTTCTAATTAACCTTCATTGGGGTTGTCGTTGGGTGGTGGGTGGGTTCGGGTCCCTTGATGACTTTGGGTCTCCGACTCGCGCCTTACCGAACAACTTGCCAAATTTATTAAAAAAAACATATTTCTCATCTTGCCCGGGGTTGGGGCAAATTAAGCTATCGAGAGGGGTACGCTGAGTAGGATATACAAGACTTTCTGATGATGAAAATGACAAAAACCTAAAAATAGTACCTTTTTGTTTTAAGTAGCAGTTATGGCAACGCATGAAAAACCTGTGCTTGAAACGCACTTACGCAGGAACGATTGGATATTTGAACTCTGAATCACAGTTATAGCAGAGGTATGGAAACACAAAACTTTAATTTTTTTTGAAAAGCACCAATACGCAATTACTTACGGTATTTTTCACCCTCACTCTGATTCAAAGTCTTGACACTGGTGTGCGTGTGGAGCCACATATATTTTTCACCATTTTGTTGCATTAAATGTGCTCTATCAGAAATCTTGCATAAAAATTGACCTTCCTTACTGAGACAGTACTAACACGAAAACAAGCTGAAGTCCAGAAACGAAATTTGACAGAATGGGGCCAAAACGACGTTGAAATTTTCATGTCCCATCCCTCCTTACCCCCGATTAACAGGCTCCTTTTGCCAATGATGGTCATGTATATTTTATCTCTCCATCAGTATTTCAGTCCAGCAACTCCCCAAACGGAAGGTTCTGGATCTGCCAGCGGCACCCCTTCACATCTCTCGAGTGCTAGGTCTACCGTACCGAACTAGTGAAGTGGGGGGGGAGCAGGGTGGGGTTTGATCTGCCATTTTTCATCTTACCCTATGGTAGTATGACTCCACGCTTCACTACCTTGAAAAGTTGCTTCCTACGCTGAATGTGGCTTCGATCCTATGTTCAAGCGCCGTATCATAAGGTAACGAGGAAGAAAGTCGCCGAGGATAGAAACATACTGTTTAATTAAGTGTTCCAGACATAAAAATGGCTCAATCACTCTCTGAAAAGTTTGGTTAAACGTGCAAGATTAGATTCGTGTGTCCAGCCAGCCCACTCGCATCCACGCTGTCTCGGCACATGAGCGCCGTAGTCGTTTTCTTGGTCGGCAGCTGTCAGGTCATGTAGCCTGATGTCAGAGAAGTTTCGGGGGGGCTTAGCTTACTCTGCAGCTCATCTTACCTCACATTCCCCTGAGTCAGGAAGAGTCCTCAGGTAATTCCATCAGCTAAAGCTCGATTACTCTACTCGTGAGCCAGGTAAAGACAGAAAACTACTTTTGAATGCCTGGATTTCCTGAGCTCCGCTACCAGAGTAATGTGACATGCCTATCTAAAGAAGAATAGCAGGCAAAGAGCTTTCGATGAAAAGCTGATGAACTAGCAGAAAAGGAGCCGCATAGCTTCTCATATATCCTGGTCTCTTAATTAAAGAGACGTGCAAAAACAAAATTGCTTCGTTTTTCTAGCCTGTAATATGTTACAACTGCCCTTCTCTCTTTTTGCTTTCACGTCGCATACCTGTATAACAAACCATGGTAAGAAGTGTGTTACCTTTAGACCTCAAGTACTCGTTTGCTCTAGGCTGACCACAAATGGGATCAAAGTCGGTCCGTTTAAGCTAAAGTAATTTGCAAAATTGCACGGGATTCCTTTCTAATTGACCATTCTTGTATCTAAGAGCACAGGCTCAAAACAATTTCCTCCCGCTGTAGTCCCATTATCCAGGAGACGAGAGTTAGTTGATAGCTGTGTCAACAGATGTCACTAGTTGCGCTCGCATCCAGTCTGCGGCGAGAAGAGGGGCTCAGCGGTAGTACGCGCCGAACAGTTCCCGTGTGAGGGTGTGCGACGCCGAGCGCTTCATACAGTGGCGCATGCGCGTGAAAATCACGATTTTGTGACACGTTTTCCAGGGGATAAGGAAGCACGCTTTTGTAATTAGAAGAACTCTTACGACACGGCTCTTAGATCCGCTGTGGCTATTGTCATGTGAATTGACCATAGTCGGAGAAGGCGGAAACATAGTGACATTGAATCTGTTTTGCGTGTGAAGAGTCATGAATCTACTAAGAAGAAGCTACTGGACCATGCTGGTGATCATTAGGATAATGCTTCTCAAAGGTAAGGCGCCTGTTTGATGCAAGCTCGGTTCTGATGAAGAATATATGCCGCGAATGTAAGTAAATGTGAGGAAAAATAGCCATATCTACAGAGTAACTCATTACTGATTTGGTAAAATATTTAATTATTCTAACAGATCTCTAAAAATACACATTACAAAAAATTCTAGAGCCAAGTAATAGCCAGACTTCCTGAAATAAGACAATTGGGGGGCCGCTACCTTCACTGCATTATTTCAAAGTGTCTGCTCAAGTCCGTTGTTCTCTTATTGTACATTTCTGAAGCGCAAAGTAAGCCTGGGTTTTCTTCCATTGTATTTTTTTCGCGATGACTGATAATGAATTCGAAAACGGAAATAGTAATAACACGTTTTGACTACAACAGTCATGATCTCGGATGATATGCATGGCCTTAGGCCTTTAGATTTCTGCCTTTCTATGACATTGAACGTCAAAGTAGAAAGATCCAGAATATTTGAGGGCAAAGAGTAGCTTAATACTATGTTTTACAAAGAGTGCTGTTTGAGACTGGTTGATATAATTACTGAGCGGAAGTGTGATAAAATATACATCCAGGAGATATGATATAAGATATAATTACTGAGCGAAGCGTTCGCGAGGCCCACCTCTAACTTAGTAGACAAATCTGCACACGACCCGGGCCGAACCGGGACGACCCGGCCCGGTCGTAATCGTGCTTTTGAGAAACCTATAACTCGGCGAGAAACTTTAGTAAGGATACGAAATTTACACCACCTGCATCAGATCAATCCAATGTATTATATTTTCAAACTAGATTGTTATCTCACATCCCAGAAGTGTGTGCTTCCGCCAGATCTTGCAAAACCCTTTGATTTTGGAGGGCTTCAGTGCTAGATAAGTTAAATATTTGCTGGCGGAATGCACGGAGGTTGATAAGAGTTATTTCCGGAATGCACGTGAGGTTAGATAAAGAGACATATCAGGCTAATCTTGTCAGAGATAGATTGTCATCAATGTCTAGAGACAGTGTCTACAGGGTGCTTGTCAATTACGTAATCAATCAAGTATGCAGCTTTTTCCTTTCTTGGATTCGCGGTCAGAGCGAAATGGCCAAAATGTTGATAAGTTTTCCATGTAACCATTCATAACAAAATAGTTCCATGGCAAGACATTTATGTCAAAGATACCTATATTTCTGAAAGCTGCTTTGACCCCTGTTACCAGGAATCAATCCTAATAATTAGTTGTTTACGAAATATAAACTGAATTCATACAGATAAAATTATTTTGCCCATCGAATCATTCTATCATGTTCCACCTTTCCACATAAAACCCAATGGAAAACCTTGTCTTAGTTAAAAGCCATGTAGTTCACCACTGCAGCTTTAAAGAAGCGCCAGAAATAAGGTACATACACCTGCTGCTGACTGCATAACACCAGATCGCTTTAGACATTTTCATCTCTTAAATTTGTTTTTCATGTCTATTCGATTTGTGAATCTTATCCATGGATACATTTATCAATGCATTGTTGTAAATGCGATAATAGCTTCTTCCTGCAACTGGGGAAATATTTAAGAACAAGGATCAGGTATTTACCAGCCTCACATGTTTTTCATGGCAACGAATAATATTCTTTCAACGCAAACCTGCTTTCTGCATGTTCTCAACGGCCTGTCTATTTGTATAGATTAACATATCCACTTTTCCAAGGACACTCGGCCCGCCCTCCATCGTCTCTCCCCTGTGCAGTCCACAACCACAGTCGGGATACCCGCCCCACCGCAGTCGCGTACAAAAACGGCGGCGGGCGCGCGCTGTACCGGCGGGGGCACCTCTGTTGTGACGCGTTGCACTCGCTGGGCCGGTGTTATACGACAGCCCGGCGCCGCAGTCTCCGGGGGGTGACAGCGCACGCCCGGGCGTTGCAGTCACGAGTCCGTGAGGGTCGACGCCGCACCTTGCAACCCAAAAAGACAGATGGCTTGTACTACACTCGGAGTGGCTTTGCATCGCCAGATAACTTTTATTGATTGATCAGTATGTTTATGGCTTGATTGCGATAAGTTCGGGGAAATTACAACACCCAATAATGTTCTGACTGAAATTGATATAAAAACTCAGGACAACGTTGCTCTTGCTAAGACATATCCTGATCCTGTCCCCAGGAGATTGATGTGATATTTTTCCAGTTTTCAGAGTGATCGGCTATCTCGACTTAAAATTATCTTAGAAATCTCTCAAACACATGGGACTTACAACTTTATGTAAGTGGGAGAAATAACAAACTTTCTGTCACGCAAAACAAATGGCCTTGACTGATGTACTTTGCCGTCAGTGGTTTTACCCAACAGCATACAGTTTTTTCCTAGAAATCTTGAAAGTTGGTTGACAAAGACCAAAACAGATTTTGGTTTTACCGCTGAATTAGAACAGTTACCCTGCCAATGATTTGGTCAGGATTACTCAGGAAGCCCTGACTCGAAAACATAAATATATTGGACACTTCAACACACGCAATTTACAGAATATGCCGCACGAAAAAGTACAAAAACACTAAAGCAGCTTGAATTTGTAAAAGTTGGGAAAAACCTGTGCCTCCCGCGCATACGAACTGAGAATGGGAGGAGATTGCTTAAGTACCATGCTGCAGCAGCTTTCAATAGTTTGCCACCGGCGGTTCGGGACGGCTCACTCCTCAGCTTTTAAAGATCTTTGAGGAAACATCTAAGCAGTGGAGGGATGTAGGAAACTGACATCGGCCCGATTTATAGCTTGTAATATGTTTTTGTTATAAGTGGATGCATGTGTCCCGGAGTGAATTTTTATGTTGTCTCCTACCGACCTGGGCTCACTAATAGCCATAGTAATGGATGAGTTCCGTGACGTTGAAATAAATAAATAAATCTTGTTTTTATCTCTTATATAATCTATAGTTTCATGTTTTGTTGCACTACTGTTGTAAATGGTGCCAATCACCCTCGGCAAATTCAGTCTTTGATCAATAGAGATGAGGATGATCTGAAACAGCAATTCATTATGACATGTCGTATGGTTCATTATCACCACAAGAAAGTCTGTTATAAAAGGAAGAGCTTCCTTCTTTAACCCTTTTGCTGTCATTCCCCTGGCTAACCCTATTGCTGTAACAGGTGGGGGAGGGGGTGGAATCGACCTACCCTAAGATCTTTAAGTTTACTCGTCCTTTTTACAGACAATTCAAAATAAAATTAATTTCTTCCACGCTAAGCTCACTTTTGAAAATAAAATTTATCTTCCCTCAAATATTTGCAAATATCCGTCTTCTCTTCCCGCAAGTTTTGGAATTTGGGGGAAGAGGAGACGCAAGCCGTGCGCATATTTACTGTTTTTGAGAATCTCCACAAGTCTTAGCCCTGCACTTTGATTTTCAAGGAAGTTTTACGCTTTGGCAGGTGATTAGGGTGGGAAGTTATCTTATTCTTTAGTTAACTGACAACGAAAATTCAATTGCAGTTTCAGGGCCACAATTATATGGTGAAATATATACGTTGTAGCAGCTTTCTGTTACATAGAATAGTAGCGATCAGGTACTGCGTGATATCTTGGAAATCGAGGAAAATGGTATAATGCCAAATATCGTCAGAGGCGAATGCAGGAAAAGCAGGATACTGGGGCAAGATACATATTGTCAATGTCTAAAAGGTATGTAGATGTATATGTTCCTCAACTATTGGTACTTTTTATATTGCTCAATCTTTATCCGCCTATGCCAGACAGGAAAGGAGGATTCTGAAAGGGATTGTCTCCTTGGTCCGGCTATGTAATATGTTTTCTCTATTCGGTCTGCGAACCAAATGCATCCTCAGGATGCTGGTCCCACTCATTGCACTTAGTTTATTAAAATACGCTCGCACAGACGTGAAACAACACCCTTAATTACAATGATTGAGCACGCTTATGACATTTCATTGTCATTCATCATTGAAAGTCTGACATCACTACTACTTGAATTCGTCCCGGTTGTCCTGTAAGCAGTCTATTCACTCTGCAGGAGTACCGTCCAAATATATTTAACACCATCCCCTTCAATTTGAGTAAGTGAAATTGCATTTGTCAAGAAATTGTATGCAAATGTAAATGATTTGAATTTTGACATCTAATTAAAAACGTTCAACCATTATAATTCTTCTCAATATTTTTAAACACGGCTTTGTTGTACGAAGAACGCACCCTACACGATAATACTCGATTTAGGAAGATATCCTCCCTTAATACCGAGCATAGCTCCACTCCTGGTAAATATTTCATCTTCAAATTTTGCGTGAATCTGCCAAATCTAGCTTTAAGAAGATTCAGAAAATATGAAAAACCCATCGCGAGCCGTTTTAGAGTTATTGTGGGAGACCGTGAGGAGTAGGTAGAATCCGTTCCTCTGACGCATATAGGGTCTGTCGTTTCTCCATTTCCACTGCACATAAGTTATATAGTTCCGACCAGTACTTATATGTGTAGGAATACCACCATCAACGTCATGTATGTTCTCCAGCCTCTGCATATCATGGCCCTTCCGGTCAAGCTAACAGGAGTTTGATGATGATATTAAATAATCAATACAAGTCTTCTTAGAATAAAAACAAGACATCACATATCAAAGACCTCAATCACGCATACTGGAGTGCGGTTTGATTCAGTTTCCGGCTCGTCACAGACGTATGGCGGATGCGCTTGTCTCCTCTAATGTCGATAGGAGCTTGGTTCCACAGTGAGGTGGCATGAAAGTAAAAAGCCGTCGGGCATGTTCAGCCCGGATACGAGGCAGACGAAGACCACTTATAGTGGGAAGCCCGCGTCTCCCTGTTTGAGGCCTCCTCTTGATAGAGATATTGGTCTCGTACACTTCATAATTTACTATGCCAGCATAGCACGTACGAGATCATGTTCACGAACAAGTGCCTCAAACTGGGGCCACTGCAGATAACTTTTACAGCAGGGCTTTATATGGACCTGTCTTCTAGTTTCCTTCACTTCGCAAGCACACTTACTTATCACAATTTTAATTTGCTAGTGCTGTACTATGTTGCACCCGGACCGAACTGACAGAAACTAGGAAATATCTGAGAAGGCCACTTCTCTGTGATCATTTGCTTAACCTCTTCTGGGATTGTGTTCGAAAATTTTGAAAATCCATCCAGGGTAGCATAAGAGCGCTTGATGACTGATGTCACGTGAACATTAAAGGTCAAACTGTCACCCACAATTACTCCTAAAATTTTGACTGCTGCCGAAAGCTGTATTTAAATATCCTCAAACTGCACGGAAAATTGAGGCGGGACACGTTACTGGTATGAACTAGCTTGTGAGACATCTGTCTTAGATGAGCTCATCTTGAGACTGCTATGGGTAAACCAAGTATGAGCTCCGCTAAAATTTAGCTCTATCTGACTTTTTAGCTCATATACACACACGAACATATTTAATGTATAATATATATATATATATATATATATATATATATATATATATATAGATACTTAATATATGCCTATGTGGATTCAAAGTGACCCCAAAAACATACTGACCCATACAGCTGACGTGTGTCTGCTTCCATTTCAGCTGTCGGGTCGGTGCAGATCACAAAGCTCTCAGTGCCATCTGTTGTTCTGAACGGGTCTCTGCCGAGTATCGTCCTCGACTGCATCTACGAGCTGGACTCCCCGAACAACTCAGCATCCGGCCTGGTGGTCAAGTGGTACCACAACAGGGGACACTCGCCCGTGTACCAGTGGATTCCCGGCTACCCGCCTCAGGCGTTCGGCGTTCTGCGGCACCATGTGAATCTGCATTATGTGGCCAGCGATGACCCACTGATGCGGCACAGAGCTATACAGCTGCTACAACCGAGGCCCGAGCTCAGCGGCGAGTTCACCTGCAAGGTCACCACCTGGGCTAACGTGGCCGTCTCCACCAAGCGCATGACCATTTATGGTAGGTTCTCTTTCTCCTAAACTTGTTCCCGGCGGTGAAAAAATCAGAATATTAGGATAATGAGCTATCTTAAAATGTGAATCATAGTTCAACAGGAAAATAAGTTCGGGAAACAAACAGTTATCTAGTCAAGCGGTTTGATACTGAAATACTTATCTCTGAAATCGAATGTGAAATGAGAAATGTACAACATTGCCTGAACATTTACAACTTTATTTAGCAATCAGCTCATGAATAAGTATTATCGTGCATAGGAAGAAACAATGCTATTATCGAAACATAACCTTCTTTATCCTATCAGTGTCCAAAGACCGCAGAAGTCTGAAGAACGACGTTAGGCTAAAGCTTCATTCACACGAAGCAGAATGTACCGACAGGCGCCCAAGCAAACATTTGAGAGCAACTTCTGGCGAAAAAGTTTTGGTAGATCTTACAGCATGTAAATGAGGTTTTTTGCATTACTTTCTAAATACATTATTTCTGCTCCTGAATGATTTCAAGGAAATATCATTACGCCTAGATTTCCCTCAGTAAAGCATTATTACTGTATTACTACACACAATTATCCCTAGTTTACTCAGAATTAGAACTGTTTGTTTTCGATGAAACTGGATTGAATGGAATTGGATCCAACGAAGCTAAATCAATTGTGTATGATTGGGACGCTTAAATATCATCCGAACTCTCCCAACGAGCGTTTCCCCTGACAAAATACACAACTGTCCCAAGAAGCGTTACTCTCGACAGATATACATTGCAAACGTAGTGTACCTGTCAATTGTACATGGTAATAGGCTAATAGGTGGCAGGAAATTTCAGAATTTAGATGAAATTCATCTATATTTTTCGATATTTTTGTCTAGATAGCACGGCAAAGCTGAAGCGGTTACAGCGAAAATATCAACGGCTTCTTATAAAACCCTTAACGTGCAACGTTTTCTTGTTCCGAATTCATACACATTTCTAACACACCACTGCACTGAGAAAAAGTGCTCACGCAAACATGTATCAAAACACAGACTATGTAAGTAATTTGTTAAGTGCGATCGGGATTATATGGGATGCAATCAGGGACCGCAGTGGGAAGGCAGAGGGAAAGGAATTTTGAGGAGCAGTCGGTGCAGAAAATGCGCCAATCAGCGATAAGGAAGCGGACCACTCAGATTGCTTCCCTTGACGATCTGACCATAAGCCTGAGCTCAAGCTTCCAGCAATTGTCTTTCACTGAAAACACTCACTCAGTTCTGACATCATGAAAAGCCTATCCGGTCAAGAGATAGAGACAATCACGGAAGTTATACATTTTAAAACCGTAATGATAGACAGCCACTAAATATTTATTTTATCATCTTTTAGGGGTCAATCTGCCTAGAAAAATGATGACAACGCTCAATATTTTAGCATTGGTATCATTTAGAACAATTTTATGAAGAAAATACCCCGTTAAGGCCATTAACTTGATTTTCTGGTATTACAATTTACTCACATAAGCAGTTTTAATGGTGCTACTACCCAGCTGATACGACCAGAGACCAGCTGACACTTTACTGTTGCCAACGCTATGACATAGCCCTGTGAGAATGAAACCTTAACAAGTTATTTTTAATTCTTAGAGGTTTTGTCACGACTTGTTTTCTCCAAATACTGATGTTCGACTTTCAAAGTTGAAAGACAATTGCATATGCCAAATGGAATGGCTGAAAATATGGCTACCAATTTTCATGCTTGAAGTTCCGACACCAGATTTAATGTAAACAGCTTATTCATGCTTACTAGTCAGAATATGTTGAATATAGCTTCCATGACCAAGGATAGATTGCATGGACGATAGCTCAGCTATTTTGGGCTTGAACATAACTTTTTATCTCAGCTTGTACTATAGAATATCTATGAAATCAGCTTGATTAAATTTAAATGTCATTTTTAGAGAAATATATAGAATTTTGCTGCAAAGACTTTTGAAGCAAAGCCAGACACTCAAAGAAAGCAAGACAAACTTTTGCATTCCTAGTCTGCCACTAAACATGCGTTCACTGGGTAGTGCTCTAAATTATTGAGCCGTTCTCTGAAGTCAATTCATTTATGTTATCTTGCATATATTAAAAAAACAAGAAGTAGAAAAACATCGCCTTCGAGAGGATTAAGTGCTTCTGACTTCGCACCTAGCAATTGCATCTCACGAGGTGCTCCAACTATTGCACCCTTGTTTCAGCACCGGTAACCGCAATGGCGCTGTCCAGCACGGAGCCAAGGTCACACCAGGTCACGGTCACGTGCCAGGCAGAGGGCATGTATCCGGAGCCGGAGGTCAGCCTGCTGGTCCAGAGGTCACGGCGCACAAGGTGAGGGCCACTGGCCAACTTCTGCTCCGGAGTCCTTCCCCGAGTGGAAGGGGCTCTAATGCCGCATGTCTGAGCTGTCGGACTGTTTGAACAAACATAATTAGTCGGTGAACACTTGATACAAATTTATAGTAAAAGCTAGCTCAATAATAAAATATGCTTTATTTTTTTCTTGTCCTGGAAAATTTACAAGAAAACAGTAAAAAAGAACGTCAGCATTGGCAGGACTTTATACTTTGAAAATTGTTTTGATAAATTAACGATAAATTAATTTTTACCACTTGATATAAACTACGACCGTGCCATAGATATTCGAACAGCTCTACGATGTTATAAAGTTATTTTTTTCTATATCATTTTTCAACATTGAGATGGCCTGTTTGGTATTCAAGATTTTAATACAAGTGTGTTAGATTTAAGTATGTATTCTTACTTTAAAGGGGACCCACCACCTACGTGTCAAGATCATCCTTGGTCATGTGTTGTCAAAAAAATCGAACATTGATGACAATACAGATCCCAAAAAGCTTTAGCTTATGTTTTCCCACTATCAATCCGGTACACGGGTTTTCGGATGAAGTAGGCTGCCTGCAGTATGGAGGGAGACTAGAGACAGAGGGTGGGGAAGTTGGTTACATATCCAGAGTGCCGTGTGCCAGGTAACGAGGTAACGAACGCGCGTCCAGCTAATGCATCGGCATGCCCGCGCTGTCACAGCGCGCCTGTAATGCTTTATAAACCCAACTTATGGGCTGTAGGCTGGTCGGACTCCACCTGATAACTTGTACCTGATGACGAGAATTGACGTCTCAAGTACACGATTATCACTTTGTATGCCACACACGTCAGCTATGGTGGCGTTCACACTGCAAACCCGGTCTATACGTTTTGATCCACAATCCACCTAATGCGTTCTGTCCTTAAATGTGGATGTACTGGTCAAGGGAGCGAACGTAAACCTTTTGGAGATGTCAGTTACGCCCCTCTGGTATGAAACCATACTGCAAATGTTGGATCATAAGTCGAATTGAGGCATAAGTCTAAATATATGGACAGTGGACCCGTTCATTAGCTGGAGGGGATAATGCGCACATACTCCTTTGTGAATCTTATTACATCTCAAGTAGTTTGAATATCTATATTTTGGCACCGCACGAAGCGAAATATTTCTGCATGAACTCACAATAAAGCAAATGAATGAAGACAAACAAAGTAACTGGAATCGTTCAAGTCACAGAAACAGAACGGAGGCTAGGACCGGGCGGTGAATAAGCTCCATTCCATATCACGCAGCATTTTACTCTGAATAATACCCCGGATTTTACATTTTAATTTGAATTTCACTCTGAAAATCTGTTGTTTAGACCAGCTGCTCAGGCTTGAAACTAACATGCCGTGTTTTGTGGTATCAGGGACTTACTCCGAGGGCTGCAGGTGACGAAGGCCCTGGTTAACGGAGCATACAGCATCCGGGTGACGAAGGAGCTGGACGACCGGGAGATTCCGGCGCAGTGTCTGATTCACTGCCAGCTGACGCTGCCGCACACCACCTACTCAGTCGAGGAGAAAATACCGCATATCAGAGGTGAGCCAACACAGGGCACACATGCTCATACCTCGTTAACTTCAACACTCATCCCCTGTTGGTTTTAGATGTAGATAGATTTCGGAGTGCTGCGCCGAGGAGCATAATTGTAGGTAGAAATTTGTTAATTGGCCTTTCTCCTCGAATCCTGGATGCATAATATGGCAAAGCACAGTGATTATATTGTCGGATACAGCCTTTCCCCAGAATCTTTACGAAGGCAGTTGATCAGGGAATATCGAGCATCCACGATTCGAGGAGATAGCCCAATTACAAACTTTTTCTACAAAATCATCCCTTTTAATCTTCCATAGTAAAAATTTAATATACAACTGTAGTTAAAAAATAAAATCATAGTAATCTGCCAGTTAAAAATTTCATTCACATCCGCACAAGTAAATATTTATATCTCGATGATCAGATAGTCAATATATACCCAGGCCCAGCTTACATTTGTGGTGCTTGATCTGTCCAGGTATCGTGTTTGCTGCTTGATCGTTTTGTGTAATGACGTTTCTTGATTGCAAAGTATTGTTAACGTGTTCTTTACTGATTTAAAAAGAATGTCAACAGCCATGCAATATTTTCCTATGGTCGGTTTCAGGCTCGGCCTCATATTCATCGCTGCCTGTAGTGGGAAGGAGGCACCCATACCAAAGTAAGCACGATCTGAAATTTGTAAAATTGAACATGTAGTTCGACTCCAGTTGAATATTCTACTAGTTTGTCGTACTCATTTACAAGCTTACTGATATTCTTAGAAATACATTTAACTGAATATATCTAAGCATTGACTCATTCATATGAACGTTTTGATTTGCTGCGAGACCGATGACATTTTCTATAATGTTTGTCTCTTGTAGAAACACCACAGTGAACGGCGTGACACTGGGTCCTGAACCACAGCACAGACATGTTTAATGCACGCCATACAGCATACAGTGACGTGTTTTGAGTTTTTTCTGATGATGAGGTGAAAGAGACTGAAAATGTGAGCATGAATGAGTATATTCCCTCCGTTGCCCCGTCGTGCCAGCAAGCTAGGTGAAACCTGTTGTTCACCAGCCTTCAAGGGCAACGGAGATAACATTGTCTCCATGCACCTTGGTTTCTGCACTCCTTTTATGCTGAAAATTGATGCATGATTCGCTTCCTAATTTACCATTCCTTTAATGTCTGGGATTTATAATCCTGATATACCGTTTCAAAATATATGTATCGCTTAAGATGTAGCGAATAGCTTATAAATAATTTTCCATTTGAAAGAAAATGGAAAATAATGCTTCAAATCTGTATGGAATCGCCATTCTTGCTATTATACATTCTATATTTAGATAAATAATAATATTTTAAATAATAATTATAATCCCATGAGACGACACGAAGCAGCAGTAAAACTTGACATGAAGCTGAATGTTCGTGATTTTCCAAATGGGCGCACGGGTCAACCGGAGAACTTCCCTCCTTTGATTGCTATGGATCGGGTTCAAAGTTCAAGTTTTTATTCGGAAGAGGTCCACACGTGAGGTAGAGTCTTTCGCTCTTTCACGTCAATATTTGAAATCTAGCAGGTAAATAAAAGACGCACGCATCTATGACGTTGCATACTCTCATACTCCAGCACACACGGACAGAAAAATGGGCTGAAAGGCTGAAACAGAAATGTAAAAGGCTGAAAACAGGTCAGCAGCAATCGGTCGATGAGTAACAGGTCATTACAATAAAGATAGAAACCGCTCTCGCTTAAACATGGCGGCTGCCAGTGCTGATCTTAGTCGAGTTTTGAAATGTGCAGTCTCTGGTTCTATGCCTGTAGGGTGTAATCGAAGCCGCATCTGTTTGGCAGGTCTGTCCCACACAATGGACGGGGCCGGAACGGATATTGCCAGCTATAACACGCTATACGTGACCGTGTTTTCGCTCCTCATATCACTCCTTGTACAGAGGTAAGCATCACAACAGCTAATCTCCATATGGGTTTGCGGTTATGGCAAGTGGCGTACACTGTAAAAGGAAGTTGGCCGAGAGTTGGATATTTTATGACCAAGTTGTACGACCGAAAACTAAAATTATGAGTTAAAACATTAACAGCGGGCGTCTAGCACCTCGAATAAGGATACTTTAAAATTGGGTGATTAAGATTCATCTTACACATTGACTAAAAATACGCTATTTCTTTTGTGTCATCCAGGGAAAAATACTGTTTAAGGACATTCAATTACCGTGCACGCTATAATGGCGAAACCGCTAGCCATCCATGATCGCTTGTCTTGACCGCTAAATCCTTACCCAATGTGCTTGAGTCATTTCAGACTAGGTATCGTTGATTTCATGAATCGGATATCTACTTCTCTGGAAAAGGTTGATGTCATATTTGATCGCCTACATTGTTGCACACTCAACGCTTCGACTGAAGTGCACAGCACCTTTCGTTTCAGATGAGAGGACGATTCTCATCCAGCATCATCATCATCATCTTCATATGTCGACATCATCATTCCAAAGAAGTGGCTTTGTTCGTTACGTGATCGGTGACCTACATCCGTGTATTTATAGACAATTATCTAATGTTCGGAAGTGACGGACAACCTGTTTTCATGGAGAAAGACTTTGTGTAGTTTATGTTGGTGAACCTGTGCCATCATTGGTGTCATGCTGTTATTCTAGTCAGAGAGTGGTGTATTTGTGTTGTTTTGGTCTGCTGATGCTTCCACAGGTTTCACATATCAAACATATGATGCATATAACTAGGTATATGTTAATGTGAAATATAATTACGCGAAGACACAGATTTCCATGACTAATGACAAAAGCTACAATTAAGGAACAATTACACTGGGTAAAATATCTTCCACTCCCATGATAAGAACCCTGCACCTCAGTTTCTAACATAACTCACACATGTAGACTTTAAACCATGTAGCTCACATCATCCATACACATCACGCGGCCCGGCATGCCCCCGCGCTGCGGTTACTACATTGCATTAACGTTCGGACAGGGGAGATTCGTTTGCAGAATGACAGGTGGCCAGCGGGAGTTAATAGCCATTTTGGCGCCTGCTATAATTCACCTTCAACCTGTCTGATTATGCGATGATTTGGCACTAGATAATTGAAGGATAGCGAGACACTGCAGACTTTTATAGCTGTCCACCACGAAGTTAGGAAATTGGTGTGAATGGAATGTTTTTTAATAGACCCGGAAATCAGGCGGAGGCACCTTTATGTCCTTGAATATGCTGGAATCACCTGCTAAACGCTATATAACAAGATTTTCCTTTGCAATTCAACCGCATTAACTGCTCGAGGTGACCACATATACATGATGAAATTTAAAAGGGGCCCATTCTGGGCAATCTGCTTTCTAAATGAAGCTCATCAAGCAACTGGTATATTTATGCATAGCTTATAATGACCTTTATGGAGGTAAGATAAAGGTGGAAAATGGATCAAAATACCTGCCAAACTTAAAAGGAGACACTCCGTTGAGCTGTTACTTGCTAAACGTCAGACTAACTATACAGCTTGTCTGGGCCCATGAACACAAAAAAACGAAAAATACCGTGACCCATCTTGTCTGCAACTGATTTCCTCCATAAATGTTCTGTGTCTACGACGCCTTCGGGTTACATGATGTAAGTTGTCATCTCCATGATTAGATGGAAAATAGCCATTCACCATCCGTTGCAAACGCACAACGTCCATGGAAATAATCAAGGGCGTAGCCAAGGGGGTCCGCAGGGACAGCTGCCACCCCCCCTCTGAGGGCCCGAATGGTTTCCTGAGGACACGGGCCGCGCAAAGCGTGGCTCACTCGCACTATGCTCTGTCACCAAATTTGAAATTTCATACCAGACAGGGTCCTCTAAAGCCCTCTTCAGCACTCTATTCTGTAACAAGCAGGGCCCTTTTTAGCCATCAGGGCCCTTTTGGCACTGTCCGTTGGCCCTTTTCGGGGTGTCGCCCACCCCCTGAGCGAAATCCTGGCTACACCCCTGGAAATAACAATGTGTATGTTGGATTGATGACATGAATGGACTTAAGATAATTAAACGGGCCTGGAACAAAACAGCAAGAGCTTCCATACCTCGTGTTACTTGTGCGCTACCCATCTGCACACCACAGCGGTGTACCCTTTCGGGATGGTGGGGGGGGTCCTGTACCACAGGCGACTGCAGAGTGAAGGCGCCAGATGTCATCCTAAACCATCGCCTTCCACAGCGTCACCCTCCAGTGGAGCTAACGGCACCACTAAAACAAGTATTTAGCATCAGAAGGTGTTTTTTCAGAAAAAATAAATTCCCATGCGTGGATAAGAATTGACGGCACTCGACACTAGGCACTCCTGATCATAGGAGCATCACCACCACTTCCACCTTCTGGCCTGACTCATCTTCGCCTCGGTCCGGTCATCGACGTCAACATTTAAACTGCGGACAGCTGGTCCACCCAGGTGCCCTACACTTCCGCCGCACGCGGCGCGGCGCGGGCGACGGAAGCCCCGCGCGCGCCACACCGACTCAGTTCCGGCGCGGAAACACGCTCTACTGCCCTACAATATCGCATCCCGCCAGCAAGCACTGAACCATCCAGCTCAAGTTCGTCATCAAAAGCGGACCTGCAAATGACAGTGCTGTCTGGAAATCGATAATGCAGTCAGGAGACAATGGCCATCGAAGTGCTTCCATAAAACTAACTGCGGCCCTGCGGTATGATTTCGGCGAAATGCTTGGACACAACAGCACGCATGAGACAATCTTGGCAATGCTTGTGGTGGCAATTCAAGCCCGAGGTAATCATTTTCCCTAGAAGTGGAATACATCTTCTCCGAGGATAAAGTATTCTCGTGGGCAGATATGCCGAGGACTAAACGTGACCAGGGTGTATGTTTTGCACAGCTGTTGCTGGAGCCAGTGTTCGAATTTCCAATACTCCTCTTGGCCAGTTTTTGCACCAACTGCAGAGCCACGCTGGCAGTTCTCCGGAGTTCAGCCCGGGCGAGAGCGGGCCACCGTCCCACTGGGGTATCGATTCTCCAGGGTAATGAGTGCGTCGGGCCGCAGTCGTTAGTGCCCGCTGAGGGGGAGGGGAGCTCGGCACACCTGAGTTCCCTTGTTCATTGTTTCCGGCCGGTGCCCCCTGCCGCCCTCCCTCCCTTTGTCCCACCCTGACCACTGGGATGGAGGTGTTACAAATGTTCCAGTTTGGAGTAAATGGTAGTGTTCTGTCTGTGGGACACGCCCACCAGCAGGGTCTCGTTTTTATAACGTTGGTTAGTGTTTTACAGATTTATAAGGGGCGCTGGAAATTTTACTAGCCTGCTTATTGCATTTTCATGCATCTAACTTCTCTCTAGGCACCTTTACACACGACCATTTTCTATATCTGCTGAGTCTTTACACCTTTACACATGACCCTTTTCTATGTCATCTGAGCTTTTACATCTTTACACATGACCCTTTCTATATCATCGGAGAATTTACACCTTTACACACGACCCTTTTCTATACCGAGTCTTCTCCGTGTTAGGGGAGATCAGATTGACCGAAACACACCAAGTTGATGGTGACAGCGCACGATAAGATTGGAAAGCAGACTCATCACGTAGGTAGCACGTATAATCCAGACTTGGTGCATCAGTTTTTGCTTTCTTTAATATCAAATACCTGAGCCTATAAAAGCTGTTTCACCATTGCGGTATACTGATCTCGTCGAATATGGGCTATAACGTAGCTACAGTTGTACAATAGCCATAAAATTATACAGCACAATTTTGAATTACAATTCATACAATTTTGTAGGATTTGTCTTATATGGTTGTCATGTATGCTTTTTCTGGATATTCCACCAATGAAATTCAATTGCCACATCTTATGAATTCCACATCCTCTCTCCTGCTCTCTGTCGTCAGGAGAAGAGGAAATACTCCCCGCAGAAGCGCATCCCCGAAGGCCTCTCTGACAGTCTCCGAAGAAACCCAGCCCAGACAATGCCCGACAGCTGCGGGAGAAACAAAAATCATCACGAAGCTTGAACACTACAGAGACTACTGAAAACAAATCAAATAAAAGTTAACAACTTTATTCACATAAAATAGGCGAACGACCAAATGGTAAGAAGTATCGCATAACACTGAAGCGAAGTTACTGATATTCAAAATAATGCTTACTCAAGACCAAACCACCGAGTTTAAATGAATATTTCTATGTAAGTTTGAACACATCGATCACCAATTTCGGGATTATCTGCATACGCTGCATGGGTCTACAAATGCATCAAGTACTCCCAAAAATACGACCAAGAAGTCCTTGAGCCCTGAACTTCTCACAAGAGACAATATTAAAACGAGTGCCGGGTTAAAAGCAGGGTTTCCCGATTTCGCTCGGACAAATAAAAGTGGGGCACGTCTGCCTGCCCAATTGATATCCACGGCTTATACTGTTTTACCGGAGGCAGCGGTAGCCCACCGGGGCGGTTGGGCGTCGATCGAGGTTAAATAGTACCTATCGACAGTAACAAATTACCGAACGTAGCCGGCTCATGCTATTATTTATCTACTGAATCGATGGGATAATTGATATCAGCTCAACAATGTCATTCTTTGCGGCAAAAGCCAGGCTGTCATGATTTAGTGCATCCGATATTGCAAGAGCCTGAAAAGAAAGAGTCACGAAGGGCTTAATAAACAACGAAACAAGCCCACGCCTCCGTTTACAAGCGTACGCACCTATCACAACCGCTGCGCAAGCATAATCCGCTGTCAGCCGTAATATATTGTGGCTGTCGTCGGTCGTCCGCTATCGACTTATAACAGCAATTAATTCCACTACTGGCCGCGGTGCTGGCAGTACGATAACAGATAGCTCCACTGGTGGGAGGCTCCACTGACCTGAACTAGATCCGGCCTTCCTAATGTTCGGGCGCCCAACGTATCTCAGATACTTCTGTCCCATTACTCCGAAACGAATCCGTGGCAACCGTGGAGGAGCTTACGGCTTTTATTAGACACTAAAGTTGCCGGTTCCTCTCAGTTCATATACCACAGAGTCATAAACCCCAAATCTGTTGACGCGAGCCTCGGCGCGCGGCTGCGGCATATGGAAGGCTCGGAATTGCGGCACGATCTTACGTGCGGCACGCTGGTTGTTGATTTATGCGGCTGCTTAGCTACCAGATGGCTCATCTGGTGCTATCGAAGGGGTCGTTAGCAGCACGGAATCCGTCCGAGTGGTGTGTCGGCGTTTTTGCCGAGGAAAAACAGCCGTTCGGGCTCGTTTGATATACACCCGCGGACGCATAATTGACTCATGACTTCAGACATTCGGCTTAATAGAAGCAGATGATGGTAATGCCGTTTCTAATTCGGGTTGTTTGATTGGCTTTATTTGAAGCACATGCGTGAACTTTGGCATTGTCGGGCCTCGATCTCTTAGCGAGATTTCGTTGACTTTTTGGGAAATCAGCTTTTTCCAACACTAGCATTTTCCAGAGAATTGAGTCACACGCTTAAGAAATATAGAAAAATACACATAAATCAGCAGGTAAGATGTAAAACACTACATAGGCCAACAACATTTGGTATCTTTCACATCAAGTTTTCTCCTTTCATTGCAGATGCTTCTACTCAGCACCCGGATTTTATGACACTATGATTGTACGATTATTAAAAAAGATATCAAGCAAAAGATATCAAATCAGGATACCAATCAAAGTGGAATTTCTTTGCACACCGGGAACCATACATGCATATCCATTACCATGCATCAGAATTGTAACTTTGATATTTCTTATTTTCTCTGGACGTCATCAATCCCTCCCCATCCCCGCAAATGCGTTCGCAATGTATTACACATATCATGAAAATAATTAAAACTCACGCATTCCGTTATTCACAATGGTTCCATGTATCTCCTTTTTGTTAAGCCCACTAACCATTTAAACAGGTAGGCAGGTTTAAGTATTGAATCAAAATTATAAATATTGAAAAAAACTTTAAGGTGTAAATATTGAATCAGCGTTTCAAAACCGAGCAAAACCCTATGCTGTTCTTGAGTTACAATTATCTATTCCTTCGCTCTCTCTCTTTCCCCATCTCCCATCTCTCTCTCTCTCTCTCTCTCTCTCTCTCTCTCTCTCTCTTTCCATGGCTCATACCCCTCTCTCTTTCTCTCTCACTCTGGTATTCCTCCGATGATCGAGAGTCCACCCGATACTGATTTGTATCAGCACTGTAATGAATTCCAGTCGGGCTCCGGTTGGGAGCTATTCCAGCTGACCACACACACCCTATCTTCGCCAGCGCGCCCGAAGTTGATCGGATCACACCACTGTTCAGACGCCAGAAGAAAACGAGTAAAAACGCGCGCATTGCCGTTTGGAATCATGGCGCTCTATCGGTGATACAAGCGATGGTCTGTTCTTTTATGTACGTAAGCCCCTCGTTTGAAATACAAACGGCGAAGAATAAGTCGCACCTCGCATTTTGATCGCATACACGCTTTCATCTAGCGCATTATCGTCATGATGATAGATGCGAGACCACCGAGATGTCGAAAAACTGCAAGAGCCGAATCACGATTGTCAACGCAGAAAGAATTGAATTGCCAGCCATGCTAGGCAATATAATTCCCAAGGCCTTTCCTTTCCATCAGTGAGATTACCCAGGTCTGCCACTACGGCAAAAACACACAAGTCTAAAAACACATAAACGGAGAAAAACAGCGTAAAACCACCCTGGGCCCTATCCAATTTGTCTCACCTATCTGTTTCACGCCGGCATTATCATACCTGGATCTGTTGTCCCGCGAAGGAGCGGTGTTGAGTGCCACACTCCGACTGGATGAGACCGTGAAGAAGACATCGCGCCCTGTTGACATTCCTCCCCACCGAGGCACGGTCATCACTCAGGTGGGTACGACGCGGCCCTGGCGCTCCGACACAGATGGCGAGAGAGATAACTGCTCAATGGTACAGTGCTGCCGCATACGGAGAGGCATGCCGCCGCCAACCGGGGTGGTCTAAGGACAGTCTACCTTGTCTTTCCATTTTCTGTTCTCTTTCTGTTGGCGTGCCCGTGCTTGACATATTTTCTTGCTCCTTAGCGATTTAAAGCATTGTTTCATGCTTAAAGTCTGTGCCTGGATTCTTGACTTACGCTCAGAATTGGGGAGTCTGGATATCGCTTGAGAAGAAATAGGTGGCCCTTCGTCCTGGAGCTCAAGAGGAATATAACAGCCAACGGTTGAACTCCAGTGTCTTTGCCCAGCCTCGCATATCACATTAATACAGCCGATTTGGGCATCGCCGACCCTGACCCGCCCAACTTTGCTGCTACACACTTGCTTCAATGTTCCAAGTCGAACGGAGGGTTCCGTAATGACTTTGTAGCCACGTTACGTGAGACGAATTCGTCAGTGAGAATGAATATTTTGTTCGCTTAGCTTGATTTCTTAAAAGTAACACTCGTTACTAAACTTACCTAAGTGAGATAATCGTTTGAAATAGTGCTGATCAGAAAGGCGACAGCAAAACCTTTTGCGTTTTACGCACGTGGAAGTGAGTATTTGTGTTTACAGGGAATGAATCACTTTGTCGAAATTTCAAAAGACTTAATGGACAACGTAACTCTAGAAATCCAGAAACCATATTTTTGCCACCTTCAATTGATCAAAACAAAAATATCGCAGTTTGCTTACTGCCCTAGGTTGAATTATGCATCACGTGAAATTATGAAGCTAGTTGCAAGGGTGTTGCTCGCGGCACGTAGGGGAGAGCGGGGAGAGTTGTATCATGGACAAGTTGTATCAGAGCGATTTTTTTCAAAACTATCCAAGAGATAGCGCTCCCGACACGACCAGATGATGCGGCAAGCGGTCCGCCATCTTTCTTTATACTGCCGTCTGCTTGGCTTGGCGCGTTTCGCGGTGAGTGCAGAAAATGTGTTTTCGGGGTGTCATTCTGTAAAATTTTGTCGTAAGGTAATGTGTGTTTTTGTCATTCAGATGATCACGAATCAGAAGGATCGCTGTAGCAGTGGTAAAGGTAGATTCTAAGGCTTCGTGCGTGAGAAGGATTTTCTCGGCTGGCCACTGGCTGTTGAGCACGAGGACGTTTTTTCCAATGTGGGAGGGTGGTACATGTTGTATCAAGGCCAGGTGGGGTATGTTGTAACAGTGATACAACTCACCCCAATGTTCATGCAGGTCATTAGGGGTGTCGCCACAGATTCGTTTTTTCCAAAAACACTATATTGTCACATGTAGCCACAACGAAAAATTAGGTAAAATATTTTTAATGCAAAAAGTGCGGGTCAGGATAAGTGCAAGACGGGCCGCGCTGATGGAATGAAAGCAAAAGCAAAAATTAAAGTCTAACAAGTCCAGTGGCGAATCTAGGATTTCGTTAGGGGCAGGCCCTGAGGGGGGCGCCGAATCTGAGGGGCGCCAATTTACCACCCAATAGGCGGCCAGTGTCGAAGAAAAAGTGTTTAAAAACGTATTTGTAAATGCTTATTTTCATGAAAGCAGCCTTTCAGTGAAACATGTTCACGTTTACCATCAAACATATTTCGGGCCGGCAAGGTTTCGCCCAGAACGTAATGAACTGGTACATACATTGGTAGAAAATGCTGGACGCCCCCACTGATGCCAACTGAAGCACCATGAGCAAAGAATACAGCTAACTTCGGTCTTGAAGAAAACTGAGGTGTCGTATCGACCACATCCACATATTATAGTTGTCTTGGCTAACGCTGGGTCCCTACAGAAACCCCGATTGACGCTACACTAAGCGCAATTAACAATGCATACAGTGAACTTTGGTGAACTTAAGTCCTGGCGAAAACTAAGGTGCCGTATCGACCACCTCCACATATCACAGTTGTCTTGACTAACGCTGGGTCCCTACTGAAATCCCCTATTGACGCTAACCTAAGCATCAGAGGCCGCAGAGCCTCTGCGGGCCTGGGGCTATCTTGGTGGCTACTCTGAGCTGATATTGAGTCCCCTCAGTTGATCTGGGACCGCTTTAGATAACCAGGCCCTCACACTGAACTTGAATGTGTCGCCACTGGAGCCTTCTGAGTTTTTCGGGGTCCCTTAACTGGTGAAGGGCCCCCTCAACAGATCCTGGGACCTCTGAGTTAATTTTGAGCTATTTGAGAGCGAGTTTTCAGGTTGCACCTGGGCTGTTCTGGGACCATGAAAGAGTATTGCACAGGAGCTTACTGGCTTGGCCTTAGATCCTTTGCTGCTTTGGGCCCCCTAAGCTAAAAATAACCCTGTAGGTGAAATTATTGTGGCAGCCATGAGCTGGGTCTAGGGCCCGTGATAGGATTTACTTAAGGGGCCTCTGGTTTGGTCATAGGGCCCCTAGCTTGATTAGTCTCCCTTGAGCTGGCAAGGGCTCCCCTGAGCTGGTATCGTGTTCGTTTAACTAATATAGGCCCCTTCAGCTTGTTTGGGGCCCGTTGTGCGTATCTGGGCCCCATGAGTTCGTCAAGACACCCAGCTAGTCTGGCCATCTTAGCTTGTATGGGCCTCCTGAGCTGCTTTGGGGCCCCCTCAGCGTTTCTAGGCCCCATGAGTTGAAGGTTGGCCCCCTGAGCTTATTTAGAACCCGTTTAAATGGGTAGGCACCCCACACTGCCTATACAGCTCATTAGGGATGTCGCCACAGATTCATTGTTGCCAAAAACACTATATCATCACAGGTAGCTACAACGAAAAATTAGGTAAAAATATTTTTGCTGCAAAAAGTGCGGGCCAGGATAAGTGCAAGACAGGCCGCGCTGATGGAATGAAAGCAAAAGTAAAAATTTAAGTCTAACAAGTCCCGAGAAGTTATGGCCACATCCCCACCTGCGCTTCACAAATTCGAGGGACATCCCTGCTCGCCCACCGCCTCCTACTTCCCACGTCCATGCAATTCATCCGTATCCCTGAAATAATCCTTCCCGTAACTATTGTGAGAGGATTACTTAGTAAGTCCATAACTAATACGCTTAGGCTTTTCAGATTGAACAGTTGCAGATTGAACAGACTTTAGCCCTGACTAAAGTCTGCTGGTACCTAGTCTAGAATTTGCCCGTTTCGACGCATTGTGTTGGCTTCTTTGTTTCAAACGGGTCACTTTTACACCTGGACGGTTGATGTTTCGTTTGCATTTTTTGTCGCCATGAATTTCGTACTGTATTGGCCATAGTTTGGTGCAATAAAATGCAAGTTAAGTTTATAATTGAATTTTAAATTCGTTGAAGGTTGTTCCCACGGCCATGATCGGTAGCAGGCACAGTCTCCGAAACGTGACACACTGATACAACTTAACCCACCATGTAATACAACTCACCCAACCGGTGGGGCAAGTTGTATCAAGTGAAAAGGTCCATTCGCCGGGCAGTAGGAGACAAACCAGTAAATATTAAGAAAAATATATATCGGCAAAAGGGAAGCCAAAGGATGCAGTTACGAGATGGTATTGAAATCACGAGGCCATCCCAAGTAGTTACGAAATTAATGAACCTGGAGTGACAACTGATACAACCCACCCCACCCTCCCTAACGTTGTGATGGGCGTTGCTATTGTCAATATTTATCATATGATCTAGGTGGAAATGGGATTGAAACCAATCAAATTGTCGCAACCAGATGCAAAGGGATTCCTTCTTGGTTTGGATTAGGGCCTTAAAGAATTTTATTTTTAACTTAAAAACTGTGTGGATATTGAATACAGGGAGGTTTGGGTGAAGATGAATATGTCAATAATGGTTACCGGCACACTCCCAAAATTGTTATCTCTGTTCAAAATCCAGCATCAAGGCCGGACACAAAATTTAAGCGAACATACTGATGTCATATAATGTTATAGCTCAGGGTTCGGCCATGATAAATATTTCAACTAGCAATAACAACACCTCTTATAGATCTTATTGGTTACTTTATCCAATCAGAAAACTGCCAACGTTTCCTTCGCACGCGCAGTGGAGGGGGGTCCAAAAGTGCCCCCACCTATTTTTCCAAGATGGGCGGAGAACCTTTCGCCGACAGAAAAGGTTACATAGCCACATTTGAGAAAATTCATGAGCACGTCGATTGATGAAGAAACTTTGATTACCAGTCAATAATTTTTTGACCTATAAGATTTCAAAATCAGACCTTTATTCTGAGACTGTCGTAATCGCGTGGTCGCACCAGTTCGCCTGCACTGTAGACCGAGTGGTGACGTCATAACGTCATTAATCAGTTTGTATCAGTTTGCCGCCCCGGTAGCTCAGTTGGTAGAGCGTTGGGCTCCGGCCCTGAGACGCTCCGGCGCTCAATAGTTTGCCCGACGTAGGTCGGCTGGCAACCGACTGGTGAGAGGGTGACCTGAGCGGGGCGGCCGTCCCTGTGCTTTGTGGGACGTTAAACTTTGGCTTCTAAATTATCCCTTCATTGTGGGAGTTGCTCGTTCGGGTGGTGGGGTCGGGGTCTCCGTGACAAGTCCCTTGAGGACTTCAGTGAGACTTAGACTCCAGCAGCCGTACTGGGAACAAGTTGGACCAAATTTAAAAAAGTCAACCAAAATGAAGGTCAAGTTTACAGGTCTCAGGTCGAGGTCAATGACAAAAGGTCAAGTTCAAAGGTATTTTTCAAGGTCAAACACTCTTTTTCCGCCCAAAGGCTACTATAGTGCTAGTTATATTGTACATTATTGGGAATATGCCATATTTTTAAGTCCTACGTCATTAACCTTGAATGACCTTGGCTTCAAAATTTGAAAGATAATTGCTTGGGACCTTCCATATATGGTCTTAATCCGCTTTTAGTGTATTCCCGTTTTTTCGCATAATCACGGTGTTCCCAATAGGTCTCCGGCACGGCCCAGCTTTGACCCTCACGACCTTGTTCGATCTTGAATATATTTATTTAGGTCAATGAAACTTTGCCATAAGGTAGATGAGTTTTAAGGCACTGCAGCTGCTAAGGATATATGCGGCATAAGGTAGACCACCATCGCCCCCACACACCCCCCAACGGGCGTTTTTCTAGCTCTCATGGTTTCCGAGATCTCAGCAGGGCACTTTAGGACCCCCGCAGTGCACGTTGACGCCAGACCCCTCTCCACAGCGCGTGCTGAACCTCAAGTCATTATAGATATATTTTATCTTTTGGTATAGTTATTATTGCAAAACGGCCATCCTACGGATTATTTGCTATATTCATCCTAAGCCTTAATTTTTGTCAAATGGAGGCCATGTTGCGAGAGGACCACAGGAAGGTTATTGACAGGTTTTTATGAGCATTGGCCCCTGGGGACATCTCCAAATTTCCACTCCTTAAGGAATTTCGAGGATAAAGATATACTGGATAATGGAAAAGACAAATAACAGACATTTGGCTGTGGAGTCCAGAAGTGGTCGGCAACCATCAGAGCTGACCTCCAAACGAGTGCGAGTCCTCGAAAGTTCCTTCAAAAGAAAACTTAAGGCCTCGCAACGCAGGGCTGCTTTGAAGTTTGCAGCAAGCCTGACCTACGTCACCCAAACAGTCCACTCGAAGATGGGCCTGCGAAACAAGCACCCAAAAAAACGGGTTGCAGTGGCAGCGGAGCAGCAGGAGGAAAAACAGAAGGAAGGATGCAGCCACCTAAGACGAAACTAAACGAAGCCCAGCAACAAAGCCCAGATAAGCATGAACGACGAGTCATATTTCTCATTCAAGGATAACAACAAACGAGCTGATGACGCTTCTACACTGCTGACAAAAATGATTCCAGTCATAGCATTCATTACGCCTCAGCGGACAAGTTTACACCAAAAATGATGATGTGGGTGTACATCTTTAGTATACAATCATCAGACTTTTTTTCTTTGGTAGCAGGTTTAAGAATTTTGACACCTTCTGCTCTCAATGCTTACGTAAGTAAGCTAAAGGTCTTCATAGAGAACACATATCCCGTCAAGAAGATATTCTGGTCGGCTCTTGCGCAAGCACACTGCTTAAATGACGTGTTGAAACCTTTGAAGATTGAAGTCCGGTTTGTTTTAAAAGCGGAAAATCCTCCTGCAACGACCCATATTTGCCCGATCGACCGCCTCTGGAGTTATCTGGAACCAAAAGTGTATGCTGGTAGCTCTGAAGCAAGCTCAAATAAAACAGAAGCTGATCGCTCAAATCCGCCGACACTGGCTGGGATCAAGGGAGAAAAACTGCCAAAACTCTATGGGTACGGTGCCTTCACAAGCATCTACAAAGTGGTAGATCGGGTGCCCACGGCACTCCTGAAACTGCAGCGTGTGAAAGAGAACAAAACAGACCGTGACGATATATTTCGGTCGTGAGTTGCGGTATTTTCTATTCAGAAATACAGATCGCTAAAAAGAAGAAAAATACAGAGAATTTTCTTGAAACCTGCAATCACAGTACAAGAAACCTGGCATCTGAATACAAAAAAATTGGCGCCTCTAAAGCCATGTCTCTACTGCCCGGGAAAATAGCTTTCATTTACCTTAATCCTAAGCAGACCATTGTTTTGAATACGCCATGAGCCCTAGTGCTGTCAGGCCATCTACTTAGGACTGTACGTTCATGGAAGAAAATAAAGTCAGGGTGGCTACCCCAGACATCGTTGCTTCATTTGACTTAGCATGCAGAGACACGTGAGGAGGGTGAGAGATATTCTTTTGCTGTATCATCCGCTGCCAAGCTCAAGCTCTTCGTACGCACACGGTATGTTTCACATGTACGTTCTAAACTGCCCAGACCTTTGCTGTCAGGATGAGAAAATGACCTCATTATGCTCCCGGCGATGCTATTGAGGCCTGGAGAGTCCATGCTGTGAAATTAATCAGGAACAGCTGTGAGGCCAGCATGCCAGTCCAAAGGCATGCAAAATCTTTGTGGAATTTGGCTCGGAGCAGACCACAAGTCCACAGTGACTGAACGATAAAACGATAATTGCGGTTATCCCAGGAATCAGCAGGGAGCTACTAACAACATGCCGGGGTACCACATCGTCCGAGGTCCCAGAGATCTTGGCCACCAAACCCTTAAGACTAAAATGAAGAAGTATTTAACTACTACCTGCCCCAATTCCTAAGGCAGCTCCAAAACGATTATCGGCACAAACGAAGGGTGATATAAAAACGAGAACACATTTTCATGCTATTTGAATGTGAAGCATGTTAGTATAAAATCATGTGGTCTCCTCATACAATAATAAATTCAATGCTTCAAAATCGACATCATATCGAGGTAACTTCGTCGTCAGATCGAGTGTTTTCGAAGCAGGCTGATTTGTTACAAAACGTTTTTTTCGTAAGCACTTTTCTTAGACAACGTAACAATATTTGTAGCAAACCATTTAAATTTGTTTGATCAGAGGACAAGGTGACCTCGAAATACTGTCGATTTTAAACCTCTACCTTTTGTAATTGTTTGAAGAGGCCATAAACAATTTAAGTGCTGAAATCCTTGTAAATGGAATACAATGGACAGAGAATAACACGAGTACGTCAGAAAAGAGGCTAAAAAATTAATCGAGCGTTAGACAAAATTTCCGTAACTGGTGAGCGCGATCCGATATAAGCCAGGGCCAGGCAGAGCCTTGCCTCGTCCAGGCCGTTCGAGCAGGCCGGTTCTCACGAGTTACGACGGCGCCAACACCGAAGGATAGCCACGGCACGGGCCGCCGGCCGGTCTAAATCACCAGCTCGGCGGCCGCCAGATGACTACTGGAGCAGGCGAACCATCCCTTCTGGTGCAGCGGCAGCATCGGGCTGCGGACCGCCCAGCCGGTCTCGGGGTGGTCGAATAACTCAGGCCCAGCAGCTCCACCCCGTCATCAGAGCCGGCCGCGATCTGGCACTGAGAAACGGCAGCAGCGTGTAGACTGGGACGTGCTGTATTAGAAGAGAATATCAGATGTAGTTGTACTCATTTCCCTCGAGGAATCAAGGCCTTTGTGAATTATTATGTCCGCAGGTGAGAGCTATCCAACAATCTCGATCCAAACTAATATAATAGATTACGTATCCAGCGGCGGAGACTCCCCTTACGTTCATTGTTGATGATCATTGAGTTAAGGTCGGGACCATATCAGCGCCATCTGCGGACCACCCAGATCTGCCGGTCATCCTCCATGGAAGGAAGACGCCGGTGGGCCGGCACCAATACAAAGCGGCACGGGACAATGAATAGAAGGGGTGGATCTGGGCCCGATCACCGATGTCGCTTCCTTGGCGACGCCCACGTTCGACACAAAGCACGTGTCGCGTGACTTGCAAACTTGTCAGGTAGTCGCGTTCCTAAACAGCCATAAATCACGTGGTCAGTTGCACGCCAGTGAGTCCCAACAGTTTCCAGTGGCGGTCGTGTGATGAGTATCCACTGTAATCCAACAACGCTGCTTGTCATCTCAACATGTTCTACATCTTCACTGACAGTTAAGCACAAACGAAATTCGTTAGCGGTTGGTAAGTGCACGAAGATCCCAGCAGCTTACACCGCATCCATTTAACAGTCATCAGAGCTCCTGTGATGACGTACAGACGCCTCGGGGTACCACACTGAGATGTACCACCGTATGTGGTACACCGAAGTTGTCAGCTGATGCGGGCAGGCGATAACACAATGACCGTGATCTCATTGAGGGAAGTCTGGCGGCCCCAGACTGAGTGATGGTATGGACTTGATAATCTCCACAGGATGCTCAGAGGGGCCTCATGCGGTTCTGAACTGACTGAAGAGCCGATAAATGGGATCCCATTAAACTGGTCTGTAGGTGCACTGGACGTTCGGAAACGTCACAACGAAATGTAGTGTCAGCTTCTAAGGTGTCATCGCGCATGATTTACTCTTATTTTGTTTCAGATTGAAAATAGATGACCTTTCACCAAAAGACGTACAAAAACAGTCAAAAGATAAAAGAGTAGAACATTCTGTAGGAGGGCCTAAATTACGAAACCTAAAAAGCTAAAAAAATATTGAGCCAATCAAAATCATAACATAAGCCCTCCCTTCAATTGGTGCCGACTAAAACAGTTAATAAAAGAAATTTAATGTTGATTAATATACCCTTCAATATTTTACTACTTTTCAATATTTTGGATGGTGCCTGATCTCCGTAAGCTCAGATCTAATGTCGCATACACGAGTGTTCGTATTGCATACCTCCGGGCTGTTTGAAGTGGTACCACTCACACAGAGCCTGCGAGCAAATGTCACTGATTTAACACTGGAACATTCGAGTTTACCACTAATAACCCTAATGGTTATGCAGCTTTTCTTGGGTCAGCCAAGCTTACCCTGCAGCTTATAGCCTCACAGTCCCGGCCCCGCAGCGATGTAGTCCGCCTCCACCGCGCTAATGCGCCGGCTGTTCACATGTTTTCCCAATCAGCTGTTCGGGCCGTCTGACCGGATTACTTTTGCACGCGTAGCGGGTGTCTGCCGAGCTCGTCTGAGTCACAATGGTGTGTTTATGGCGCGTGCACGCCACGTCCGCCCCGCACAAACGTGTCTGACCGCGCCGGATCTGTTTTACGGCGTGCCGCAAACACTACCACTGCGTCAGGATTATGTGCAATTTAAGACGGTATGTGTATGTGTTTGTGGGCGTTGAGAAAATATTCAGACCTGCTTAATTGTACTTTAGTGGGACATTTAGCATAAAGTCTGAAATAGCATAACATACCTAACTGTTGGGTGTGTTTATACCTGCTGTAACTGTGTTTCCTGACTTGAGCTTTTATCGAAATATGACCATGTTGCTCAGCACTAATAAGCAATGACCCGAGGTAAGTGCATGGACTGCAACAGGTACTCAAGGTAAGAGCGATTAGAACAATCTTACCGTCTGGGTTTGAATTGTTCGTTTTTCAACCTAAATTGCAGAGAGACTATCAATGTCTCCGGACAGTTGCATAAACTATTTTGGAACTATTCCTAGTTCTCCAAATTCACAAAACTCGTAAGTGCCAAAAAGAAAGCGGTATAAATCAATGATATTTCTTATTGTTTTCCCAAATATGAAGAACATTGAAAATCCCTTTGGTATCTTGATGTCACTTTTTCAATACTTCTTAAGCCGACGTTTAACTTTACTGTGTTCTTTGTGATTAGTTCATCTTGAAATGGGCCTATTACCCGTAAAAGATGATGTGACTAATCTACATTAAAATAAAAAACTGACCATTTGCATCCCACAGCCCTCAAATTGGGCACTACATCTAGCTTAAGCTTTTGATCAGTCTGGTGTAAAGTAACATTACGTGTTGGCTTTGAAAATTACGACGTAATACGTTTTCCAATCAGCCATCAATTTTCAGCTGTAAGCTTGGGCGTTTGATATCTCTTTTGCCTCCGCAGTTGATTTTGCATCATTTCTCCATCAGCATTATTCCTGATGTCTCCTAATCTTGTTTTCAAGACCATCTTTTTCACATTGCTGGGCGCAGACGACTAAGCATATATGAACCAGGAAAGATGGGTGGAGGCGTGGCAGTAATCATAGGGAAACTCCATCCAGCAGCCATCGACAGCCTTATTTGACTCCACTCTTAGCCATAACGTACCCTTTAACCCATACTTGTTGGCTGATTATACTGTTTGCATTGCAATGGTCGTTGGCGTGCAGAATGTGAGCTACAACTTGTCTACTGGCTATGCTATCTGGCAGACAATCACAGTTAGTAACTATGCATCCGCTGGATACACAGCATCAGCCCCAGCCCACGCTGTGTACCATTTGCGGACGAAGTTTGACATCTGCTCCCTAACGGGCGGCTACAAACCACCACACAGCCGCATTCCTGCTTGATTGCTGATTGTGCAGTGCACGTAAGACGGTTAGCTATTTGCATACGAAAAGCGGATAAATACGGTAGAACGCTTACCTTGCCACGGGCACGCATACGTCTCCATCCAGAGCAGAAGACAATGGACGGAACTGGTGCAAGAAGTCAAACCCCGTCACTACATTTGGAGGCCGCCATCACTTCTCGCATCCATTTTTTACCATCCCGCGAAAGTTGGCTGGATGAAAGTGTGCCTGGATCCGGGAGGATCGGGAAGACAAATGGAATGTGAGCCCGGGGAACGGTAACCGACGCCCGCCTCTAATCACATGTCTTATTGAGTGACGTTGGAACGTGCCCCAGCCTCCAGGAAGAACTAATGTGTCTTATTTGCCATCCCCACTGGTCGCTTGATTGAAAATTAATCACCCGGCGGTTCCGACATCGATTTCTGGCCCTTCATCTGGAAGCTGACCTTGTCCAGAAGCGGTTCCATTGGGCCCAGTGCGCTCCCTTGATAGCTATCTGTGTGATTACTCTGAGCCGAAACAAAGCCGGTCTGGAGGGCTAAACTATCGGAGCCGTTATGATGAGTGAAACCACAGACCCATTGAATTACCTTAGACGTAATTTGTATAGGTTAGCGCCACTGCCTGCCGGAGGCAACGGAGACGGTGACATCACCTCAGGCGGTTTTGAGAGGGCTGTTCATGAAGGCAGCGGCGGGGTCAGGACTTCATTTCGGGGGGAGGGGTCTAGGAGGCTTGAGCCTCAACCGCTATAGCCTCAGAACAGTCTATGGCTATGCATTTACTATAGGCAGTCTGACAATTGGTGGTGGGGGGGGGGGCTTGAAACCCCTAGCCCCGCACAAAAAATAGCAGAAGATGACATTTTGCTACTGTTTCATGGCAAATACATTGTGCACAGCATCGACGTAGGAATTTGAAAGAGTATTAGGGAAGCCGATTGGTATTTCAAAGTCCTTTCTTTTCATGTAAGGCCTAAAAATCAATAGGATTAGAGAAGCCCAGCGAAAGACAGGACAAGCTGATCTGATTTTTTTGCTTGTGAAAAACTATGGAGAGAGTCCAGTGAAACTGTGAGGACGATTTGGCTGGCTAGAGTAAATTATTTTCGCATATGTAAGGAAGTAGATTTGCCTGATGTTCAGCGCGCTATTCACTTGCATAAATTTGCCCAATGGGAGATGATGCCCCTGTGAATACAAATAAGTACAGGTTTGGGAAAAATTGATGTCCAGTGTGACCTGATGACACAAAAGTTCAGGGACTTGCAAGAGCTGGAGTCGAACTCTGCCACATTCGTTCTTAGACACATTCGTGTTTCTCGGAAGACATGAAGCACATATTGTTCGCTTATATCACATACAATCTAACTGTGCGCCACAATGGAAAGCTATGCAGCACAGAGGGGAAGGAGAAGCTACAACTAACTGGACTTGCACGGCTGGGATGGGCGCTGAAGCCTGTCCCTGGTTGGCCTCGAACCTACGACCTCTGGCAGGGATTAGGTACCAAGCTTGGCCCAAACGCGTCTACTAACCGACTGCATAACCCAGGCCCCAATCAAAATACATGTGCTACGGCATATGCCTACAGTTGCGGCTCCTAGCAGTTTGTTTGCCTGTAAATATTTAACGGCTTGATCATATCCCGCAGAGTTAGTAGGAAATAAAGTAAAACGCCCGTAGAGGTTAGACTCCCAGTATTGGTCTTGGTGAGCTACCACCACAGCAGCGCTCTCCCGCGACGGGGAACAAGTTCGAGGCTTCACCCCCCCCTCCCCCGTCGTCGTTGTCGTCAAGTCAATCCACTGAAAATATATGGCGTCAACCCCTAAATCCACGTCTACTGCTCGGAGGAACTTTGGAAGCCTTTCCAAGCCACAACATTTGGACTAACTAAAGATAGCAATTAATTTAGGTTAGTTTTCTGATTAGCCCCAATAATCATTTCAAAACTGGCGTACTTTCTGCAGGAGCCCATCGACAACCAGCGCGAGCGCGGTGCCGCCGAGGGCAAACGATCGCGCGGCCGCAGATATGCGTTCCGCCGCCACCTCCACGCGAAGATAACCCTCTCCCTGCGTAACGTAATCATTGAGGCGGTCGTTAAGTGAGACGTCCGTGATCAGCGTCCAAGCGTGCCTCAAAACAAACCAATCATCGCGATTGCCCTGGCTGACGCCCAGCCAAACCACAGACCCAGCGCAAGCCAAGAACTTTGTTTGTTTTTCCTCGGAGTAGTGAGAAAGACCCCGCCCTTCTTCTCCATGGCAGAAAGGAGCCAGCTAAACCCGTGATCTGAGCTAGTTATGAGTGTTTAGAACTGTTTCGTTATCAAATGCAGCGGGCGGATGAAACCCAAATGGAGTGTTTTATTTTTATCTGTAGCCGTGTGGGTGTCACTACATTTCTTCTGAAGCAGACAGAAACGACAACTATAGGTGCACGTGGAATGCCTTAGCCCGAATTGAAAGGTTTCGCAATATGGACGTGGATTGAACCGGCACAATACCGGTTTCTATATGTTTTGGTGAGTATGGAATGCGTTACGAAATCTATGCGGAAATTAGTCACCGATCAAGTCAATCTGGACAGTTCCTCACTTCTAATTGTCTGTTTGCTTAAAATGCTTAAAATGAGATCGCGGGTTAGTGGACTGCACTTCTTATGTATACTGGCTGTGAAATGATGACACGGAACATTCATTTCATCCACGAGCAACTAAAAATGCCTCACGGAGGCTCATTGAGGCCTAACCGTTTTCTTCATACCTAATCCATAACCCATTGCAAAACATTCACAGCCATCCCACACATCAAAGAAATCCAACGGCGACAAAACAGAAGTCAATCGAAACCCCATCACCGATCGGCGAACCCCACGCGTGGTGGGTCGGCTCATTTCCAGGCACATCCTGCGAAAGCGGGCCCGGAGGGCAAGACCCGGCGCCTGACAATGCTGGAATCACCCTCATCTCCGAATGCGAGGGCGTTCAGAGGCCGCCGTCGGCAGCGGTTAAGTGTCGGCATCCTCACCACTATCGCCGCCTCCCGCTGGGGTCAGCCTGCTCATTACCGCTGGGCTGAGATAGCGGTGTCGGCGCGGACTGGCCGCCGTAATGAGAGACACACGGTGGCACCGCAGGTCAACTCACCGGCCAAGTGTTTATCCAGGACCAGGTCACCTGCACCGCCAGACATTTCCGGTGGTAGTGCTGTTGAATCGGGTAGGTGATTTTCTAGCCACATCTCGCACAACTGAGCAGAATTTGGGAAGGCTGAAGGTCAGTTCCAAGCTTCCTCTCCTCTTGGAACAAATGATTCCGGGAAAACCCCCCAGCAGGATTATGGAATAAGCGCGTGATTCTGGTTTTCAGGTATCCATATCACTAAAATGAATGTTGGGAAGGCCATGTAGCATTGAAAATTGATTCCCATCTGCTTTCTACCTTTATCAGACTTTCTTCGATCCATAATAGACCCTCGCTGTTATTAAGGAGCCGGCGGTGGGGGCTAGTGGCTTCACTGCCCTGTCTCCAGTTGGGAGATTGGGACAACATGGATTCACGTGGGTTCAAACCCCAGGACAGGAGACTGTCTTCCTTGTCCCACCTGGTCTGATGGAGAGGCTCCTTCTACGGGGAGCTGCCTGATGTGTACGAGTGTTGGAGCCCTACACTGAACTTCACCCGACAGGGACATCGTTGGGGCATGCAGCTACAAATATATATATCGAAAGCACTAGGTGTACCACAGAACAGACCACGCTTAACCGTGTCACTCTCTCTAACGACACATGCAGCAAGGTCTCTGTCATTGCTCGAGTGTGCGGGGACGGCAAATGCGGTATAAGGTCTCTGTCACTACACGAATGTACCGGGATGGTACTTGCAGTGCAAAGCTCCCGAGCATTAGGCAGAGTCAGCCCTGGTGGTGATAGCGTTGTGTACAAGCAAAATAACTTACTGAATCCTAGGACCGGCGAGGCTCTTAACTTTGAAGCATGTAAAAAGTCGTAGTAAGCCTAGGGCTGTGAGTGATCGGATGGAGCTGCCGATGGCCAGATTAGAAACCTATGCTGTATTTTTTTCGAGACTGTCTGGGTGGGTCTTCTCAGCTCCTCCCCAGATGATACAACCATATACCAGAACCGGGATAATGCTGCCAAAATATGCTACCAAGATTGTCTCTGGTTTGAATTTCGATCTCAATCCTGATCCCCCACAGGGCAGCCTGTCTGGAGTGATCAGATCACCTCGTCGAGTGCACTGTTTGCCTTACTGACAAACTGGTCGATGTAGTTCTCGAAAGTGAATTGGAAATGATGTGACATTCGGAGACTTCGCACGGTACTGACGTCTGCAAGATGATTTTTCAAAAAAATTTGTAAGTGTCTATAGCCTGGAGTGGTGCTAGATTCATTGTGAATGCTTTGAATGGATGGTGTGAACCTAATACAAAATCAATGAAAATATATTTTTATTTACAGGATAAGATTTACATACATCCTGAAGCTATATTTATTTAGTTCTTCAAGTGTGGTTAGAATATGACGAAATTGTCGGGAAATTCCAGGCTATAATAACAAAACAAGGTTATCGTGTACCCAACCAAAATACAGCATAAGCCTGAATGAGTTCTGGTACTGCTGTGTTAACGGGATAGGAATCGTCATCGCCGGGATGCTATAACTGAGATCAAATAGTTGTGCTTGGTTTGATAACTAGTTTCAGGAGACTTTTCCAAAGTTACTTGAGGGCCAAAATTTGTATGTCATCGAGCTCATTATCCAATGAATTTAAGCTTCTTTTCCTACTTTTTCATCATTTAATGCCTTCTGTGAAGAATATTACTCGTGGCTTCTTCAAAACGATGTTACCTGTTTGCAGTTTTGCTCACTTTTTCATCATGTGCATGACGTATACTGCTATCGCTTTTTCAATAGAATAGCAAAGCGGGGTTATTTAGTGCACACTGTATTATTTTCCGCATCCAAGAGTGTAAGACACGCGCAAGTGCACTGGGACATGCCTGTTCCGCCTCACAATATCGACATCGGAAAATACAGCTCGGGCGAGTCCACAATCCCATTGGAAGTAGTGGTATTGCGGTCGGAACATTAAAACACTGAGGTTGTTCTAATAAAGCAAGTAAGCGTGCCATTCAGGCCCTTGTGCCAGAGCTGTGCCGTCCTGACATGGTAAAACACTTTAGCAGGCACGCTTCCGCCCAGTTATGTTAGCTACCTGTTTGTAGTTTTACTGACATTTTTTCGAGCCAGGTGCATAGCGTGCATATGCTTCCATAAGTGTTTCTAATAGAAAAGTAAATATGCACTAATCTTGTATTTATTTCATGCTTACAGGCACTAATGAAGCCGTACCTTCCCGGAGGTGTCAGTCACGAGAACCTACCCCGTGACGCCGCAGATCTTCCAATCTAATTCACACAAGCTTATACAAAAAGCTGCGACTCGGCCAAATCCACAAACTCATCGAATCTGATGATGTTCCGACCATGTCGTGATGACCGGGAGGTGCCCCTCCACTAATAGCACGTATGTATGTACCTGTTAGCACTCATGTGCTAGCCCCACAACCTTGACATGGAAAGTACGGCTTCAGTATGACTCGCACACTGTTAGCGAGCGCCGCAAATTTATGCTTGGAGCATCTGGACCCGCAGGTGTCACAAACATTATTCACATGGTCCCACCCTGAAACACGTGCAGCACACCCCTCACACCTGGTCAGCATCAAAACCACACCATCATCACTCCCCCAAATGGGAGTAGCATCCTCGGAGCCCTGGGCCTGCTTGAGGCTGATCGGTGCTCTACGTCAAAGTGATTTTTTTGCAACATCTGTCACCAACCCCCAGCATTCATTCATTCATTCATTGCTCCTCGGGTGTTTTGGTCATTACAATTCCAGTATTTGGCTTTGGTTGATTATTTGACACTTGGAGGAACATAGTTTTGTAAAGTAATAATGTAACAGGAAAATTTATATGCATATATGTTCTTGGTTTATCTATTTATCAAATTGCTCATTTTCTCGTTGACAACCAAGCTTCGGCTTGTAAACAGTGCCTGACTTACTTGCCGGTAACAGCTGCTTTGTTACATAACGGACCAGGCCATTTTTAACATGTTAAGTGGGGGTCATTTACCCCCAGTCGGCAGAAATCCCTCCCAGTGCCCGGAAATCCCCCACCCAGAGAAATAGACAGGAAATTACTTAACACGCGCATTGACGGGGTCTGAGCCACCTTCGTTGACGGGGGCGGGTACCCGCCCCTAAGATCTCGAGAACCACGGTAGGTAGCGAAAAACGGTAAACGGCGTGGGGCTGCCCATCCACTTCTCCATCGAAAACATTCGAACCATTTGTCAGGTCATTTAAGGTCATGAGAGGTCAAAACATGCCCGCCATAGGGATAACATGTAAATTCTGTTTTTCGGGCATTACATCTAAACAAGTAAAGATAGAGCAAAACGACTTGAACTGTATGAATCCTCTTAGCAAGCCAAATCGAATGATACATAATTTGACCTTGCTAGGTCAATTAAGGTTTGCCTGACCTCGGTCAGGTCAGGTTCAAATTATATAAAATGCATATCATTAGAACCGCAAAGCCCAGGCGAGTCTAATGCAGCTAAAACAAATGCTCTGTCACCATCCGTTACTGAGTTATTCCGTAAAAAACATTTTTCCCATGTATTTCCAATGGAGAGGTCATGCCTCGTACCTGACCTTAGGTCATCGATATCAAAATTCCGGAACATATGTTAGAGAACTCGGTGGGGCCATTATGTGATATGAGTTTCAATCGGATAAGTTCACCCTGCTCCGACTTATGCTATCTTAAACTTTTTTGAGGTCGGGTCACTTGACCTGTACTGGTGACCTGACCTGAGTGACCTAACCTTAAAATTTTCACAGAAGTTGTAAAATGATGGGAAAGGTATCCAGTCGGCGGCGTACGCGCCGCGTTTTTTGCTGTCTCCGAAAACCCGAGGGGGGCGGGTCCGCCCCCGTCAATGGCGTGTTAAAATTGAACAAACACAGGCTCACCTAACGAAAATAAGACAGAACACCACCCGATAATGACCATTTTGTTCTGTTGCTCGTCCCAAATTAGCAATCCACCAAAATTGTGTTTACAAATTTCCATCCGTGGCTGTCCAGCAGTCCACCAGTTCACCCAACTATGAATGGGAAGGGGGGGTGGCCGACCCCTTTGCATATTTCCTTTGGATCTGTTCCTGACGCCTGAGCCATTTTGGGACTATTGGCTCAAATTCTTGATATATTCAGAATGAAATGAGCAAAGATCAGCCGTATATTCATAGAATAAACGGCACGTTTCAGCAACAGCAGATAAATTCCCCAACATAGCTACTAACGGCAGGGTCGGAAGCCCTGCCTCAAGCTTGATGGGCCATACCGGTAAACAGGAGGCTTTGTTATTATGTTTACATCGAAGTCTTCATGTGACCTGAAGCCAGTGGCTCACTTCATTCGGAACCAATGCACATGATACAGGCTTCATCCCAGGATATCAGATGGTGCCAAAATCGTCTTTTGGGCAGCTTTCACCAAAGGCGAATCTAGGATTTCCGATTGAGTGTGGGGAATACTTGGTCAGGGAGGCGTTATCGGGACCAGGGAGGTGCGGCTTTTGGGCGGCAAAACCTATCAGATGGATATTATTGCGGTGCGCCGATGTACCCATTCTGCGGAAGGGTGGGAGGCGACTTTTAAGGGGGCGCCGTAAATGGGTTTGAGAGGAGACTATAGCATTCTCCAACAAGGTGGGGCACGAACGGCGATATGATTTTATCCCGGCTAGATCACAGTCCTGGAAGGAACTTAAAAATCTGGAAACGAGGCAAAACTATTTTAAGTGGCACACATCATGTGAAGCTGGAGGCAGACATGCCTGTTTAGTATCTGGGCTCAGCGCCAGTGCTGCCTCATGTAATCACTATCCTAATTCATACTTGTTCAACTAAGGAGCAGCAAGGAAAATGTGCAACAAAAGAACAACATCGGCGGCAATTTCTAGACACACGCCAGCTGCAAGTGATATGGAAACTTAATATTCATGTTTGCTTGCGAAGAGGAAATAATGTGAAAAATTTGCTCTCATGCTTTTAAATAAGAATGCATTTACCGTTTTGAAAGCTGCTGCATTGTGCTGTGGTGAAACCAAATCGTAGCACAGCTTCGGGAAGAAAGACTGAGGCAAAAAACGCGACTGGTACCTAGTACCGTACCTACACATAATCATTCAGCATCGTGGAAAATCCTTTATAGTCATCAGACGGGTCGCAAGTGCAATACTTGCGCTAAACCTGATATCAGACGTTATAGCTGTGAATGGATACACGTCGCTGATAGTCCACTAAGCTGGAGACTTCAATGCATAGAACAGCGAAACATGAGTTCCATCGCCGCCATCTGGACAGTTCAGTACCCCATTTGGAAACATCTTTATCATATCACTCGGACTTGGCACTGCATGCTAACCAGCCTGAAATCACCAATGGTGAAAATATTAAACAAGTTTGACTATCCAACTCTCCGGTGTATTAAATAAGCCGTTCACACAGCTTGCGGAATAGTGACTTGTATTTTATTGAGCACCAGATCACGATGTTTGGAAACGTGCAACAGCATGCTGATTTGTCACTGCCAGCCTATTTATCTAGCTAATAACAGTTAGCTGTTCTACAGATAATGGTATCTGTCCCCGATAGAAAGCAAGGCTGCCACGAGAATGGAAATCGGTTTATCATGTAAATCGATACCCGTACTTTTTGACGCAAGAAGTGTGAGTAACGTATCTAGCAGCGGTTGGCCGTATCAGTAAATCAGACTTCAGGCCAATCAGCGCAGTCGTCAGTTGCTTTCATGCAGAAAAGTCACAGTGACTGGCTGCCGCGCGGCCGGGGGTATTATGTACGCAAAAAACGTCATAGTGTGACAGTCCATTCCGGATTCAGAGAACCGTATCATCTGTTCAGGAATAAATAAGAAAAAGCCCACGAATGTGTTACTTAGAGGAGAGGTTGCATGCACTGTTTTTGTAACCGAGCTTGGACTCAGTTCGCACTAAAATGTGTTTTATCTTTAATGAATAGCATACGTCATGCTTGCAACCTTCAAGAAATGTTAGAAAAATTGAGTGAAAATATGTTTGGTCATTCTTCATATTGAGCCTTCTCATAACAGGGACGGTAAGTCATTGTAATATTGGACACCCATTTTGGAATGCAAGAAAAAAACTGAGAAAGACACGACTACGCTGACCAGTTCATCGTTTTTTTTAATACAAACATACAGCAGATGACAAACATCTAGGTGTCGTACCTGCTCGCCAACGCGGCTGAGGCAAAAACATGGCGCAGACACTGTGAGACAGATGGTTAGCGCGTGAGAAGACAAATGTAGCGCGGCGCACACACATGCGCGGCGTGTTGAGCCTTATGGCGACACCGGCCGATGACAAATAGTGTGGGCCCGGGCCGAGCGCGAGACGTGCGGACGGTCATAAAAAGGGGTGTCAACATAGCTGTGTCGCCGCTGGCAAAAAGTTGGTGCGCTAGTGAATCTTGCCGTCTCCCACTGAAGCAAACACCGCTTCTCTCGCATCAAAACCAGGCTGTCACCTTCGAATCGTATTACTGCCGGGCTCTGCGATTTTACCACAGTTCTCTGAAATCGGGGATTTGTCGAACAGACGGCGGGGTCTTTGGCTTTCGCGTCAGGTCCGGGTCCGGTGGCAGGTTATTTTGATACTTGAACTAGATTCTGCGGAAAAGTATGTGACAAATTACAGTTATTCGAAAGGAAATATACATTTCTAATCTCACGAGTGGAACCTAAGCGCGTACTAACCTGTATGACTTATCTAGGTAGAGATGGAAGCACAACAACAATCCCATCCAAAGCAAAATCGCCTGACACAAATTATTTTCGACGCCAAGTGATCTCAAAGAGCCCTCGAACATGTTCATGTTTCCAGCTCTATTTAAAACCTGTTTGCAGAGCAGAGAGGGCGGAGCAAGTCAAAGCTTTTGATCGATCCCTATGATGACATCCGACCTCATCCTGGGTAGCTACGCCCACCTCATTACAGACGATCTCCAAGGAGCAGGTCGCATCGACCCTGCTGTCCACGGGGCCACGGTCGTGCCCCCTTCAGAGCGGGTGACGTGACATGATTGAGCAACGAGAGGTTGAGGAACACCGCCCTCTTCTAGAGGAGCGTGGATATTCCCAAGGCTCCGCCATGAGGGGGCTTATCATTAACGGGAGACATGTCCCACTACCAGCATCTGCCCTATCAAACAAGACAGATCTACACAAAACAAACAAGACTATAACATGCTCAGGACAGAATTCCCCACGGAGCAGCCATTGTTGGTGGCTGTATTCCGTGCATTGTTCTCGCACCTTCGGCCTCTCGACTCTGTCGGACTGGGCTCAGCTGTTGTCCCAGCGGCCATAACTCACGCCCGTGTACTTCCACCTCTGCTGGACACTATCGCCCGGATCGGACACCCCACACCGCACCAGAGACGCAGCAATCGGCCGTCACCGTGTGGATCTCGGCTATCAAATGTTGTAAAACGACCAGGTGGGGTCGGCCGTCCCGACGATCGTCCGAGAGAGATGTTTCTCTCGTGAGATACGCTTTGAATCGAGATGCAGATGTGATTTGGGAGGTTTGGATGACCCGAGGAGAGCAGTGACCGGTCTCAAGGGCGGGGTCTTTCTGACATCATTCAGATGAGAGCTTAAAAGGAATGTGGCACCTTGGTCGAATCCTAGAATTTAGTGTGATTAGGGGAACTTTTAGCCGTAAATCATTGAAGTGTCCATGATTTCTGTGAACAATGTACAATAAGCTCAATATTTTGATTTTTAAAATTTTCCTCTAGGGAAATAAATAAATATCTCCCTGGGGATGATGTCATGATCTGGCAACCACTACCATATTCAAAAGGCTTCAATGGCTTCAGTTGGCTGATACTCACCGTGACTTCGACTTCAGCATATGTCGTCACACCAACAGCTCTCAGCTGTGGCCTGCTGCTAAGGGTACATGAGGGGTACATTTCAGGTAGTTCTTTTTATTTTTTTTTTTCTACGTAAATTTTGAGTTTCAAGATAAATTATATACAGAGTACTGGGTTTTCCGGCATGCTTTAAAACTTGGCTATCTCAGTTAAAATCATGTTATAAAGGTGCCACATTCCCTTTAAGCTACACCATGAAAGTATCAGCATCACATGCAGTTGATGATGAGATAAAGCGGGCCAAGATGCTGTTCATTGGTAAAGATGAGGATGTTGTAAGCGGAGCAAAGATTTTGAAGTTTTCCTTTTGTGTTCTTATTTTCCCCGTTTGTCCCTCCTACAGCTTGGAATATGCCCAGGAGGCACGTTCAAGCACGAACAATGAAGGCTGCCAAAAAATACCTGACAAGCTCTATTTCAGGGAAATTTTCAAATATCAGCACTGTAGAAGAGCAATCTTGATCAATCTGGGCTAGCATTAACAAAACCGAAGCGAAGAAACAACGCTGAACCAGACACAGCCACCCATGAGCCCTGCTGTACCGACATCGATCATACCTCGACGCCCGAACCTGCAAGTCATCGGGTGCATCACTTACTGTAAAATGTTGCGCCCTCTTCTGCCCTCGCTTCTCGACATGGAGGGATCAAACGCGGCCGACAAAGCGCTGCGATTAGCCACAGTTTGGCCCTGTGTCGGAACAGCGCCAATCTGGCCGTCAATTTGCCGTGACAAATAAGGCAATTCCACGCCTGTTGGCACCTGTCCTCGCCAGCTCGGGGGTGGAGCGCCGCCCGTACGTTGTCAGGGTGGACAGCCGAGGTGTCGCCGGCGCTCCGGCGGCGGCCACTTCAAAGACACGGCGCCGCGCCCTCTTTCGTTACCCGACAGGGCACGTCCAACCCATTCCCTCAGCCCTGGCATAGTGTCATTGTAATTACCGGAGAAGAGATCGGTTTTCTAGGTCTAGGGGTGAACCCTTGCGACCCAGAAAGCATAACTTTTTATCGAGTTAAGCATAATAGTACTCAGATTGCTTCAGCGTCGACAAAAATGGAAAAAATGGCGCTCAATTGAATTCGGAGTGGGAAAACATTGTAGTTTATTGTCAGCAATCCTAAAGTAAGCGAGGAAATGTTCCTCCTCGACACCACATTACTATTCCGCTCGGGCCAGGTCCAGATATGCCTGGCCGATCCACCCCTTTCCCGCGATGGTATTTTTGCGGTACCAGGTAACACGATCGGGCGTCCTTGCCGGGGCTGCGAGGCGCACACGACGCCCGCGGCGCCCGCGGCGCAGGTAACGCCATTAAACTGCAGCGACGCGGCACGACGGGGCTGGGGGACCGGCCCACCCGCGCGTCCCCTCACCACGCCGTGCCGCGCGCCCGCCGGCCCCATTGCGCCGGTATTGTGGCGCGCCGTGACGGCGGCATGCGCGGCGCAGCAGAGACGCGAGGTGGGGTGTTTGGCGACTGAAGAGGCGGCAGCTAACGCGATCTGTCACGCAGCACTGCTCCTGACACATCCGGGGAATGTGGAAAAGTTCGGATGGCGGCACAGAACCGATGTGACACAAAGGGTAGGGTGGCCACACAACAGATACAAGAGATATAGACACGCAGTTGTTGGATGTTTATGTGTTTGACACGGCTCTGCCACAAGACAACTGTCCTCCCCAATTGTGCTCATCATCTTCAGGTAAATACCCACTTTGGCGCTACTAGTATACAAAGTGGGTATACTATAACGTAAGTGTTATCCTCGGGGCCATGAATGCTCTCCACTGTCAAAGAAGAGGGGGAAATATTTTATAGAACAATACTGTTCTCAACAATATAATAATGCTAATGATACAATCATAATACCATAATACAATGAACAATACTTTTATGTCAACCGTAACACAGTTCAAGGGAAAACATTGTCCCGGGTAATTTGACATGGAAAAGCCAGCATGATTTAAGCTCTCTTATTCCATCTCAGGAGGCCTCTGCGATGGTGTCTGGAGCCAGTCAGTGTTTTAGGTGTAGTACACGCATGGAGTATATCGGCCTTTCCTGCATGGTGCTGGTCCGAGATACATGGTGACTGATGCTGCTCCGGTTGGATTGCGACTATTTTGTTGTTATTTACGATGCGGTTGTCGAATTGCAGAGTCAGGCGATGCTTTTTAACTTTACTTGTATGTCTGTGGGAGGCTGTGTGTAGGATTGTGTCGTTTGCGGTAGAGTGGTGCCTGCTTTTATCCCATTTACCGCCTTTTGCCTTTGGTATTGACGTTAAAGAATGAAAAGTCCTGAACTTGGAATTATTTCTAATACATTACGATTACAATTACGATGATTGGCTATAGGACACGACAAGACAGTCGTTCCAGCTAAGACTTGATACTGCACCTTTTTGTGGCTCCGACACATGGGATACCGGGCGATCTCCCCTCAAATTTTACAACACATTTTCTCACGCTGGAGTGCGAAGATTGGTCCACTTACTGACCCGACGGTTGTCATTATAGTTGCCAACTAACCCTGGGCCGTTTTCTGAGGGAGTGCGGGATCACGCAACGGTTTAAAACAAGTTGTCGAGGTTGTCATGGCAGGAAAATGAGCGGTTCGCACCAACCCCCGATTAGAGGACAGCTCAAATAATCGTCAAGACCACGCAAAAACAGGTGGAAGATAATTTTGATTTGGTGAGCGTGGAAGTGTTCTCCCTGTGCAGAAGGATACGTGAAAAAGTAATATAGGCCATTTGCGCAAAATTAGCTCTAACATGATACGGCAAATAGACACATCACGTACTTAGCCCAATATTAGCGCTAAATATTTTCAGAGGAGACAAAAAAGAGCATAACATAGACATTCGGCCCCTCCGCAACACACTTGCATTCCAAGTAATTATTTTTTTAGGTGAGCTGACCAACTTAAGCTGTGGTCTGGCTGCGTCCCTTGCGACCGTGAACGTGCCAGGTGCTGGATTCCTCGGCTAAATCTATTAGACATCTTATCGTGTCCCTACTTCTTTGAAGTTTGTTTTTCCATGTGAATGGCAATCCCTCTGGGCAATATTCATATCAGTTAGTCTGTAAGGCTCACTCTTGGTCGCCGCTGAAATTATAACCACTCGGAGAGTCTCACTCGAAGATAAGCCGGTGATTTTTCACCGTGCAGTCGTGAATCGAAATGTGGTCAGAATGTGGTCGCAGAAGAGCCAAAAGTGTCACGACAGATCTTGTGAATGGTTCGCAATAACTGTCGCCGACTCGTCGATTGACGATCGGTCTTACGGCGACCAGGGGCCATTCGAGGCGTGTCGCCGAGAACGCGGCGGACGATCGACAATAAGCCAGCAATGGATAGTTTTATGAATACTTGATTTTAGGTAGTGGGGCTTCATTTCTCAATAAGCGGGAAAACGCAGGTTAATGGGCCAGAAGTGAAATGTCGTGCGCGCAGGTCCAAATTTCAGTGTCGCTCCAAAAAATCCCCCAGCTGCTTTAAAATATTGTCACATATTATGATAAAACTAACCCAGATAAAGCCCATTCTTTTTCTATTAATGACATATAGCCAATTGAAAAAAACAATTTTCATTGGTAATTAACAGATTGGTCACATCTCGATTTTTATTCATCACCAGTATGCAAACATCTTTGGATGTTTAGTAAGATGTTTAGTTACCGTAAATGGTTCACCACTTAGGAGAACCCATACAGCGAAATATCTAGGAATCTTTGTTGACGAAGATCTAAGCTGGTCCTCCCACATCCGTAGTGTTGAAAACACCCTGGCAAAAAATATAGGTCTAATCAACAGAATCAAGCATATTCTTAGGACGGAACACTTGATCCTTCTTTATAATGCCTTTATTCAAAGTACAATGACTTATGCATTGGAAGTTTGGGGAAGTACCTACCCGTCCAAATTTTCTAAAATAATCGTACTGCAGAAGAAGATAATAATAATTATTGATAGGGCACCATATCTAGCTCACTCGCGCCCACTCTTCAAAAACACAACATCCTTAAGTTTGATGATTTAACACGCGCATTGACGGGGGTCTGAGCCACCTTCGGATTGACGAGGGGGCGGGTACCCGCCCCCTTAAGATCTCGAGAACCACGGTAGGTAGCAAAAACGGTAAACGGTGTTGGGTAGCCCATCCGCTTCTCCATCGAAAATATTTGTACCATTTTTTGTCAGGTCACATTTAAGGTCACCAGAGGTCAAAACATGCCGTCACATGCCGTCATAGGGATAACATGTAAATTAAGTTTTTCGGCCATTTCATCTGAACAAGTAAAGATGGAGCAAAACGACTTGAACTCTATGAATCCTCGCAGCAAGCCGAATCGAATGATAAATGATTTGACCTTGTAGGCCAAATCAAGATTTGACCTGACCTGAGGTCAGGTCGGGTCAAATTATATAAAATGCATATCATGAGAACCGCAAAGCCAAGGCGAGTCTAATGAAGCTAAAATAAACGCTCTATCACCATCTGTTACTGAGTTATTCAGTAAAACCATATTTCCATGTATTACCAATGGAAAGGTCAGCTTCGTACCTGACCTTGGGTCATCGATATCAAAATACCGGAACATATTTTAGAGAACTCGGTGAGCCCATTATGTGATATGAGTTTCAATTGGATAAGTTTACCCTGCTCCGACTTATGCTATCTTAAACTTTTTTGAGGTCGGGTCACTTGACCTGTACTGGTGCCTGACCTCGATGACCTATCCTTAAATTTTCAGAAGTTGCAAAATGATGGGGAAAGGTTCGTGGCGGCGTGCGGCCGCCGTTTTTCTGTTCCAAAACCCGGGGGGCGGCGCGTAATGCTGTTAATCAAGTATTTACACTTAAAAACCATGCATAACTTCATTACTCAGAAACTTTCAGACCCACGTCGTCGTATGTTTGAACTTTCAGCTAACCAGGATATTCGAGCAACTAGACAAAACAATCACTTTACTATTCCCCTTGCATCTCGAAACTACAGGAGGTTTGCTCTAAACTGGGTGGCACCAAACACATGGAATACTGTGGTTGCCTCTCGGATAAGGGGCTGGGTTGATGTACCTCATAACCAGCAATTCTTCCGACCTGTTCTGTATAAACTATTTATGGATCAGTATTAAACTCAAAGACAATTGGTACACTGCAGTCCCCCTTTCTGGTCTTCTTGTCTTAAAATAATGTTTTAGCATCTGCATCTGTTATACCTATTATTAGCAAACATAGCCATCTTGACTAAAATAAAAGGTAGAAAACAACTGCTGTCACTAATATTAAAAAACTCTCCATACTTTCTCAAAATGTTTCTCTTCATAAATTCGAACGGTTTCAATCCTAAGTTAACCTAATTAAAATAAAAGAGAATATGATAAAGAAGAAAACAAGGGCATCAGTTCACGTAAAGTTTCCAAAAACAGGCCTCTAGTCTTGAAACGCTTTTCATTTGTATGGTCCAGGTTATGGTGCTGACAACTGGCTCTGCTCTTACTGCACCTGACCTATGCCTCATTAAGGAACTGTGTTTTATCCCAGAACAATGCTGATACCCAGTCGTAGATTCTTCCTTTTTTAACGCTCCTTATATATTTGTTTTTCTTATCATCTCCAGAAATATATTGAATCACTTTGTGCTTATGTCTAGGTTTCAAATACTGCTGTGAAATATCTATGATGTATTATGCATGTATTATATATGCGATCTGTTGTTGTTGTTGTTGTACCCAATACATGTTATGGATGGATGGAACATTGCGGTCATGATCCCGCTTACTAAATATTCTCTTTGAAAGTGCATCTGGGAATCTACCGTTGCATGTGCCTCAGCGCCGGACCAGGGAGGGACAAAACCAGCTGCTACACATTCCTTTTGGGAGAGTAGAAACCATGAGATGTGGATTGTTCATCCGTGCAGTTCGCGCTTTTAATCATCATGTCAGCACGTATCCTTCCATCGACCCTTTTATCTCTACTTTCTCATCGTTTAAATCCTCCGTCATTAAACATCTTAGGGATCATCCGTTTTAGTGAACTCATGGTTTTAGAATCTCACTGTTTTATAGCATCATGTTTTTCTTTTAATATTCACATGCTTATTTGAATTTATTGTTTCTGTGGTTGTAACTGTATATGTGACTATCTGTTCATCATCTCTTGTAAATATTCATGTATTGTTTTATCAAGTGACTTGAGCTGTAAGTGGGATAATCCTGTTGCTCATATATACTGAATAAATACAAATATAAATAAAATTTTCAGCAGAGTGACGGCATGATCAGTAAGAAACGGCGCAACAGATGATGGCCTCTCAAAACCATTCGATGATAAATGTATTCCCTTGCTTTTTTGCGAATCTATCTTACATTTGCAGCCCAATACCTCTGCATGATCACGCTAAGCTTTAGCATTAAACGTCAAGACACAATGAAACCGGAACTGTAAAGCTCAAGTTTCTCACGATAGCTTAACCTACAACTGCAGCGGGCCAGAAAAGACTGATCTGAAAAAAATACAACCGCAGCAACATACTCAGTCACGGATATATCCACACCCATGCATGAAGATACTTTCACTTACAGGGGCAGATATCACAATCCAGAGTTCATTGTTCAACGACTGACAGAAAAGCTCAGCACAAAGGGCAATGAACAAAGCTGCTAGCTTGTGACTCGGTCAACTCATATCGTATCTGTTACTTGTTCTCGCCGGATGCATCATCAGCGAGCGGGAGGTGAAGACGCCTCCAGGTCACTTCAGCTCCCCCCTCTTCAGCGCCCTGGTGACGCCCCTGCCGGTTGGGATGACGCAGGCCAGCTGGCAGACTAGGCCACGATCTAGCTCATGACGTCCGGATGTTATTACCCATTCCTCCTCAGGTTTTTCTTCTTCATTCTGGATATTTCTCTGATTTTTTTCTCGAATGTTTTTTGGTCATCTTCCCTGTGCTTTGATTGAATTATCAGCTGCACATTGCCTCCTAGGGAGAGTGATACGGTCATGGATACTTGTGAACTGTCGTGCCAAACGGTCAGTCTACTCGTTTACCTGCACATCAGAATGTCCTGGGCAGACCACACAGGTGAACTTCTTGAGGTATTAAAAACTCATCAATTCTGAGGGTGTGGGACCAGCTTGTAGTTTCGCCAGAAGACAGCGCGATTCATTGGCCACAATAAGACGATCATACCATAGATTGGAATTTCTCATAAGCTCGATGGCGTGCGGCACAGCCTCAGTTTTGAATGATAGAATATTATATGAAAATGAGTACCATACAATATCTTACAATCCAGACAACTGGTTGCCATATTATCCTGGCAATTGGAGTGTCTTTAAGCCTAAACAATTATACTTGTTTCAGCTAGTGGACCAGAAATGATGCATGTGTATGTTTTCCTGTGGCAAATTTGCGATCAGCAAGCTGCCAAACCGTCTTGTCTGGATCAAGTTCCGGACCAGCTGGGCGTAAGTCTACCTTTAAAGTGAAGTTTCGTCTCTAATTTCGGCTGTTCTTTGCCTGTCTTTGAAGCTCAGGCTCACGCGGCAGATATCTATGTTCAAGTCCAGGCTATTCGTCGAATTACGAGGTCGCGTGGCACGGCTCGGGAGTAGACGATGGTGTATAGCTCATACAGCAGGTTATTTTCACTACATAAACATTGACCGCTATCGGCCATCAGTATGCCCACCGCCCTGCGTGGGGTACCCGGACAGCGAGGACACTTTCAAGTACCTAGTTCCTTTTACTGAAACGGATATAGCCAGGCCCGATGCCATGACAGATATGGGAACGCATACTCATGCTTCAGTCCAAAAAATCTGCCCCAATGCACGTGCTTTTAATCCGCTTCACTGCGATTTTGAATGATCCTCCTTGCTTTCGGAGAGTGCTGCACTGATCCACGCGAGCATATTCTTGCCACAGGGTAACGTCATCTCCTGGTCATCCTCAGAGCCCAGACATAAAACTAGCCACGCTGATAGCAAAGCCTTGTATTTAACCTGTACCAATCATGAGCTCACCCAACAACCTGACAAGGTTTCGATGTCAGTCCGTAAAAAAAAATCACCAAACACTAGGTGGGCTCGTGACTAAAAGCTATCCGGCGCGTGAACTCGGCACTGCCGAGGACAGAGCTGTCGCCGGACGCATAGTCTATCTGCAGAGCCTCCGACCGCCGTGAGCTCGACTTCAGCGAAAACAACTGTTCCGTGCTGGCCGGTATCCGGGTGCCACTTTTGCTCTCTCTCGCTCTCCCAGTCGTGACCGAACGCTGGACAATGGGCGCACCACTCGCTGAGCCGAACCATTATAAAATGCCTGCACCCCGATTGCTCATTCTGCATGTGTGCTCCCGCAGTGAAGGACGCCATTGTGTGTGTGGCCATGTTGAACCCTTCGGGCTGTCCAAAGGACATTGTAGTTTCCTATCCTAGCGCCGCTGAAGAGCTCATTCTCAGCACGCCGTGAAGGATTGACGATGGTAATGGCACGGCGATGAGAGAGCAGATCGGTAGTGAGAGTCCAAGTTGGCAGTGAGCATGCGAGAATCACTTTCCTGTAAAACTGTTACATTCAGTTAAGCAAATAGACATGGACATCACGGTTGCCTATCTAGTGTAATTTAGCAGGAACATTCCCCTGTATGTGCACACATTCTTTTTTGGAGTTTCTACGTCTCGAGGAAAATATGCATAAGTCTTTCTATTGGCTAATGCCTCAAACAGCGAAAAACAGCAACATTTGGTCATTTGGTGAAGTAGGCAGTCTGTGCAAAGGCTGGATTGCGTATTTTTTAGTTGAGAAAAAACAGACCGGAGAAGCATTAATTTTGATGGTCCGAGATGACGGCTATATCAGGCTTTGCTGTACTGTCGCCTCACCACGAACATTTTATTTAAATGAACAACCAAAACACCCTCCTCTGGCTTAAGTGGCCGCTTAAGTGACCACGTCCAAGCAGGTGGACAAAGTAGGCCAGCACCCTCGCCTGTGTGGACCACTAGCTCTGCTCACCAAATGACAAACGCCGCTACCGTGGTCGCTTATCACCGCGTTCCGTAATTAGAGACTGGTCTGGCGCCACCGAGGGCGGAGGCGTCCACTTGGGCCGCCGCTAAACACCCGCGATTGCACGTGAGGCCGTTGCACAAGGTCCTGCACTGTACTCTCTGCGCCACGTCGTGTTTAGCATAATGCAGGTCTGATGGGAATGGAGTCAAGGCGAGGTCTAATGACTTGCAGTTTCCGGACAATTATTGGAAAGGTGGAGAGGCAGTTCGGTGGCGGTTTCTTGTGTCACTGTAGAATGTTGACATCACTTGGACAGGGCTGAGTTGACAACACACAGCACCAGAAGAAAGCAAACGAGAATCTCAATGAAGGCTTCTCAATGAAGGTCAGTACGGTCCAAAGCTTTACCAACCTCAATACGTTATACTCAAGTGTGTCCCGTTTCGGAAAAGGCATCAAACAGATCGAATGGTTCCATTCTCTTTTTCCCGGACATTTTCCACGAAGTTCCTTGTGCTAAAGACGGGAAATGTTCCAAATTCCGACCAATTCCATGGTGTTCCGCATTTGTCATTTGATCCTGTTCATCGGGGCTATAAATTGACATATCACTTTTTTTAGAGTGGCCAACCAAGTAAAATAAATAAACAAATGCCTAACTTCCATCCAGTTTTCCATTCCTGTGCAGAACTCTACTTCTGAGATCACTTACGATGCGAAGTGCACCGGTGTATCAGTTCAGACCTGCGAGCATGCTGACAGGGAGAGGGATGAGCGGCTCATACGACAACATCAAATTCTCTTGAGCCAAAGGTCCCGGGTTCAAGTCCTGGCGGAGCCTCTAAATAAGTTGATCTGAACCCTAAAATTCTTCCCAACAGGTTGAGAGTGGTGGCGCCATATAACCTTGGCAGTTGGTGCGCCGTTAAACCCCAATAATTATTATTGATGCTGACAGGTCGTAAGCTGCAAGGGTTCCCATCAGCAGACCACTAGGATATGGGGCCGGAGAGGAGTTCACTACATTTCTTCTGTGTGCTTCTCCTCTATTCTACCGACTTGGGATAGAAGAGGAATAGCCGTGCCTCTTTCAACTTTAAGCAGCATGAAAATCCTGCGTGAAAATACCGGAGGAATAAATTCAAACCATTTTAAATCGATATTTCATTAACCAGATCTGAGCCAACAGGTCATGATACCAGCCGGCGGAGGGAGACATCATGGGACAGCCTGACCTCACTTGTTGGCTCACGGACTACTGAACCTCTTCACATCACCCAGACAAAGAGGTGAACTAGATAAGCTCAAATAGGTTTGATATTGGTGATATCAAGTTTGTGTATTCACCCTGCGAGAAAGCTGCTGAAAGATCAGTAGGACTTAGCTTGAAGTTGAAGCACACATTTGATGGCCATCTCTCTAGTTTAGGCTGAGCAACATTTTGAGCAATACGCAAGTGAATGCCAAACTACGTTACATTATCAGATTATCTCACCATTAATTATCCCAGGACTCCGCCTTAACAGCTTCAGCAGGGGCTCAAAAAACTATAATTCAATGAGGACAAATGGACTCTGGCAAGCTAACGGCCTGAACTTCTCATGCGAGCAACACTGTTTCCAGAATATTGATAAGGTATCTTCTGGCCCTTGAAATTAAATAGGATTACGCCGATGTACCATGTAGTTACAAACGTACCACGAGCTAACTAAAATAAGAGACTGGCGGCTAGGAGGCCGACCCCAAACACCAGTGAGTATCCACCATTACCGTGACGTCACGTTGACTTTACCATTTTTCTTCTCTCATAGGGTCCCATGTTAAAATTGAATACCTTTAAACGTCTTTGACAGGTACAGTATACTTTGAGGGATTACATTTCTTCTTTCATCATAATTGCACATTCAATTTTATTTCAAAATATGTCCTCTCAAGAGGATTTAATTTCTATGGATTAAGCATATGTGCGACTAAAGTTAGCTCTGTAAGCCTCCATAAAAGGTATGCCTTAGTCACTGCCGCCATATCGCTGCCATATCGCTGTGTGACGTCACGCTGGGGACAGAATTCCTTTACTGGACCGAGTACCAGGGGCGGATCAAAGATGGGGGCGATGGACCAATCGCCCCCACCTTGGGCCGACATTAAGCACTGGAAAGAAACGCCTTCCGGTGCAGCTGCCGGCCTCCCCCGCAAGGGTGCTATGAGTGAAAAGCCTTGGCTGTATATCTAGGGTGTAAATATTTTTAATGTTCGTAAGTACCAAAATCCTAATCTGTTCCAAACGTTCATTTTAATGGTATTGTGGAATTTTCATAAACATGTTTTTTGTAATATTTTACCGTCTTAAAAAATTGGAAATGATGCAAGATCTAATATATCCCCGCTTTGCTTAAAAACGGAACTGGCAACACTAAAAGCTTTAGGAAATGGACGTGTGCATTAAGGTAAGGTTAGTAACATTACAGTTTAAACTTTTGGTTAGCTCCATATGGCTCATTGGCTCCTTCTATGAATGACTGATGGGCCGCAACCTCACTGTGACCGGACGTCGACCATTGATGTTGCTTGGGGGTTTCTAGTTGGAGGTTTTGATTAATTTGGATGTGGGTGGACTTTGGATGTTTGGTGTTTGGCGTGATACTTTCGTGATAGCGCGTATTTTGACCATTTATGGGCAAATATGGTTTTTAACTTTTTAAGACTATTTTGAAGTAAAATATAAAAGTATAAATATAATAATGTATGTCAATATTTATTTTTAAATATACTATATTTAACCGATTAGAAATTTAAACCTGTATATAGACTATACAGGGTGTGCGGGCGTGTAGGTGCAGTGGAAACCTGTAAAATGGGCCCCGCACGATTTTTTTAAATCTCACCTTAATCACATTTAACATTTTTCCGTGCCCCTCCCCCCCGAGTCGCAGGCCCCCGAGTATTGCATTCGCCCCCTCCTTGAGAAAATCCTGGATCCGCCTCTGCCGAGTACCGACTTTATGTAAAGAAATCTTTGCTGGGAGCTGTGTAGATCATACACTACTCTCCTCCGTGCAATCACGTAACGAAAGTTTTGCATGGATATAAACAAGCTGCCTGAACAATTTTAGCAGTGGGCATTATTTTGAAAGATACGTGACAAGGCAAGACACTGAAACACAATGTGTTTGTTATTCACATCGTTTGGAATGCCTGGGATACACCGAGGCTATTTTAATCTAGTTTCCCTGGCATGAGACGAAATAATCTCACTTCATTGCCACCATACATGTCATCATGACAGCGGACAATCTTCTTAAAGGGTTAATGTTTGTTTGTTTGTTTTTTTATAAACAGTGTGATCCATCAAACCTTAGACGTTTGTGCCGCGAAATACCTTACGCGAAACCGGCCGGTTTCTCGTTGATATTGGGAGACGAAATAATCTCACTTCATTGCCACCATACATGTCATCATGACAGCGGACAATCTTCTTAAAGGGTTAATGTTTGTTTGTTTGTTTTTTTTACATAAAAACAGTGTAAGATTCAATCAAAACCTTAAGACCAGTTTGATGCCGCAGAGAAATGCCTTACAACAGCAACAGAAACCGGCCGGTGATTCATCAGTGATGCAATACTCTGGGCGTGCCGTATAACCCAGGGCCTACAATCACCCCCTAAGGGCCGGCAGATGGCATCTGACCTTTTCTGGTTCACAGAGTTTTGCTACATAGTGAAGCACATAAACCAAATAATGCACAGTCCAATCTGCGCAGGCGTGAAGTCGGAAGTGACGGCACAGGTCTTTACTTCCAAATCCATGTACTGCATGGTAAATACCAAACAATGGTAATTCTAGTACACATTTTTAATGCTGTCACTACAGCAGATAAACTGGAACGTTTCATGAAACCTTGTGATTGCTTTTCCCTCAGTCCATACCTGTCCTCCGGCTCATTCACTTCTAGGTTAACATTTAGTCCACGACATGTATTGAATTCATTGATGAGCTGGCAAAGTAAATTGAACAAAACAATGACTAAAAAGGCTGCTAGACTGCACTGTTTGCATTCTAATCTAAGCGGTAGTGACTTTCCCTGGGACTGTTCTTTTCACTTTCAGTCTTTTCAGAAAACCTACCGTCAGCCAGGACATGGAATCGCTGGAAAGACTAGCTGGTAGGGACTTATCCATCAATTATTCGGCAATAATTGTCTATTGCCTGTCGAATAGCCCAGGAACGGTGCTTAATCCGGGGACTCGTCAGAAGTGTTTCTAATATCTAATAACGTTATATTTCTTTAACATTTTGCAAATTATTGTAGTACTTTTATAATTGCAAAGTAGTTATATATATATATATATATATATATATATATATATATATATATATACTTTGCCATTACAAAGTATACATGATACATTGTCATTTCTTTCTTTGGTACCTCCAGCGGTAGAAAGTCGGCGCTCGCCAGGCTGTTTTTTGCAGCTCACCAGAAAAAGATCCTGAGCCTGGACCTCCAGCCAGGGCCTTTGGATATCCCGTTCACTGCGCCAGTTGCTACACTACGCAGAAGTGGACAGCATCCACTACACTACTTTACCGTTGCTGGAGGCACAAGAAGCCCAAGGACACGATTCCCAGCAAAAGAAACCATCAAAACCGATTATATTTTTATATTTGAAAGAGAACCTTTAACATACATATTTACGCTACTTTGGCCAACAAAGTTTATCAGGATCCGCATCAAAGCCTTGGAAAAGCCGGCTGACCGGCTATTTTCGGCACCAGGCATAATCTCAGCTCAGCAGTGCCAGACAATCTGGCCAATAATCATGTATCCTTCACGACAATAGCAAGGCGCAACTGGCCTGTTCATAACACTATGTCACATACAAAAATGGTTAAGAAAAAATGCCCTGACGGCAGATTTGTAATCGATTTCCAGATCCACCAGAATCCGTAACATTTATTCTTCTACCCCCCCCCGCCCTACCCCATTATCGTTTCTGACTCGTCCTCGACTTTTCACAGATTATTCCGAACATATTTGAAAAAAGAGGCGCGTTGCTTTTCATGCCCTGAAGGTGATTCCTCACAACTTTTTGTCGAAAACTGATGTAAGCTCAGATCAGGCCAACAAATTATGAGGCCATTTCCAAACAGATGTTAATGATTTTGCTTTTCTAAATTTTGGAGACCACACAATATTTAGAAGTAGCCCAGTTCCTAAAAGACCTTTGTCAATTTCTGAACATCATTTGAAAGCTCTTGCAATCAAAAATAGGTGAGCTGCCAGACTTTTTGGATGAGACAATAATACTAAGTGACTAGAGGCCACCAAATTCCGTGCCTTCTGATACATTTGTGACTGAAAAATATAAACGAATCAAGATACAGCAATAAGTTTTATATTATAGTGGCAGGCAATATCCACGAGTTCTAATGATAGGCCAAATATCCTGGACAATTCATTATTTCACCATCTCAGTCACAGGATCATAGGCGTAGGAACCGGGGGGCCAGGGGGCCACTGGCCCCCACTTTTCTGTGATGGGCCCCCGCAACGGAGGTAAGAATATTAACTGTAATATCAAGCGAGAAACTCAAACTGGCCCGATAGCTTGCCCCGGAACCCCGTAAAACTTACCTGTGCCCCTGAACTAAGTTGAGGTCATATGAGTTAATTTTAAGGCCCCTGAGCTTCTCGGGGCCCCTGAACTGGCCTCTGATACCATACGAGCTAATCTGGGCTCTTTGAGCTGAACTGAGCGCCCCGGAGATGGTTTGGGCAGCATGAACTGTTCTAGGATGCCTAAACTGAGCTAGGAGCCGTAACCTTGAACAGGGCCCCGTGAGTTGGCCAAAACCTATATCCACCGACCTGGGGGCCCCTGAGCTGAGCTGGGACCGTAAAGTTAATATTGTCCCTTGAGCTAATCTGGATCCCCTGTGATGCACAGAAGACCCTAAACTTATCTGAGGCCCCTGCACAGGAATAGGGCCCCTGCTTTGAAATTGGGTTATAAGCTTTAATTGAAACCCTGGACTGTTCTGAAACCCCAAATATGCCGGCAAGGGGCCCCTGGATGATCCAGGCCCTTAAGCTTATCTGGTCATCAGAGCTAATATGGGCCTCTGTGTTGAACTGAGGGCCCCTGAGATGGTCTGGGACCCCTATAAGGCTTTACAGCCACTGACCTGGCGGCCGTGAGCTTGAATGGGTCCCTTGAGATGTTCTGACAGTGGTGTAGCCAGGGGAGGGGGTCCCTGGGGTCCGCGGACCCCCTTGGGCCGACCTTATGCACTAAAAACACAAAAATTGATCTCGGGGGCCCCTGAGCTTGGTCTCGGTGGAGGGGGCCTCCCAAGCTCGGGAGGCCCCCGATAATCGGTATCGAGGGCTCCAGAGTACCGAATACTGATCTTGGGGGACCCCTGCGCTCAGTCTCAGGGTGTCCCGAGCTTGGCCTCAGGGCCCCCGAGCTTGGTCTCAGGGCCCCTCCTCCCCGAGCTCGGTCTCACGGGCCTTTCGATTTTGGTCTCAGGGGCCCCCGAGCTTGGTCTCAGGGGCCCCGAGCTTGGTGTCTGGGGGCCTTCCGAGCTTGGTCTCAGGGAGCTCCCGAGCTTGGTATCAGGGGGCCTTTCGAGTTTGGTCTCAGGGCCCCCGAGCTTGGTCTCAGGGGCCCCCGAGCTTGGTGTCAGGGAGCCCTCCGAGCTTGGTCTCAGATAACCCCCCGAGCTTGGTCTCAGGCCCCCAAACTTGGTCTCAGGGGACCCCTGAAGCTTGGTCTCAGGGATGTCCCCAAGCTTGGTCTCAGGCCCCCTCTCCCGAGCTTAGTTTCAGGGGCCCTCAAGCTTGGTTTCAGGGGGCATCCGAGGGCATCTGATGCATAAGGTTGACCGTATGCACTGGAAAACATGAGCATTGGTCTCGGGGGCCCTGATCTTGGTCTCAGAGGGCCACCGAGCTTGGTCTCAGCGCCCCCGAGCTTTGTCTCAGGGGCCCCGAGCTCGGTGTCAGGGGCCCTCCGAGGTTGGTCTCAGGGAACGCCTGAGCTTGGTCTCAGGGGCCCCTGAGCTCGGACTCACGAACAGGGTGCCCCAGGCTTAGTCTCAGGGCCCCCGAGCGTGGTCTCAGGGGACCCCTGAACATGGACTCAGGGGCCCCGAGCTTGGTCTCACGGGTCTACCGAGCTTCGTCTCAGGGGGCCCCCGATCATCGGTATCGAGGGCTCTGGAATACCGAATATTGATCTCGGGGGCCCGTGAGCTTGGTCTCAGGGGTTCAGGATCCCCTCGGGGTGCCCCCGACTATTGATATCGAGGCACTCATGAGTGAAGCACGAGCATTGGCCTCATGAGACCCAGAGTTTGGTCCCAGGGGCCCCCAGACCTGGGTTCAGGACCCCTGAGCATCGGCATCGAGGGGCTCCAGAGTACCAAGCATTAGTCTCGGGGGGCTCGAAATACTGACCTTGAGGGTCCCGGAACATCGGTGTCGAGTTACTCCTGAGAAAAGCGCGAGCATGGGTCTAAGGGTGCCCCTGAGCCTGATCTAAGTGGGACCCCGAGCTTGGTCTTAGGACCCCCGGGCATCAGTATCAAGGGGCTCCGGAGTATTGGTTTAGGGGGAGCAATTATTTTAGGGGCCTCCAAATGGTGATTTCGGAGGGCCCCCGAAAGTGTGGATGCAGTGGTGTAGCCAAGGGGGCCCTAGGCGTCCGCAGACCCCACCCCTTGGGCCAATCTGAACAACTGCAAAGGATTCTCTGATCACGTGGCCCCCAGAGTTAGTCTCAGGGGCCCCTGAAGATTCGTTCTCAGGGCGTCCTGAGTCGGCCTCACGGCCCCCGCCCTGAGGGTCGGTCTCAAGGCCCCCGAAGTAGATTTCGGGGGCCCCTGAGGGTTGGTATCAGGGGCCCCAAAAGTCGGTATCAGGGGCCCCGGGAGTCTGTCTCAGAGGAGGGGGCCGAGCTAGTCTCAGGCCCCCAGAGGGTGGTTCTCAGGGCCCTGCAACAGTCTATTTCAGGGGGCCCCTGAGAGTCAGTCTCAGAGAACCCCAAGAGTCGGTCAAGGGGACCCCAAGAGTCTGTCTTAGGGGACCCCGAGATTCGGTCTCGGGGTCCCCTGAGAGTCTGTCTCAAAGAACCACAAGAGTGAGTCTCAGAGCACCCCAAGAGTCGGTCTCAGGGGGCCCTCATAGTCTCACGGGTTTTCTCTCAGGAGTCAATATTTAGTTTCAGGTGGCTCCGAGAGTTAATCAGGGGGTCCGAGAGTTAGTCCAATTTGATCTGCAGAGTGCTGGTTTCAGGGGGCCCCAGAGGAGTAATTTTGGGAGCCCTCGATATTTAGCCTCAGGCTGTCCCCCCGAGTTTTGGTATAGGCGGACCCAAGAGTCAATCTCAGGGAGCACCCAAAAGTTAGTCTCAGAGGGCTCCCGGTTGTCAGTCTCAGAGACATCCGAGAGTTAATCTCAGGGTTCTGAGAGTAATTTCCAGAGGTGCTCCCGATTTTTTGGTTTCATGGGCCCGGAGTTAGCCTTAGGCTCGCGAGAGCTAATCTGGAGCCTCCGAGAGTCAGTCTCAGGAACGCCAAAGACACAGTCTCAGAGGTGATTCCACCCCCCCCGGGTGTTTGTCTCAGGGGTGCCCTAGAGTAAGTCTCAGCGGGCTGTCGGAAGTCATTCCCAGCCCCTCCCCCACCCCAAAGACAGCCTCAGGGGACCCCAATAGCTAATCTGGATGGTCACGATAGTCAGTCTCAGCCCTCCCCTCCAGAGCAAATCTGGGGGCCCAATAATTAGTCTCAGAGGTGCTGCCGATAACTAATCTCAGGAGCCCCGAGAGATTCTCAGGGGCCCCCAGTTTTGATCAACAGGCGCCGTGAATCACTCTCAGAGACCCCTTGAGATATAATCGGGAGGGCGGCCGAAAATTATCTTTGTGAGTGCCGCCAAGTGTTGGTGTTAGGTGGCTCCAGAGCTCAAAGAAAATTTTTCAAAATCATATGCCTCGGAAAAAATGTACCTACCCCTATTGCGTACTAAAAAGGACAAATTGAAACATGTCGATCAGACACCATTATCGAAGGAAAGGCAAAAATTAATATAATTTTATCATAAGAGCAAATCAAACAGGGCTAGTCAATTTTTAATCGAGAAGCTTAACACCAATAAATACATTCCTAAATATTCTGAAATAAACAACTTCCCAATATTTTCGTAGGAAACCAGACAAACTAGGGTAATGACAGAAATTAATGAGCATAATCCCAAAAAGAAAATAGGTATGCAAGGTTAAAAATAACAATAACAGAGTGAGCCAAAGCGATAGATATCTTGGGCGCCTTTTGTCTTGGTAATTTGCTCGTTTACAAGATAGCAAGGGTAAGAAAGTAAATGGATCTCAACAGGATCTGTCGACGGAATAGAGGTTATGTAACGTTCAGTACACACTCCTATATCCCTTGTATCTTTATTGTTTTTTTCTTCGTTTCTTTGGAAATTTCCTGATTAAAGAGTTCATGGATTCGACACCGGGAAATAATTGCTAATCATTTCCCGTAGATCATTTCTTCGTACTCAAAACGACTGACCTCCAATAACTTCATGTCTGATTACCCGAGTGAATTGAGGTAGACTCAGGTTTAACATCATGCGTGCATCAACATTGAACTTCCCGAAATATGGCTCAAAGCTGTTATTATAGCCACGCTACCATATAAGTTATGGGCCATCCTTAATATTTGGTGACCTTAGTTTACCAACACTTGGTCGGATTGAAAAACCAATCTATAAACAAAATAAGAATGAATGCTTAAAAAGCCATAACAAAATTTCCTTCGTGTGAATGTTATAATGTTAAAATACTATACAAAAGATATAGGAGATGGGCCCGGTTGCTAAGGGAACCCCGGCCTGGGGCCCCCGACGGTAGTCGGACCCCTCCTTGGCCGAATCCTGGCTACGCCACTGTGTTCTGTGACTCTACATCAGCCACCCTGGGACCCCTAAGCCTAGCTGGGGCCCTGAGCTAATCTGGGCACAGCTGTGCTTAACTGGGGCCTTTGATCTGGTATGGGGGCCCTGAACTCTTCTAGGGTCCCTGGGCTAAGTTGGGGCCGTGAGCTTGAATGGAGCCCCTGAGCTGGTGTGAGAGGAGACGCTATATCAGCAGATCTGGGCCCTGAGCTGAGCTGGCCTGTACTGAACAGAGCCCTGAGCTGGTCTGGGGTCTCTGAACTGTTCTAGCATCATTGAGCTAAGCTGGGATCCGTGAGCTTGAAGTCCCTTGAGCTGTTTTGAGACCCTACATAAGTCGACCTGGGGACCTCCGAGCTGAACCGGGCCCCTAAGCTAATCTGGCACCGTGTGCGAATCTGGAGCTCCCCTGTGATGAGCTTCTATCGGTGCTGTGCTTATGTAGGGTCCCTTGATAAGCTGGTCCCAAAGCTAATGCACTGGTCTGGGCCCTTGAGCTGACTGATCTGGTTTCCTAAACCATGGTCTGGACTTTGGGGCCCTCCGAGATAATTTGGCGGCCCCTGGGCGGCATAGGCATAGGAACCGGGGTGAGGGGGATACTGCCCCCTTTTGAGGTGGGCCCCGCAACAAATATACAAATATCAGCAACTGTAATATAAAACAAGAAACCCAAACGGCCCCGATAGCTTGTCTGGGAACGTTCAAGTTCGGTAGTACGCTGCCTGCAAGCCCCTGGAGGAGGAGCGCTTCGTAACAAAGCCAAGCAACCTACTACCCGAGTGTTTCCAAATGAGTCCCGAGAACTGGGCCCAATCAAACTCCATTCCATATCAATCCCAACACAAAATATGAATCGGACACGGACCCTGCACTAAATGCCGAGCAACAGTCGTCCCTGAGCCATCGAAAGGCGCGACGTCTTTCGATGCCAGGGTTATATGGCGTCGCCAACTCTTTCCCTGTTGGAGGGGTTTCTTTGGAGTCAAATTGCTCCTTGCACAAGGAATCTGCCGTGCCTTAAACCCGAGTTGGTCGCGTGGAAAGCAGGGTTGCGAACCACTATAACACCATGCCACACCTCCTCGGCATTACAAAGCTGGCCATCAAGTACCAACATTGCACTTGCAGTCATGCTGGAACTCTGCATTTTAGCCATCGAAATATAGCTAGGCGTATTTATTGTGATCAGCCTTTACCTAAATCAATCCCTAATGATGGAAAGAATAGATCAGTTATAACCTACATAAATGTTCCCATTTTCGTCATTAAATAAGCAAATACAAGTTGATTAGGCATAGCGAAGTGAGGTTATTTGGTATCAAAGCATTGTCTGTATTTTCTAAGCAGTTCTTAATTTTGTAAATGTAATGAAAAGGGCCTAAACATCTGTAAATACAAAAAACGCGCTCGTGGTAAAAAATGATTGAAATCCTCACAAAAAGCTTAAAAATGTATTTCGTATTTGAAAAGGGTCTAGGTAAAAAACAAAAATTGTTTTTTGGCGTTTTACTATTATTTATTACATCATAATAGGTACAAATCGAAATCATAGGGAAAAAAATTTAATTTCTCAATTTTCCATACATTGTCATCCTAGTGTGCATGCATGCCTTATTACACTAAACGAGCTATCTAAAATTTTTAAAATTATAGGCCCCGTGGACTGGGGCCCCCTTGAGGTGGGCCCCTCTAAGGTTGCCCCCACTTTTCAAACCGTTCCTACGCCCCTGCACAGGATGACCTACCAAGGTCAGCCTCCGTATCATTCGACTCTTTGGGCCTAGAGCAGTGGCGGATACAGGGGGGGGCTAGTGGGCTTCAAGCCCCTCCCGAAATGTCCGAGTGCCACAGATAATCCAAGCTGAAGCCTGTTCTGAGGCAATGGCGTGGGAGGTTCGAGCCCCCTAGCCCCACCCCCCAGAAATGAAGTCCTTGATCCGCCACTGGACAAGAGGAACTACTTGAAGCCCTTGGATCCGTCTAGCTTTCTTCCATTTGGACCCTCTGTGACGCCAAAGCTCAACGGATATCGGTAAACCTTGGTACAAGAGAAGAAGACGGTAGGATTGTTTCAACACTTCTCCGAGTTTTCCGTATCACGATGTGTTTTTTTTAGATTCCACGGGTTCAGAAACGGTCTCCAGGCGGCAGTGGGCGCCGGAATGGCCCACGTGCGGGACGGGTAAACTTATGTCTTTCAGTGAAGCTATGGCGGGCGTAAGAAACAACAAGAGCCATCGCAGTTACATTTCCGAACTAGGTCGGAAAAGCTGCTCTTCTACGTTATCGGTACGCCGCATCCAAGCTCGGCGGACGTAAGCGGTTCACCTGCAAGAATACATTGGAAGACCATGGGCTTGAGGTTTTTTTCTTGTATGCTGCACTGGACTGGGTCTGAAGATTGAGTGCAACCAGGAGTGCGGGGGAGGGAGGTGAAAGCACAAGAGTGGAAACTATAGCGCACTGTAAAATTGGAACTTTGTTTCCCATTATATTTTTGTTCTTAGGCATGTGCTCGCTTTCCACGAGAAAACGGCTGCTTTGGGCCATTTGCTCAAGCATGCTCAAGTCGGGGCATCTCATTTCGAGACCTGATGCTCCTGACTTAGCTAACCTGACCTGAGCACGTGCTAGAGCACGTGCTAGAAGGAAGGTAAGAAAAAACGACCTTTTCCCGCTCTGACTGGAAGCGTCACCGCTAGCCATTCTAGTCACTATTCACCAGTCACTCTAGTCTAGTCACCAGTCACTAGTCACTAGCCATTCTAGTCATTGGTAAAAACAACAATGGCTCATTACTCCTTCAACACAAACGAAATCAGGTAAGTCACCTTTCATGAAGTGTGTATCCAATCCCAGGAATTGGGCTGACAAAGTCGGCGGCGATATCGTGACATCCAGACTCACGATCAGCAGCGGGTTAGCGTGAGTCGTGATCTTGTCCTGTCTCTGCAAAGGGTGATAGACGCTGACCAGAATATGCGCGGTCACTGCCTGCATACGACACGCTAACGGCTTGTACGGAGCACGTCGGGCAATCAAGGTGAAGACAAAAAATGATCGTGCAAACAATACCACCCATCTTCTTTTAATTGCAGCTTGTCGAGTTCGCTCATGCTCATTTAAATGACGAAATGTAAAAAAACGTTTTTAAGACTCGCAGTGCTGCAGTGATGAGCGTAATTATAAGATAATAATAAGATGCTATTTAGCCAATGATCCATGATGGCTAATTCCAATGATAAGATGCTGTTTTGGCATATCTTCTCGAATCCGGGATAGGAAAATAATCCAGATCAATCATCATAGATTTGAGTCCTTCTTCAGATTCCTGAATATACAACGAGGGCAACATAAAGTCGCAGTTCATCACGTGATCACCGATCCTGCATTCGAAGCAGACAAGCGTAAAACAACTACATGCCGTTCTATAAAAGGTTCTTGCGCATATTAATGATAGGTATGTGTGTATGTACGTACAAACATATTTCTAAGCTTAAAGCTAAAAATGCTGCCTAATATTTCTGCAGCAGTCGTAATTCTATCGGTGCATGATTTAGATGTAGTTCAGTTGTCATTCTTCACTAGGGCTGACACCCCCAGCTGAAGAAGCCGGTTAGGCTATTCCGTGAAATGGGCTACAGGCTATTTCTGAATGAAATCTATCGACAAAAAGGCATTGCTTTTTGGCAGGTTTGATGTTTCTGACCATGTAAAACCATTCATGCAGGTTGATAGGATAATGCCTTGAGCCGACCGCAGATTTCGTAGATTTCGTGGGAAATTGCTTATCTGGTTTTTGCTCCATAGCCATCGATATCACAGCACCCTTACAAATAAGCCTTAACACGTGCCCTGCTGGGGGGCAAAATTTTCCCCCTCCTGGTTTTCTTAAGATAACACAAAAACGAAGAGAGCCAGAACAACGAAACTTATAGTACCTTACTCCTAATCGATCTCGCGCATCTGACCAAATTATTGAGGTAAGGTCATGTCAGGTCAAGGAGCTATCCAAGGTCAAACGATCCGATTTCAAAACCTAAAGTCACGAGTTTGAAGCGGCACCTAGGGAACATCAGCCAACCGATCAATTTGAAACTTTCACAATATGATGAGGTCATTAGGCTGTACAATTCTGCTGTCTCAATTTTGAAAATTTTGACCTAAGGTGGGGCCAATGTTTTGGTCACCCCATTATAGTTTATGGTAACATGAAAGGGCTCGTTTTAGTAAATACTAGATATATAAGCTGAAAATCCTCAAACCGTGTATTCTTACCACGATATTGACCTGAAGTTGCGTTTTTGACCATCTGACCTCTAAAGGTCAGTCAGGCCACGGAGCATACTGTATTGTTTTGCCAATAACTGAATTGATAAAAGCTCCTATTTTGCTTGCATTGTGCTTATATTGTCACGAGGGTCGATTGATATGCAACATGCCCATACCGGTCACTCTTGGCCCTGCCTGCTCGTCGGCTTTAAATTTGACCTAGCAAGGTCAATTATACATCATTCGATTTATCACGTTGAGAAGAATCCAATGGTGCAGAAATATTTAATCTAGCTCCACTGTGTAAAAATCTAGAGGGAGAAACGTACGCTGCCCTGTTTTAAGCCTATGGAAACTTCTTTGGCCTATTCTGACCTCAATATTTACCTGACATTAAATACATATTACAATTTATCTTCGTCTCGTCAAGAGCTTTTGAACACCCTCCGTAATTTTTATTTAGCTTTCCTGGGAAATGAGATACCGGAGAGGGGGACGAAATACGCCCCCATCGGGGCGCGTCATGCCAAGGGAACCCAGCGGGGCGCGACTTAAACAAAGGTCAGTCCAAATAACTATATATTTATTCTTAGTCAATGTTTGTTGTGAACTTCTTCGTCAATAAATACAGGGCTTACACTGGGATGAAACACAAACAAACATTTTAGCTTTCCGAAGTTGAAATTCAAATCCCGACTTCCTTAAACGGAATGTGGCGCCCTCATAATGGGATTTGAACTGAGATAGCCATGTGATAGAGCATGCTTAGAACATAAATGATCACTATTTCAGCTGTCCCAAAAACTGGTAGCGGAGAAAAGAAGTAACAAATTCGCCGCTCGACTCCCTCCTCCCCGGTTCGTCCGTGGTATGAGGTGGCTTTGGAAAAGTGGCGTTTTGCTCAAGCCCCACGGTGCGTGCTGCGAGGACACATTTTTTTTGCTGCGATCTCTATACAACCTACGTGCTTAACATAGCTTTGGTACTGGCGAATATAAATGGATATGGATGCTTTTTCTTTCAGTTACAAGCGCGAACAATATTTAACATACCGAGTAGATAACATAAATTCATTAAGATCATTTTCGGCTAGAAAATAAGCCTCTTTTATCTAAAAACGCTTCACCTGTACAAGTATTCATTTTGTAGCCTAAATGAACAGTTCTATCCCGGCGCGAAACATGATCAGATCGGATACCGATTTGACGTCACGTTGGTTTGGATATTTTCCACTAACAGAGGAAAATCAAATCAAACGAAATCTTAGACCTAATAACCATTTTACCACATAGATCAGACTAAACCAGACTAAAGGAGATCAGACTAAAGGTTACCCCTAAAACCACTCCAATCTTCAGTTGCACCAAGATGCCGCATTCCCTTTAACGAGCTCTCCTCCCGTTGCCTACACGAAGTCACTCTCGGCATTAAGCCAACTGAGCCCAGTGTTTTATTGACTTGGTCGTGAGTGGGCGTGCCGGCGGGGCGCTACTTTCGCCCTCGGCGCGCCTCTCGCGTGATCGCAGCAGCGGCGGCTACCACTCACAGCAGCGGTATAGATCACTTCAGAGCCGGCCGGCTCACCCATCACGATGAAAGTGACGCCGCTGACAAGGCCTTCGTGCCTCACCGACTTCACAAAGGCCACAAACTCATAACTAAGAGAATGGGAGTGTGACCGCGGGGATGTTTTTTTCAAATAGGTATTGATAATTCTAAGAAGTTGAATAAAGCCGTGAAAGCAGACAAAAAGGACTGATCTTATAAGCATTACGCGAAGACACAGCAAGTCAATTCTGGGCTGTAGAAGGATTTGTGTCCTACACTGAAAGATTTCGTGTTCTATAATAGGTATCAACAAAGTTCATGACTAAAACAAAACATCAGGAATAAACACATTTTGATCGAGTTTGACTTAGTTGTTGCCTATGCCTTGACTCACGGGGATGAAAGAGCAGGTTTTGCTTAACTGAAACTGTCTGCCACAGCACAAGGAGACTTTTGCTGACCGACCAACATCTAATTTTTTAAATACCCATTTTAAGGAAAAAACAAGTTGCTTCCGCTGGTTTGTTGCAAAGCCGCGTATTCATTGCCGTACTTTCACTTTGGGGAAGGGACACTTGAGCGCTGACCATTGTCTCAGTAGATCAGAGACAATGGACATGCACCTCCAGAACATTGCAACAGCACAACCATCCCGTGAGAATTGTACATCGTGACTTCGCAGAAACAAAGCTGAAAAGTATCAGTACAAAACCCACTTGGTACGTCTTGTAGGTAGGTATCAGGAAAATCCTGCACAAATGGCTTAAACATAAAACCATAATCCTATGACAAAATTTGAATCGAAACCAATCCCAAAATCTTCCTCATTGGAAATATTTCAAATCCAATCTGCAGTCTAATATATGTCTGATGATGCTAACTTTTGAAAGTCAGTGCGAAGTACCTATCTTTAGTGGGTTAACGGTAACAAGGCGTTTCAATGCGAGGACCTTTTGGTCCCAGCTTGAAGAGTTTCTTCAGGTTTAGGAAAAAATGAAAATTGGCTGCCCCTCACTTTTTGTCAGTGACGACGGTTATGCTGCCATCTTAGCAAATTCAGACATGGAGATTGAGAGAAAGGGGTTTCTCCTCGAGAAAAGAAGCAGATTGGATTGGCAGTTTTGTGGGTTAATTGTATTTCCACATTTTAAAATAAAATGGCTAATTTTGCCTAAGGTAAATTTTTCCAAGACCATGTGTATCATGAGGCCATGTCTGACGCCACTTTTCCCAGGATCTTTGATTACCGGGTGTTTTCTAATGTATTGATGGCCGCTGACCACGATTTTCTGGTTGAAATGTCGAATTCGAAAAATATTTGCCCGCGCAAGCCGTTTGAAATTCTTCCGGTTTGCCAAAATTTGATGCTTTCATATTCACGGACAATAAAATGCAATTGATGTATTGAAAGGCCCCAGAACTATAAAACCATTGAATCTGAACAATTTGAAACCTTTTTTGACTCTTTGAAATATATACTTACCCGAAAAGTACCTTGGAAAGACGGAGATGTTTGAGCTTAAAAGATGATAATAGATGGCGCGCATGACGAGCCGTCAACCACTGTCCGCTACGTCGCTTATGTCGAAGCTATTAGCCAAAGGAGCGGGATATAGGATTTGAGCCTGTTATGAATTCAATGAATGAACATTTACCTTCACAAGATGATCTAGATTCCTCTCGCTTGCAGTTTTAAATATTATTGGTAATGGTTGTTCAAGCAGTTCAATTAGATCGCAGCCATAATAGATTAGGTATCTAAGCATGTAGTCACTGCGTATCGATTTCAGGCATTAAAATGCATGCAGAGCCAGCCGATTATATTTAGATTAGTCTTGCTATACTAGCAGGAGAATACCGTATTTCGGAAAATGAAGCTACACCACACCAGTTGCCGTAAGTGTATGCTGCCGCATAATCAGTCTCGACCGGGGCTAACGTTGTGGGTCGAATTATATGCTGCGGCTTGAAGAGATGAGGCCAGGAAGTGGACGAATTTCATGTTTCAATAGCTTCATATTCGAACCGACCGCTGATTAAGTTACCGAGACTTACAGAGAGCATTGTGCCAGCAAGAAACAAGAACAAAGTTCGCTGTGAAATAAGGAAGCATTGTAATTTGAAGGAAGCGATCAGAAGGCGCCTACAAAACATGAAGATATTGTAAGCATGGACTAAGCATGACAACATTGTTTGACATCTCAAACAGAGCTATACCATCAAAGGTATCGGCAAACAACATTTCTGGAAGACCGGGGGAGCACAGAGGTTGTATATTGGTGGCTTGATGCAGTTGTGACAGACCATTGAGACGGCAGCAGCTGGGCAAGCCACTGCTGCTGTCGTTGTGGCTAAAGCAGTTTCCGATGTTGCGTTCTGACGGGCTGAAGCTGCGTCAAAACGCAACGGCACCATTGATAGCGACCGCTGTGGTATGCAGCAGCGAGCTTCCTATTTGTAGCATCACACCAGCTGCTAACAGACGCCGCACGCGAACAGGCTCTGGCAGGTATAAATCAATCTCGGAAAGAAAACGTATTTCTAAATGTTACACGAAGTCGGTTATAGACTTGTCCGGGTGATTGTCATATTATTGTGCTCGAATACGGACGAGCCGGCCTCCCGATCAGGCCTTATTGGCGGAGAGCGGTGGCTTGCCGCAGCTGCTGCCGTTCAATGGTCCGTCACGACTGCATCCAAGCCACCAATATACAACCTCTGTGCTTCTCGCTGGTCCTCCAGAAATGTTCTTTTGCCGATGCCTTTGATCGTAAAGCTCTGCTTTATATGTCAAACAATGTTGTCATGCTTTGCCCATACTTACAATATCTTCATGTTATGTAGGCGCCTTCTGATCGCTTCCTTCAGGTTACAATGCTTCCTTATTTCACAGCGAACTTTGTACTTTTTCTTGCTGGCACAGATGCTCTTCTGTAAGTTTCGGTAACTTAATCAGCGGTCGGTTCGAATTTTCAAGCTATTGAACGTGAAATTCGTACACTTCCCTGGCCTCCATCTCTTCAAGCCGCAGCATCATAATGTGACCGACAACGTCAGCCCAGTCGGAGCTGTTAAGCGGCAGCATACATGGCTTGACGGCGGCGCTAGGTGTGGTGTAAGTTCATTTTTCCCGATATGAGGTATTCTCGTTAGTGATAGCATGACTAAATATAATCGACTGACTCTTGCATACATTTTAATACTTGAAATCGATCCGCAATGACTACATGCTTAGATACCTAATCTATATATGGTTGGCTGATCTGAATTGGACCTGCTTTGAAAGCAACCATTACCAATAATATCTAAAACTGCAAGCGGAGAAATCTAGATCATCTTGTGAAGGTAAATGTTAATTCATCAAATTCAAAATAGGCTCAAATCCTACATCCAGCTCCTTTGGCTAATAGCTTCTTGACATAAGCGACGTAGCGGAACAGTGGTTGACGGCTGTGTCATGGCGCCATCTATTATCATCTTTTAAGCTCAAACATCCCCGTCTTTCCAGGTACTTTTTCGTAAGTTTATTTTAGGAGTCAAAGGTTTCAATTGTTCGGTTCATGGTTTTATAGTTCTGGGGCCTTTAATACATCATTGATTTTATTATCCGTAGATATGAAGCATCGAAATTTTGGCAAACCGGAAGAATTTCAACGGCTTGCGCGGGCAAATATTTTTCGAATTCGCATTTTCACCGAAATCGTGGTCACGGCATAAATACATTAGAAAACACCCGGTAATCAAAGATCCTGTAAAAAGTGGTGATCACACTGGCCTGTATCCATGAGTGTCCATGTGACCATGAGTGTCCATAAGGGAGGAGTTTCAGCCTGTTCTCCGCCTGGAAGGTACTTTTTTGAAGGTGAAAATTTTCCTCTGTCGCGCAACATTTTCAGCCGACTTACTTGGACCCCAAAACAAGCGACTAAATCCGCCCCTGCCCCCTCCCTTGACTTGCACATAGTTTCAACATCCCTGGTGGAACACCTCTGTAGAACAGTCAGTAAGGTCTGGCTATTTTTATTCGCAGATCACAAAATGCAAAAATAAATAAGTCTAACGATTATTAATTACAAGTAAAAAGGGCAACCCTCAAGAAAAGACTTCGATCCCAATCCGCAATCATCTACCTTTCACGGGAGAGGATTGCGGAAATAAATCCGATCGAATCCAAAATCCTCCTCATAAAAGGGATTACAAATCCAAACCCGATCCTCAAGTTTGATTAAAATCCAGGATTTCACAATCCTGCAATACAACACCGCCGATGCCTGCTTGTAGGTAATGGCTAGTCACAAGAATTAAAGGGAGAAGCCAATGACTTTTTCTTAGCAGGAAAACTTTAGGTTTAGCTTTGGTTGATTTAGGTTGATCACTTTAGGTTGGTCACTCTAGGTTGATTAGCTTTGTAATAGTCAAGAGATGTTATCATTTGGTCATCATTTGGTGAATAAATAGCAACATGCTCCCCAAGTTGTGTTGTTTTACCAAACTGATCAAATATGAAGACATCACGCCGCACAACTTTATGTATTCCACAGTAGCCTGTTCGTGAGACTCGCTCTTCGCCATGTCTTATCCATCTACATAGAATCGTATACCTAAATACGCTTTTCCCCGCCAGAATTACCTCGGTTTCATGATCAGCTTCAGTACGGTACCGAGTACGGTACCAGTACGGTACCGAGTACGGTACCGACCCCGGGAACGGCCCGATCGACTCATGTGTTCGGGTGTCTGGTACCGTTCTGCCACTCGGTTCTGGTCCTTCTCTAGAAGAAGTACCATGCGGTTAGTCCGTACCATTGGATAATGTGTTGATTAAAAATGTTTTTTAACTCAATTTTTGGGGGTTTAACAACCCACCAGCTGCTGATGTCATATGGTGTCGGGGGGGGAAGGAGAGCAGGTTAGGCTGGAGCTAGGGCAGGGTACCAACCGTCTGCGCCACCCAGACCCCGGTTGGTTTAAAACGTAATATTTGGATTGGAGACCAGTGATTTGACAAACAAATTATTTTCAGAAATTACCGAAAATGAGCCTTATAAGCTTACGAAAACGTTTTATTCCGATAAGATGAGTTTGCTTCTCACAACAGTACGCTCTGCGCCGCCTCACTTCGTCTGGGCCGTGCCGTATTTCGTCTGGGCCGCACCGTACTTCGCCGGGACATGATGGTGCGTGCCGAGGGCCCTGGTACTGACGCTGCCAATGTATGCCGGGTAACTGTTTTGACCCCGGCACCTGCTCACTTCCGCTCCTTACACTCGCCTCTTGTTCTGAGGCCCTAAACTTCCTACAGTCTCTTCAACAAACCGTGGTGATAGAAATGACGGTACACAATAGAGTCATCCCACTTCCAAGACATCACAATAAACGGTTTATGACGTTGTAAATTCCTTTGTTGCGTAGATGAGTCTTTTTTACGAACGTTTCACAAGCTGAATTTGTCCCCTCCTGGCTGTAGCTGTATCGACAACATGTTGATTTACCTATCGCATGTAATTCATGTAAGCAGTGTGACCTGCGTGCTAGTTCCCGCGCCGCGTTCGGTTGTGATTTATGCTATTCACCGGTGCAGGTGCGTTCTGGCGCGTAATTTTGCGCGTAATTGAGAGGCACTTGTGATAGAATATATCACCAAGAACACACAACCAAAATTTAATTTGGGGTTTTGGGATTTTAAACATTTAAATTGGGATTAATTTTACTAACGCTGAAGACCATTTTCGAAAAACAAAAATACAATTTTGCGAATTGTGGGTTGGGGCGTACAAAATATATAGTTTACAACTACTTTACAGATTCTTCATAATCATGGGCCCTGTTGTTTGATTTTCACAAAATTAATAGATGTTGGCAGAAAATTTACATACAGTTCTCTTATATTTCAGTAATGCAAAAATTCAAAATTCAATGGTGGTCCCAAGGCTGGAGCTATTGAACAATTGAACATAAACGATAACACTCAGTTTGCGAATAGATCCTCCCTAAATACCGAACCAAAGCTCCACCCCTAGTACAGATATTGTTTCCAAACCTTCAGGGAATTTGCCTTATTTAGTTTAAGGACCAGGCAGAATGTTGCAAGAGCCTATCGCAGTTTCCTTTTAAGATATTTCGGAAAACGTGAGGGGTGGGCGGAATCCCCCTAGTAGAAATAGGGATAATGATATGACAGTGGTACGACGCCTTGGGTATGCTTTACCTCGTGAATGGTAAGTCATTCAAGTTTGCTGCTTCCCAAACGAGATATATGGATTCAAATGAAGGCATATTTCACTGTTTCTCGTCTTCGCCCTCGTGTAATTATCTGAAATACCCCGCAGTGATAGCAGACATAACAAACCGGTTGTAAGCGCAGTATCAATCACTTTTTATATCCTGTGTGCGGTGCCAGACGGCGGTTTCGAGTTCATTCCTTGCCGGTCAGAGCGAGCATGCCTGGTCGCGGTAAGCACAGCGACTGGCTTTATTGGATTCACGACTAATGAGAGGGGTGTCGAAACACACAGACAAGGTGCGTAAGCCCACGCAGAATACTGATCGACCGGTCCTGTCCGACGGCGCACGGCGAAGTGGGGCTAAGCTGCCACGTGACTGACGCTGGGGTCGAGCACAAAGTCTGTTTACACACGCTCACGGCGAGCGCCTAGTGGTAGGTCTGAAGTAATGAGATGGGGACTCTGTAAAAACTTTCGCACAATTTGCACAATACCTCAACCCGGCCACTCAATTTTTGTGTAGTCCGTTTTAGAATTGAGATGATATGTAAACTGCGCACATAGAAAACTGGGTAATCGTTACAACAGAAGAATCATAATTCAATGCTGTCAACATGTTCTTTAAATCTCTAAATGCAACAAAAGTGCCGCTCCGGTAGTTCAGTTGGTAAAGCGTTGGGTTTCGGTCCGCTGTTCAGAAACATGCAGTGGCAGTGCGTGTGAAGGCTTTGAATGGATTCCCCTGAGACGCTACAGTGCTCAATATTTACCCGACGCAGGTCGACTGCCAACTAGCTGGTGAGAGGGTGACCTAAGCAGGGAAATCGTCCCTGTGCTTTGAGGGATACTGTACTTTGAGTTCTAAATCAAACCGTCATTGCGGGAAGTGCTGCTCCGAATCGTGGGACCAGGGTTTCCGTAACAAGTCCTTTATTGACTTAAGTGAGGTTCAGACAAAGAACCCAGCTTGCAGAAACTCGGAGGAAAATAGGCAGCCATATTCCATCGGTCACTTTACCTCACTATCTATCAACTATTTATCACTATCAACCCGCCTTCAACGTTGACACGCAACACGTGCTCAGAGCTAAAGAAACCGCGTTCAAACGAATGAAACATGACAACAATAGGATACCATCAGAAGTTTTTAAGAGAAGCCTTGGCTCTCCAAAAACACATTTTAATGGTAACTGTTTCAAGCATCTGCGCGATATGATAGTAAACTAACAAAAACAGCCATAAAATATTATTGTTGTTTTAATTGCATTGGTGGCTCTAAGAGACAACTACTGACATTGTCTGGCTGAAGCAAAAGCGTCAGTGAAAGCAAAGAAAGGGCAAGCTTACTTAATCAAAGCCTAGTGAGTACCTTGTAAGTTAGACCTAAGTTTCAAATTTCACTTCAAATTTCTTCCAATAAATTTTTTCACACAACATTTCTAATTTACATTTTCTGCACACAGTATGTTGTATCAACCACGAGCTTTATCCAGAAAAATAGGTAAGCCATGAGAAGTAAACCTAGTTTGCTCGAAAGTGGCATTGTTTCCCAGGCTATGTTTTGGAAACCTAGCGGTAAGGTAATATATGAGATATTGTTGTCTTCATTCTTAACTATCTACCAAAAAATCCAAATCAGTGACAAGAAGTGGAAACAATGGGTACGGCCGGCGTGGAATGGCCCATCTCGTAATCGCATAGCCTCACTGACACATATGTTCGTGCTGCCGCACTTTGACATGGTTTCAACGGCTTTGTTCGTTCTTAATCAAGGTTAGGTGAAAAACAGCCATGCTGTCGAAACTCCCTAAAACCCTAAACGACGGGATATTAGTATGAAGCAGACACACACCTGAGAAAGCCAGGCTAATCCGTACCAACGAAAACTGGCGGGGCATGTATGTACATACATACATACATACGCACTCAACTCTAACGGCAAACAGCGGAAAAGTTCGGTTTGTAGAGAAGAGAAGACCACAGACTTGTAGTGTTGACTGCAGAATATGACAAACGGAAGCGCGAGACCAGCAATTTAAGCAGACAGTTGATTATATAAAGAAATAGACACGGGCTACCTGCAAGAGCTGCAGTTTCTATCTTGGAACAATGGGAACGACTTTTTAATTGCGCTCCAGGGGCACTTCAGAGCTACAGACTTTGGTTAGATGACTACACAACGCCTAGGAAAATTATCTTTAATTTCACGTTGTTTAATGTCCATAAAGTATGTTTGCATACTGCAAGAGTTCACGGTGTACCTAAGCGGCAGTTAAGTAATGCAGAGAACCCGTGCGATTAGCATTAATTGTAGCCATAGAGATAAGCTTATGGGACGGAAACTGCAACTGCCGTTTTGAAGTCGTTATTGCTAAACCTGAATGTTCTTTGTTTCTTCTTATCACACATAACTTAGGCTAAACAAGAGGACTAAATCTAAATAAATTTGCATGCAAACAAAAATACGGTAGTGACTACCAACACTAGTTCCAAAGCTACACAGCTAAGCTTTCCAAAGCTGAAAGGTTCAGAAATTGACGGCGGACCGCATTTCCCGCAAATCTTACCACCATCTGAACTCTTGGCACGGGGACGAAAGCAATACTTGATCGGAACAGAATATTAAAAAAACCGTTAGAGGAAATTGCCATCAAGGGTGGATTCCCAACGCACCTAAAAATGCAAGTATTAATGTTTTTTAACATTCAAATGTGAGGCATCGAATCTGGTCGGCGTAACATGAGCCTAGGTTCGGATACAATCCTTTCAGGCGGAAATTTATGCATATTAAGTATTTTGCTTTCTGAAATGATGCATAGTATTAAGTCTTCATAGCTTGATGTCTCCAGATTTTGTTTGCCATGTATAACGCCATAGCTAAGAACAGAAACAATACCAATTGATCAAGACAACTAACTTCAAATATAAGCTCACAATAGACGCCCTCTTATTTGTTTAAGTTACGTTATCTTAAGCCAGTATCTAATTAACGTCTAACAGACATTTCGCATTTCTCCAGGACCTACCTAAATTCACTGATAACGTAAAACGGAAAATCCAAGGGGGTCGATACTGTCAAGAAAAATATTCGCAACACAACCGTCAGGCTTCTAGGCCTTTCAAACAAATTCTAGCTCAGAAATATTCTTGCTTTAATGCCAAGAAAACAATATGGTCATTATTTTCCACTCTCTCAAATGCATTATACCTAGTAAGTGCCTATAAGAATAAGACAAATGTGTGCACCAAATGGTCATGTTATCCTTCTCGCACATGCGATATCAGGGTTGAAAGACACGTGCTGAGGCACCAATGTTCTATTCAGCGTGACTGACCTGCACTGCGGGAGATATCTTCATTCAGGAACTTCTGGAGTTTGGAGAACAAGTACCCAGTTCCTGGCTGTTTCCCACGGTGAAAGCTGCTGGTTCGCTGGTCGGTATGAGGCGAATGTCTGCCGAAAGGATCTGAATGAATTAATATTCGGAGTAGAGTAACAACAAGCAACTTGAACTGACTAGAGAGACTGAATAAAGCGCATGTAGTTAGAAGACCTTGCCGCTAGACATTCTGCTAGAGTAAGGAACTATTTGTTACACAGATCAGTCAAAATCATCCTGTCTTTGTCCTCTATCAGCACAACAATGATGAGTTTTGATAATGAGAACGAACCAAGCAGCTTTACATGGATAACGTCATTACAATCATGCCTGACTGAATGACTGGGACCGTAAAGACATCTCTTACACATTAAAAACAAAATATTGACAAAGAATACAAACAGATTAGATAGCAGCCCCCTCCCCCGCTGCTCACTTACGCTTTTACTTGGCACCCAGGTGTAATCGCTCAGCAGTCCCATAACCCACTCATGTAGATGTCTTCACACCAGCCCATGCTAAGCAAACTACCGCCCCTAAAAGTATGAGCTGAGCTCAATGTTTCTCGAGGGCGTACCGCCACCGCTAAACAGTAGTTTCCCGCTCAAATCTTCTTTCGCGAGACTGTCCGGCAACTGATCGTGTCTGACAGGTTGAACTTTTGACCTTTGACAGCCTCCGGTTAGGGTGAGTTCCGTGGAGACCCAGAGGCTCATGTACTGCAGAGTCCCCACACATTTCGGCTGGCTTCGAAACCGTGAAAATGAATCAAATTTGGTTAGCATCAAACCATTACGAGAAGGCTGAACTAGTCATAGAACTAGAGTCTGTGTCAGTTACCGACACTATATTTGGAGGAATAGGAGTCATCACTGCTCCTTTGTGATCAAGATTCTCATTACAGCCAGGGTCACGTAACTCCAGTCTCGTAAAACGAATCATATAATCGATTAAGGGTCTGATATTGGCTTGTTTATGGGTGTTTTCCGATATAACACATGCGTACGAAGAAAGGCAGTAAAACAATCTCGTAAATCTGAGGTTAGCATGAGTTCTGTGACCTGGTTTAAAAACTTATCGGATAGGCGGATCACACACGATGTTCTATCTGTTCCGCTCTATCAGCCTTATTTACGACATAGCGTCTCACAGTGAGGCGGGTGACACCATGTGGACGTCAATAGTAAAACGATCGTATGTTGATTTAATATCCCACTGTTACAACAGAACATGAATGTTACATTAATTCCTACGGCAGAGATACGCCATTAAAGATAGATATCACGATAACCGAGTTCTGTGAGCACATTTCTGAACGAGCTATTTCGAAAAGGTATTTCGCGGATGGCTGGATCCAGTGGCGGATCCAGGAGTTTATTTGGGGGAGAGGGCTAGGGGGCTCGAGCCCTCCCCCACCATTGCCTTGGATCAGCCTCTGGCTATGCATTTACTATAGGCACTCTGGCGTTTCTGGGGTGGGGTCATGAACCCCCTAGCCCCCTTGCATCACCACTGACTGAATCATTTTGATCTATAGTTTTCTACGCAGAAAAAACGACATTGCTCGAGGAGCGGTATCAGCACTGATGCTGGGATCGTTACGCATGAAATGGGAGAAGTATTTTCTGTATTTTTCCGCGAACTACGGTGGTGGCAGGTTTTGTTTTTGAAGTCACTGAGAGAAATTTTCACTAAGTTACAACCTCGTAACGAGGGCTTCAGAACCCTAAAGTTTTTGTTCTAAATGTCTGCATCGTTAGCAAGCATTTACCAGTTTTTTACTCAAAAAACTAACATTGCGGGCCCAAAAGTTAACATGAGAACAAGATTTTGACCAGGGTTGAGTTGGTATTAATCATAGACCATCGTATTCCAACGAAGTGCCTACCATGATTAAAATGCAATAACCAAGTCTAGACGAAGTCTTTATCAAGGTCTACAAATGTGCTAGGATTTCTTACTCTAGTAACTTACCACAAGAACAAGGCTTTGACCATGGTTTAGTTGGAGTTAATCAGCCACCATCCTATCGTAACTAGGTGATTACCATGCATAGAATGCAGAGACCAGGTCTAGACAAAGTCTTCAGTCGGCCTTACTCTAGTGTCTGAATTAGGAAAGTAAGATTTTTCAGCTTCAGCATGGGTGAATTATAAACCAGTGGCTAGGTCTAAAAAAGTTGGAAGTATATCATTGATTTCTATTTGAACCCCATTAAAATTCCTCTTCGTTCCTGCTGAAAAACATTAATCGCATCCGAAAAAACATTGATCCGCATTAAACCATGTTTCCTTTGTTGTTTTTCTTTTATTAAGAGAAATGAAACACATGACTATCACGGATCGTAGTAGTTGAAAAATATTTGCACGAATGAAAAAAAACACGAACATCATACCGCAATCATCTTGGCCATCTGAGCCACTCCAGCTCAGTCACCTGAGCCTCTCCAGTTCATTCATCTGAACATTTCCAGCTCAGTCATGTGGGTCACTCCTGCTCAGCCATCTGCCATCACCTCTGCACCCCGAAGTTCTTTGATGATTGCAGAGGACGTTTACGTCCTTTACAGCGAGGACATTGAAGGCCAGGAAGCGGCTTGTTGCTTTGGCCCCTTTATATTCCAGGCTGAAGACGAACTGGCATATGATCCCCATAAGGATGGCTTCAATTGGTCCATCCATCACTAACACCTCCACGTCATTCACACATACTGTGTGCTCTCTCAGTGTCGCACTCACAGCTTGGATGTTGTCATCATATACTCACCGACCAACCACACTAGGGCCTTGGGAGCTCGGGCTGAAAATGAGACGCGAGGCGGTTAAGACACGGTCATCGGAAAACCGGTGTGCAGATGTATTCTTTGTTTGCGTTCGAAAGCTCTTGGCGAAACCAATAACCATTATGCGAACTCTTTTTTGGTTAGGTCAATATTGAGGTCACCAGAACTCAAAGCAGGTTCCATACAGTGGCCGAATCAGGTGGAGGGGGCGAAAAAGGCTGTTGATACCCCAAACGAAAAAGCTCAGTGAAGAGCCATATTCCCCCAAAAACTATCGACTTTTAGACATTTTCCCCAGCTCCTGCCCCTTTTAGTCAATAAGCAAGGTTTTGGTGCTTCAACTGAACCATTCAACTTCAAACAGAACCGTTCAGTGTGAACATTGGACCTAGGTCCTCTCGATATGGAAAATCGCTTTTGAGTGAATGGTCCTTGAATAGCAAAAGCAAGCATATTGTGGTCAAATCTTTTACCGGGCTATTTTTTTGCTTTTCGACTTTGGCTGCCCCCTCCCCAAACCTACCGGCCAGACTTATTTATCTATTTATTTATTTATTCAGCAGCATCGCCAACAGATAAATCCAGTCACAGGCGAACTCCAAGCATTAACCTTCGCCCGGGTGGGGGTCTTTTAGACCCCCTGGTTTTTCCAAGTGACCAAAAAACGGCGGCGCGCAGGCTGCCAAACTTGGTCTAGCTGTTCCTTCATCATTTTTACATCTTTCCTGAAAATTTTGGCTCAAGGTCATATCAGGTCAGGTCACCAGGTCAGGTGAAGTGACCTCACCTCAAAAATACTTAGGACGGCATAACTAAAGAAGGGTTAATCGATCAAGTTGAAACTCATACCACATCTTGGGCCCACCAGGAGCTACAACATTTGTTCGGGATTTTTGATATTGGTGACCTAAGGTCATGTGCAGAGCATGACCTCCCATTGACAATACATGGGGAAAATCACGAAATGAGCTTTTCTCAGTAAGTATGGATGGAATCAACTTCAAACATCGGTTGCAACTTGTTCTTAGCCCATTTCTGAAGCTGATACCAAATTTTTGACTTGTGACCTTTAAAAGGTCACCTTAGGTCAAATAAGCATTTTTGGTGTTTTTCTATACATTTTGAATAAACTAAAATAGAACTTTTATTTTGTCACCAAAGTGTTTGTATAGTCACTGGAAGTCAAATGATATACATCATGACTATACCAGGTCAAGTTGGGTCAGACCGTTGACCTGGGTCAGGTCAAATTCTTAAATTTGACCTGGCATAGCAATATCATATATCATTCGATTCGTATTGACAAGAGGATTGCAATGGTGCATAAACTATGGCTGTATCCTGTTTGGTTTGGAAGATATGAGCGAAAAGTAAACGCCCTTATGCATGGGTGGCTATGGACATTCCCAAGAATATGCCCAATATGTAGTGACCTGTAGCTCCTAGGCTTTGACCTGACACGAAAATGAATGCCACTGTAATGAAAGCGCATCTCAAGAGCTTTCAAATGGTGTTAGAAAATGTTTCTAGCTATCATAGTTTCTGAGATATAGAGGTTTTCTTAGTACACCTCATATTAGCGATTTTGACCTATTTTGACCTCTGGTGACCTTGATATTGACCTGACAGAAAATGACCGAAGTATTTTCGATATAATTTTCGAAGAGCTTGATTGCCGTTTTGGTTTTTCTAGCTCTCTTGTTTTTGAGATCGTGGGGTCTTTTTAGCCCCACCAGGCAAGGTGGCTCTACCCGCCACCGGGGCGGGTTAAGCGTATTTACAGTGGAACACATCAGACAGTATACATACTAACAAGTAATAGGTAAAAATAGAAATGAAAACAATTCAAAACTAAAATTTAGCAATAGGCCTAAAGAGATCGCGGTAAAATCGCGCACCATAAAAGTAAAATAAGACGAAAAGGCCTAAAGATGAACCGGCACGCCAAAAGCCTCACAACCTTGCTACATATCTTATAACATGGTTTCTGTAAGTGGCTAGTCATTTGCAAAAATATCGGCTTCAACATCACGGGTGAATAAAAACATGTTTGAGAGCCTGGAGGCGACAAAACATGCCGCTCTGTACAGTATTTCACGTGCTCGGGGAATGTAAAACAACGTCAGGTTGCGGTCGATCGGGCAGGCACCTGCAGAGAAAGCAGCTGAGCAGAGCAGGTACATCGAGCTTTGCACGGCTTATATTTCTAGTAAAAGTATATCGTGCTGTACCCTCGTGCAGCAGAGAAAAATTTTGAATGTGTTAGAAGATGCTCGTAAGAAACAGAGAGTGGTTGTCCAGATGGAATTGGTGATAAGCCACAGAAGAAACTTATGTTGAACCCGATCGACCCGAACCTTGTGGGAGTCAGCCGCCCCGCCCAGACAACGCTGCAATATTCTAAAATAGAACGCACTTGCAGTAATATGCAGCCAGCAGAGTTTACTGTTGAATTTTGCCGTCATGAGACCGGTCTGAACAGATCGAATGAGTAATCCGAGAGATCGATTGGCCCGCTTAACTATATTATCTACATGATTGGCAAGGTGAGTTTAGAATCGATTATGACACCGAGATCACGAATTGTTTCAACGTGCTCCAGCACCGGGGCCTATAAAGTAGTTGGTCCGGACGGGTGCGCGCCTGGGTCATCGTCAGGATTTGCATTTTGATGGATTTAGTGTTAGTCCCCACCTGACAGACCACGCTGCGGGCGGTCGGTCCCCCTGCAGCAGCCGTCCATCAGATGGTGACTTAATTTTTCGAAAAATTTTGACGTCGTCGGCGTCACGAGGCAGCCGCTCTGAATGAGGTCCGAAGGTCATTAATGTACAAGAAAAGAGCAAAGGGGCCGAAGAGCGCCTTCAGGCACACCGAAGTTACAGGTCTCCAATCAGAAATTTTCACCAAAAATCAAACCAGATCCACCACTGGTGCCAAATGCCTGAGAATCCCTGGCTACACCCATAAAGCCATTTCAATTTTTATGCAATAGAAGAAGTTCCGTAACAGGTAGGTAATTGGACACTTAACATTCCAATGCAGCTGCTTACCTTGCAAGTCCAATCCCTTTCCAAGTCCACACCATTTTAGCGACTGCCTGCTCCCAATGTAATAAGGCACTGACACTGAAAAAGATTGGTCTAGAATATGCCTAAATAGGCTATACACTTCTTTTTTAACGAATCATCACGAAACTTTTCCACCGCAATCCGCCAACTCGACTAACACCGCCCTCCGCACACTCCCCGTGGCCTGCGACTGAGGGAGGCGTTCAATTACGACACGAATGAAAAAACGCAGCAGCGCACGTGCATCTCACACTTCCGGTGCTTCCGTGACATTAATAATACCAGGTCAAAATGTGTGCCGCATTTGTAAGTATACGACCATCTTGCCAATGCATTAGTAGGGCTGTCCTACTGCCGGCTTTGATCATACGGAACAGCGTTGCTACCCTTGTACTGCCTTAGTTGCATGTTCATATCATCACAAGAGGACGACTAATGTTTGTTTTAAAACAATACCTTAACTACTTCTTGCTTTGCACGAACTGGGTTTTGTCCTTCTTTAGCGTTGGTTGTGCTCTAGTTAACCCCAATATCAGGGCAAATTTGTATAGACATTGTGAAAATTTCTCTCAGTGGTGAGACCGTACATGGGACGTATTTGATGTTGAAAATGTATTGAATCGCCCTTTGAATATATAAACGTATGTCTTCCTTAAATTTTCATATAATAAATGGCATATTTACGCAAACACTGTTATACGGACCTCAATAACTAGACTTGACATTTTCTCACTAGAGGTCCAACACCTCGAGTGAAAAAATGCTGATTCGTGATTGACATCTCCCGTCTTACATATTTGCGATTTGGATACTCTATAAGACTACGCTTTGAGGTTAAACCTACCTATTTATATGGTGCACTGTCGACAATTTCATAATTAATTAAGTATAAAAACAGACAACGCCTTATAGCGGACTAAAAAACATGTCAGGTCATATATAAGTTGTCTGGTTTAACCCGGCTGGAAAACCCTCAGACATTTCGCTGCTAGGCTGCCTCAGTTTTCGCGTTTGATGAAAAACTCTGTTATGCTTATTGATCACTCTGACTGAAGGCCATCTCGTATTACAATCTTATATCCTTTAAACCTATTATAAACTACCTCTCCAAGTACATGATGGCTCCCCTGGGGGGGGGGTGGGAGTGAATTTTGCTCTACAGACCTAGTGTAAACATATTTTTTTAATTCCGGTATTTTGGGGGCAAAAGATAGTTTGGCCTCCCTACAGCGCCTTCGGGGGGGCGCATGGTCGGAATGCCCCCCTGCGTCTGCCAATGTATGCAACTACGATTGTCATACCTGTAACGTTCAGATTTTGTGAAGTTCATCCTCAGTCATCCTCTCTAGGTTTCTGATTGGAACACCCTAAAAAGACTTCCCGCATTTTAAAAATGGTAAAAAACTCAGGACAGCTGAGGACTATAGTTCAGGTTACCCATTAACTTTAAAAAAAATATAGCCACAAGCATCGCGAAAGTCACCAAATTGAGAAGATATTGCTGTTTGTGCAGATGACGCACTCCCCAGTCCTGTCATGTACGACACGCTATTCAAGGCGCTTCCTAAGTTCCAGGCTCCTAAAATTCCTCAGTAACCTCTCGAGTCCCCACAAATGCGCCACTCTGATCATCCCAGACTGAGTTAGTGCCACTCAAGCTGGTGTGACAACATCACAAAGGCAGCGACAGCCCCGCTGCGCCAAATAAACCGTCTCCATAGGCTGAGGCGCACCGGTGCGATTCAGCGGCGTCTGTGGCAGCGCGCCGCCGCCGCCGTCCCATTCAGGCTGACCAGCGACGCGACGTTTCCAGTTAGACATCTGGCGCTCGGGCGCCGACGCGACGCCGCCGACACGCCGCGGCCGCGCGGCGGGAGAGTCCGCGGCGACGGAGGCTGCAGGAGTGGAGGGTGCTTGAGATGAGTGCTTCCAGTCTGTTGCTATACGCACCACGAGGTTTTTCCACCTGAGACTAATTCGAATGGGGATTTGGGGAGAGAGGGGAAGGGTCGACTTAGACCTAGCTTTTGTTTCGGATAGGCAAGGCAACTGTCAAGAGCAGCTAGCTGCATTAGGTTGGTTGCGGCCCTGGCTTTGTAACATTTTGGTTCTGACTCCGAAACACCAAAATTCATAAACGCAAGCAGGGGTAGTGTTCTAACTTGAACATGCATGTCTAGATGTAGCACAACACTAACGATGATTTTGGGGGCTTATTAACGCAACAACTGCGGGGGCTATACAGCGTCGCCAGCTCTTTCCCTGTTAGAAATAATTCTCGGGAGCCATATGGCCCATTGCTCAGGGAACATGCCGGGCCTTGAAACCGGGTTGGCCGCGTGGAAAGCAAGAGTGCTGACCACTATACCACCGCGCCCCCGCTTCCTCCTAATAACGGGTACACCTTTGCTTCCGTGCACTCAGTCCCCGGCTACTTCCGAGTTATTAGTCGCAGCCTCTTTTGAAGTAAAATAGCTGCCTTCTCAAGGCAGGGGAGCATTGGTACGACCATCGCCCCCTGGTAACGGAGGTGTCTTTACTTCGGCATGCTGCCCTTCTGCAGCCAGCCTCCTCTTCAGTCAGCCGCTGGCTTCGTCTGAATGACACCCTCATTCACACATATCCGCACTGAGTTACAGCCTTAGGCGGATCCGGGATTTCCGACCGGGCTTGAATGGGGGGGCATATGGCTGGAGGCCCCATCCGGACCTAGGGGTTCCACTTTTGGGCGGTAAAACTATAAGACAGGTGTCGAATTCTATCGCGGGGGCGCAGATACTCACAACCTGGGGGAGGGAGGAGGGTGGAAAGCGACATTTAAGAGGAGCGCCATCAATCTTTCAGGCGGGAAGAGGGGCGTGGCCATTTCAGGGGTCGCTAAGGGTTGATGGAGGAAAGAGCTTCACCCTTTTTCCCTGGATTTGCCCATGGCTGCAGAAGCTAGCGAGATATGTCCTGATACCCGTCTGATAATAATTGTCCTGATTTGAGAAAGCACTGGACGGTGCAGGCACTTCCTTCTCGCGTTGCTTATGTCTTAGACATGTGCTTTGGTACTTATTTGTTACGTATGGATATTTTGAGTTCTCTGAGTGTTCTTCTTTTGTTCTTCTTATTAAGTGTTGAGGCTTCTTTTATAGTTAAATCGGTAAATGGATGACCATAGGTATCGACAGTCATCGAGTAATTAAACATAAAAATAGCTAATACAGTATGTCAGGAATTAAAGACGCTTCACGGTCGTCATGCTGGGACCTGTCATAAATTTCCGTTAATTGAATACAATCTAATCACTGGTCAATAGCATGCGTAAAAACGTCACCTGTATTTTAGCTGACGCCTTTTCATATGCCCGGCACTTCTGCAGCCACTGCAAGGCAGAGGCGCACATCTCTGCGACCTACAGCGCAGTCAATGACCCAAGGGCACGTAATATTTCAGCAGAAGGGTCAGTAACGACCGGTGTAAGTGCTGAGCGCTCTGTAATAATCGCCCCTAATGTCGAGTAATTGCCTAATGTAAGCTCATAAAGTAAACGCACAATAACGAAGCTAAAATTGTTCAACACTTAGAGGGACCTCAGTGTCGTTTTTCTTTATCTTACGAAAACTATAAAACAAATTTGTGGATGACAGTGTCCGATGAATTAATTTGGTTTGCTGCTTCAGTAGGCACGGCACAACGGTGTGGGCATGCTTCATAACTTTAGCAGATGGACAATGTTGTAATCGCGCACTTTTTAAAAGAGAGGTCGAGGTATTTACCTCATCATCATCATCATATTTGGGGTTTAGGGAGCACCGACAACGCAGGTCATATGGCGCCCATGCTAGGCATACCAAAATGGTATTTACCTTATGCATGGTTGGTTTGCATGTTCCAGAGCAGCACCCTAAAATCGCAGACTGGTTCAAGTTTTTTATTCATGTCTAATGTGGATAAAAAACTGAGCCAATTCTCTATGGAAGAGAATCATAGCTTTCTAGCCAAGCCACTTTCAAGAAAACCCAATCAGTAGGTTTATTGCAAATTTGCTACACCGGACCAAAAAAGACCAAATCTGTTTTTTTTTTTGTTTGTAAGGCAGCTACAGCGTGGAAACACTCACACCACTGCTTCAAACGCGCAAGCAACATAGTATTGGGGCAATACGACTTGGAATGGTGGCTGATTTCAGAGTACCGAATAGACCGAATGCAGGAACATATTTTGCGATATAGTAGAACAACCAAATATAGCTACAGCGTGAATATTATCCTTTTAGCAAAAAATCTGTGTTTCGGGTGTTGTACCAACGCGGATCCGATTTCAAAACCGTGAATTTGTAAGGATGATACGGTTTTTTCCAGCGCTAAACACTGACTTCTGTACGAGAAAGAACTGCTGTATCATGTCCAATGAGTGACCGGTTAGTGAATCACTCTTCTCGAGTTCTCCAGGCATATGCCTGTTTAAAGAAAATTAGTTCATAATAGTTTTCAGCTTGATGAGATGCTAAATGAATTGCCTCCTCGAATCATGGATGAATCCTGGATCATCCAGGAAATTTTGAACTTTTGAATTTTTTGAAAATAGAAAAATAATTGGTGATGTCTGCTGAAAAGCCAATGTTTTGAGCGATGTCAGGCTAGCTAGAACCCTGCTCTGAGATATCTTGTGACGAGTTGATATGTCCGCTGTTCTCAAGCTGGCGAAGCGCTCACGCAATTGATCGAAAGGTCCTATGCGTTATGAGCGTGCAGAAGATGAGCAGCCCTGCTGGTACCACCTTGGGAAGCGAGTGAAGCTGTGCTGGGCTCCGCTGCAGTCTCCGCCGAGTTGCACAGTTGCCTTGCATCGCATTCTCTACAGTGAAAGCAGCTGAGTGCTGTTGCACAGCCCCCTTTTTGTCTGATATTTTTGTTAAAAAACGTTCTTCAAGAGTGAAAGGGAGATTTAAAAGGGAAGACTTCCGCTCAAGCTCTGGCCACAAATTGTTTCTAAAACGGTTGTGGAGTTACTCAGGACGGAGGTTTCTGATTTGAATGAAATTTGGAAGACCCGGTTTATATTTTATTGTCAGCGCCATTATTATCGCAGTTTTACAGAATGAACTGTGAAAACAGCTTGTATAAGTGAGATTGTGACAAAGACAATCTAAACTCCTATATTTTTTCTGACCAGGGGCGAATCCAGCCGGTTGGTTGAGAGGGGGAGCAAACCCATGTCAACGAATAAGAAAAGATAATGATAAATATAGATATAATAGCGTCGCTCGGCGAAAGCGGCGCACTTCAGTTCTTCTTTCTCTTCATAGGGCATGTCATTTACCTTAAAAAGAACCTTCCGGACGGAAAAATGTTTAAAACTGTTTTTTTTCTGACCGGCATGCTCTCCCAATCAATCATGGATGCTATAAACCCTTATCAGATTTTTGCGCCCTAAATCCCAAATAACTAATTCCCCAATTTATCAGTTATGAAACATAGTTTGCTATGGGGAGGAGGGGGCAGAGCAGGGCTTAGCCCCCCTTTTTTACTTTCGGGGGGGGGCATTGTCAGATTGTCCCCCCCCATTCCCTGGATCTGTTACTGTTCTCAAGTATAATCGGAGGGTCCTCAAACGTGTGTTCTCCATCCTCCTTCTCCCCTACATCTCCCTTCTCGCTTCTGCTGATTTAGTCTCAAACTTGTTGGCCTTTGTTCTTGCACTTCCGTAACTCCCGACGAGACAGTTCTCGATCCGGACAGAGAATCACGGTCAGGGAGGTGCTCACTAAAGTGTTTCTGGAGCTATCTCAGTTTGTCAGGAGTGGGGTTTTTGCTGCGGTGCTATCTCGGCGCGATCTGGTGGCGCTGTGGAGGGTCTCCAGCTCGCCCACATGGACAGTGATGGCGCTCCGAACAAGTAGTCTCATCCCTTTCGCATTCCCTTCACTTCACCCTCACACATAGCGCGTTTTCAGATCATCTGGCCTCGGCAGAGATCCTTGGGGACATTGGTGGACGGGAGTAGCACACACGAGTCTGGAATGCTTCCATCGTTCTGCTAAATACAGCTTTTGCCGCGACACTGCGTACTGTTCTTCAGGTTTTTACTATAGTGAACCCTTTAGCGCATTTGGAAGGTTCCTATGAACTGTGAAAGCTGGAAATTATGAGCTTATCCATCACCCGTAATTTTGGAAAGTCATGCTCGGTCCTTAGATATTATCGCGTCGTATAAATGATAATTTGGAGGAAAGGCTGCATTATACGGTAAGATGTCATTTCGGATTATTGTGCACTGCTCCAAGAAAGCTATTGACAGACAATGCTGCATCTATCTCATGCATAATCCTCAATGTTTGATCATCAACACGCAGTGAGTGTTCTGATTATTTGTTCGTTCTGTCCAACTCCCGATATACTTTCATAACTGTTGTCGACTAAAAGTTGTGTCGTAAGACCCAGATTTTAGGTTCGTGTCTCTTTTCCATTTTTATTGATATTGCATTTGGATGTATAACATTTCCTTTCTGAAATCGAAATACGGATAAATGATGTTACAGTTGTGAAATATTGAGTTGTACTACCAAGTATTCCGGTGAATCTAGATAGATGAAAATATCGCGGCGTTTCGTGTCTTGTCAAAGAAATGAAAACAAATACGTGTTCCTATAGATCAAACATTTGTACAAGCTGATGGCCGGCAGATACATGTGCATCCGCGTGCATGTTATGTTTGTTATGCCCCACACCTGTCACAGGCTATGCTTCCGCCTTCTCAAATGAGCCAGAAGCGCAGTCCATTTCCGAGAAGCTGTGGTGGCGGCCCGGCGTCGTTTGGAAAATTAATAACGCGGCAGCTGTCTCCTGCGCCCGCGGGCCCGCCGCTAGAATGCGGGAGGCGCCGCCAGGTGGCACTCCGACTCGGGCGCCCTCTGAGCCATGGCTGCTCCCACCCGGTAAATAATCCAATTAACCTTCTCATGCATATCGAACTCATGCACTAGCCTGATGAGATCATTTTGCCGTTTCTTTCTCGTCGTAGGTAGGTAAGTTGAAATATATTTCAAGCATCTACGTATAATTCTGGTACAAATTATGACCTTGTATTGGGTAACATTTCACTTCAAAATTAGTATTCATTAATTTCATATTTGATTGGCTTATTTGAACGAGATTGTTTTTTATTTTACACTTAATTGCACTTCGCATTATGCCTACACATTGCGTGAAATTTCACATTAGAGTTTGTCTAGTTGACTACACTCGATAGCAAAAACTATGTAAAGGTCAAGACAATTTTACAGAAATCCTATGATTTTTAAGCAGTAAAACCTTGTTAAGCAGATGGACCGCGGCATGCATGCCTCTAATCTTGACGCGAAAATATGTTCAATGTCTCAAAAGAGCGATATTTTTCAAGCTACGCGTGAACCGGAATTCCCCAGATTCTCCACCTCTACGTACGATCGTGCCAAACCTGCCAGGTATTGCACAATGCCAGATCAATGACAATGCCCTTCCCGCCTTGACCCCACCGTAATGTGTCTGTTTACGCCTGTGTTGTCGTGCCTGGTGGTTTCAAGACCACCGTCGAAGCTGTTTACAAACTGGAAGTGCGGTATCTCATCAATGTCGTTACGCGGAAAACTATCGTTTTCTCTCCTGACTCTGACGCTTTACTCTAACCACAAACAAGGATTAGGAACGCTTTAAAAAGACTCCTGGATCATATAATTATTTCTTTTCGACTGGCTGACCGGACAAGTGTGTGAGGCCCTAGGCAGACGCTTCTCATTTTTTGTACCCATCGGTACATAATTAGGAGCCGAGAGCTTTGTACCTTAAAATGCCGCTTTATGCCAAACCAAAGAAGTTCCAAACATATAAAAAGATTTTATAAGTTTAAGCAGTCAGGTAGGACCCCAAGTGCCAACTTCGTCGGTCTGAATTCACATGCAAGGCGACTGGAATCGGACCCTAACATTGGCGCTCGCATGTAATCACATTTTGGACAGCGCCACTCCGTTACGCCTGATGCGCGACTAAACGCTCCAATCCGTCGGACCGGCCTCCTACCGGTCTCTATAATTGAATATTAATCATTCGGCGTGAATCCAGAATCAAACTTGGGCTGCTAGCTGCTGATCGACCTTGTCCAAAGGGAATTCCAATCTGCGAAATGTGCTGCTCACGGCGTTCTCTGTGTAATTACGCCGCGTCGAAACTACTGGGTGGGCCGGGGCCGCGACTGGACTCGGCTCTGACGAGGAAAACCACACAGTCATTAAATTATGTCGGCAGTAATGCGCGTGAGATGGGTGAAGCGGCCAGCCGGCGGCTGTAAGGATGGCACCACCTCTCAGGCCCAGGGTGTTTTTAAGACTGAAGCGTGCAGGAGTCGCCCCGGGGAACGGTGTAATGAAGCTGAATCACAGATCGACATGGGGTGGTCGGGCCAACGGTCCGATGGGACGATGACGGTAAACATTGGGTGGAGATGCCACACAACATGGTTCGCAATCACCGCTCTTCTGTTTTCAATGGCGTCTGTGTTATCGTTGGCATGTCTTGCAGTGATGTGTGCTAGTGATATTGTCACGCCTGAACATGCCCTGAGCGTGGTGCCAATTAAAAAATGTCCTCAATTTCTATACCACGGGTTTTAAAGGGTGCTTACCACTTTTCCGGTGTGAGGTGAGCTATCATCCATGTGAAGCCTATCGAAAAGTCCCTGGCTTTATATTTGTTCATCCAAGAACACACCTTCCATGAATAAAAGCGCTTCATGGGCATACTATTTCTTGATCGCTAGCATTTGCTCACTTCTAAGCCCTTCTAAGCTACTTCCTCCTATGCAGGCCCCATTTAAGATTTCGAACAACTGTGCCACCACCAATGCTTTGTCCCTTTGGAACGTCTTTGTCGCTAAGCAGGTCTCCTTCAGTTAGGGGCCTATCCTGCATGGGTGGCAACAACCCCTTCCTTTGTAAGGGAAAACTAACGAAAACCTAGATATGTGCGAGGGTTAAAACGTCATTATAAGACCAGGATTAGCTTTAATGGCTAGTGTGCAGCCATCAACAGAAAACTGATCACTGAAAATCTATGGCACAAAGTAATGTAAAACGTAGAAAATATCGTTGGCTTAAAAAACCGCAAACAAATGATTTCAAACAGGTGGTTTGATTTTCTTGGAAAGACAAACGAGAAGAAAAGACATTACCTAAGACCATTTAGTTCAGCCGACTCGATTTATACCGATTATGCAGATGGCCCATCTCCGGTATGAAGCTATCAGCCCACGCGTGAGCGGCCGGTGGGTTACCTGCTGCCACCGTGAAGGCGTTCAGACGCCGCCGTCGGCAGCGGTTAAGTGTCGGCATCCTCACCACCATCGCCGCCTCCCGCTGGGGTCAGCCTGCTCATTACCGCTGGGCTGAGATAGCGGTGTCGGCGCGGACTGGCCGCCGTAATGAGAGACACACGGTGGCACCGTCAACCGACTAACCGCGCGGCGATGACGTATCTCGACCGAGGAGTGACCACGCTGACTCGGCTTCTGAACCTGCTTCTCCTCCACTTCTCCTCTCTGTGGAGGCCCAAGCGATTGGGTGAGGGATGGGTTGGCTGCAAATGCGCTTTTCACCCAGAGTCTATGCTCAGAATAATGCTTGCTTTCCCTTGTGTTCAATGTGGTAGAAATCTGAACAAACTTTAGCTGTATGTCGTAATATAACTCCGTGATCTTCCTAAGAACGATCCGTTTTTCTGTTAGCACCAATCCATATGTACCATCCCATCTTCGGCGCCAGATGCTATGGCTGGCTGTCGCATTCCTCTAATGCGATCATATTGACATAGCCTCTGTCCACGGCGCCCCGGCCATCCATCTGCACGTCCGTTGACTCTGGTGCGCCTGGGCAAGCTTGCCCGTTGTCCCATGTTAAACTGACCATCAACCCGATGACGGACGCTCCACAAACAAGCGTCCAGCAACGCTGGAATTTGCTCTGTTTGATGATGTACTGCACTCCCGTAGCCTCGTATATCCTGTGCATTAAACAAAAAATCAATATGCATAGGGTGAAACAAGAGTCGTCACATTCCAGTCCACCCGAAAGACATGATTATGCTTAAGTATCTATAAGTTTGGTTGTTATTTGAGTTTGGCGCCAACCAGTGTGGTCTCCACTCTGTGACGACTGAGACATTTGAAAAAGCCTCATAACCGTATGAGCATTCATAGTTTTGGAGGGGTCACTTCCAGTGGTGGATACAAGGAGGGCCAGGGGGCTCAAAATCAACCCCTCCTCCCAGCCCCTGCCGAACTTTTGAAGGGCCGATAGTAACTGCAAGGCCGGAGGCTGCTCCAAGACAATGGCGAGGGAGGCTCGAGCCCCCAGCCCCACCGCCGAAATGTACGTCAATTGTATATTTTTGGCCATGCTAATTTTCCAGCGTCACATGAGTTGATACGTTACTGTGTTAGTTGGGGTATATGCTATTCCTGGCTTCCTTTTTCCAGCAGCTATAAGAGGCTATCACCCCCCAAAAACATATTTTGTGTCAATCATTAGAAGTGATGGTATTGTATCTGATACATTTTTACGTCCAGATGGAATAAAGGTCACTGATCAGACCATAACAAACACAGATTTCGCACAGAAAAATTGCTTCAAGAGAACATGGAAGAACTGTGCGTGAAAATACAGTCGCAAGTCATGAGACAGAATGCTCCGAATTAATGGGGAATCAATCATTTTCAAACACTTTTAGCTTGCGAAAATGCTGAAAACTAAAACATTAAATATTTATGTACAGGAAACAACGCTGTTATCCTTAACGAATGCGGTTTTTCATAATTCATGATATCAAGACTATCTGCAATGCCCCTTAACCGTGCTATTCCTATTGACATCCTGTTCCTGTTGCAAGAATATTCATATCCATCAAGGATGTCCGTGTTTCCTCCTCATGGATTCATAACTGGCCCATAAATCTTCCTGTCCGATACCTAAATCATCTCTATACTAACGTCTCACGTCATTCGATTAGTCGATAATTGTAGCGCCTGGCAGGTTGTACCACCGCGTGGATGCGGATCAAACGGGCCGACAAGGCGCATCGCTCGGCCACAATTTGACCTTTGGCCAGTGTTGCGCCCTTCCCAGGCGCTAATTCGCTCCCAACAAATCAGTTTATTAGCACGCCCATTATCCATGTTCTGGCTGAACCCTAGGTAGAAGTTCTAACATAGCCCTTTCTGCTCACAGAGGACAAGGAAGAAAAGTACAGCTTCTGTCACGAGCGGATTCAGCGGTGGTGGAAGAAGGAGGCTACCTGTTTTTCAGTAGTAGAAGGGTTAGTACCGGGTATTGTGATGGAGGCACCATTGTAGCAAGTTTTATCTCTTCCCAAAGCACAAAGCGACTTTTGGCGAAACAGCGCGCATGCTAAGGGATCAAATAAGTGAGCAACTAAGATGGTCTTTTAGTACACCAGGCGTCTGGAAAGCCCGAGATGAGATGCCGCTGAATACAAATAATGTCTATAAAACGCAGGGAACTTAGTTTCAAAGAAAAAAGGTGCCCTCTTGAAACTAGGGTGTCCTTCTTCGTCCCCGAAATCTGCAAGTCCCTTATGAAAGCCGTCCCTCCCTTTTCAAAGTCCTGAACCCGCCCTGCCTCCCGTTATGTAGGTTTCACGATTGCTGGAAGATGACATGAGACACTGAACTGGTTAATAGAAGCAGCATCTTCAGTACCTAGTTTCCTGCGTGTGCTGTTTCAAACACACTGGCGCTAGTAAGCCTATTTTTGTGTAAACAAAGAGGCGTACGATTTTCATTGTATTATTCCGGTAGGCGAGGTGTACTTTGAACCGAGGTATGGTCTCTTTAAGGTCAGTTATCTTTCTGAATGCTTTGAAAATACTTGCAATCTGAGGCTCTGTAAGACATTTATAGGCAGAGGCAGAAATCGTTCAAAACCATAATGTATTTCCCACAAAGTATACCTAGCCTGCTCCCATGTCCACCCCATGTCGGAATTCACTCACCCGGGGTGAGTCCGTCCTATGAGCTTTCCTGCTGGCTCTTCCACCGAATCATTCAGCGCGTTTACTGCAGGAACACAAAGGCGTGTGGCAACTGGGAAACACGACAGGTCACGTGACCTCTCAAGTTGAGGTGACAGTATCTAGGTAGTGGTTGCATACGTGGATAGTTTTGCGGAAGCCGATGATGTCAGTCGTGTGGATCAAATTAGACTCGGTCTCTCTTATTTCTACAGGTTGAATAACTAACGGAAAGAAACCAAAGTTTGTTTTCCTGGCAAAACTGCCAACATTGGTAATGTTGAAGTATTCAGTCTAATGCACCGGACTTGGAAAGTTTGATTGTGTGGATGAAGGACAAAGCTTTTACGTTTCACAATGTCTCGCGCTGACGTGTGATTTGTCTGCTGTCCGCGCTCACGGCAATCATAGGAACAGGACTACCTGAGGCTGATAGCTGCTATCTGGTATGTTGAAGCCTCACTTGCTGCCATAAAAAGTGGTTGTTCCTCCGTCCAATGTTGGTTAATGAAAGGGTCGCGATGTCTTTGGATAAGGAACGGGAAGAAACCGGTGTGGAGGACAAAAACCGACCAGCCATTGACGAGTGGGGACGCTCCAGTAGCTCCAAGCATGTCTGGACTGATGACGATTCTTAAGTGGATCGGCGGTCTGGTTCCGGTAGCTTCCGAGGGATTGGACAGTTTCTTGTTGTCACAGTTTTCTTTGCTACGTCGGTCAGGCTTCTGTTTATATATTTTAGTAATATGTAATACATTAATTCATAGCGTTTGATCACTTAGGTATCACCCTGCTCACTTATGTTCACTTCACTGGTGGGTAACAAGCGAGATGACAACCCCGCAAGCCTTGCAAATACTTGTCGCCCGGCACTGGAAAGCTCTTGACTTCCTTCCAAAATCCTGTAGAACTGTAAGGCAGAATTGGCTGGTGCGGAAATTGCCTTGCCCTCTTTGGCGAAGGTTCGACAGAATCGTGACTGAAGTGCAGTCCGACACGCCCTCTGACGTGACAGAAGGCGCCAGCCGACGGCCAGGTGACTGCACTGCTCCCGTGCCCGTTTCAAAGAGTGAGGTAATCCTCCAGATGGGCGTCACCCACGTCTGACTTGTAATTAATGGCATGTCACCAACACTACGACCACTGCTTACATTTGGCTCCTGTCACTGTGCCTCGCCATTAGAAGGCGCTCCAAAAAGGCAGAAGCTAAAGCCAAAACTTCTTCTGATCGTTTACACCTGCCTGCTTGGGAGTGATGTTTCAACGGGCGGCGGCGATGATCAATGTGCAGAGTTGTCGCTTACATATTCTGCAAACCAGCATGTGTCAGCGCCTTCAACAAAAACCTGCTCATTAAAATGAAACCCCGTTTAGCCCACTATGTCCTAGCTCAGCACGAAACAGCTCCAGCGTGTGTATTTCGTGCACTGTCCTATGCTAATGTGCGACCTGGCGGCGGCGCCCGTGACCTGTTGAGTGCCAGGTGGGCCCTGAGCGTGTTGCGTGCCACAGCACGGTACGACCGCTCGGTGCAGTGATTTGCAACACCCCGCTGCAGCAGGAGTGGTTCCGTGAGAGCCGCCCCGAGCCATGAAGGTCGCGCCAGCACGGTAATAGGACAAAACGCTCTGTTTGTAAAACGGCTATTACTTGCCTTGCATTTAGCCAGTAGCCGGAAGAGATGGCTAAAAGTACATGTCGTTTTCACAGGTGAAGGTAAAGGACCCTACTGTATTGTGGAAAAATCATCACTCCTGATAATAACATGGAAAAGAAAGCTTGATTGTGGGCCATATTTCTACATTGGATACACACTTCTCATCAAGATGTCGAACATCCTGACAATGCAAACTCTGTTGACTGTGGAGCAATGTAAAACGTGTTTGCCGGCGAGGCGGATTGTATGCATATAGTGTACATGCATGATTGTTGTGCATGTGGTAAAATTACTCCCGTCTTGAGTTTTTAAATGTATCAAAAACATTTATCTATAGAAAATGCCCTGAAACCCACGAATAGCTGCGAGCTTATCAAAGTTAAAAACATCATTTATTGTTTAACCCTCGCCCCACGGGGGCCATCGATGGCCCCCTAAGGTTTTTCCGGGATAGCAGAAAAACGACGAGGCGCAGCACCGCGGTTGAGGGCTCTACCTCTCACTGCATAATTTTCCCATCATCCCTGAATTTTTACCCGGTTCACCCAAGGTCAGGTCACCAGACGAGGTCAACCAAGGTCACTCACTTCACCTTTAGAGCTCTGTAAGAGCTACATTTCAAAGTCGATCGATTTGAAACTTCCTACACTTCATGACCTTCCAGGGTCTACAAGGTGTATATCCGGGTTTTTCGATTTCGTGCCCTGAGGTCAGGTCACATGGCGACCTCTCCCATTGGAAAAGGATAGGGAAAAGCTGTTTCATGATATAAAAGCCACAAAATGATTGCAAATACTCAGACTGCTCAGAACAGCGTTTTTGGACACCCTTTCAGGGATCCCAGGGTTATATTTGCCTTTGACTTTCTAAGGTCATCCAAGGTCACCAGGGTCAAAAACAGTATTTTGACAATAACTTTGACCTAATTAAGCTAGGCGCTGAATCAAACGCCATCGTGTTTGTCTTGTACTGGCTTTCATTTGATATACGGCAAGGTTACTTTTTGACCTTTCGTGACCTCAGGTCATATTAGGTCACGAGGTGACCTCTAGAGGTCAAACCACTGGCGGGAGGTCTTTACGTTCCACATAGCGGAAAAATACTGGCAATTTTCTATCGAATGTACTTTACCAGGCCTCAATAGCTTTAATGACATAGAGTTATGCCCAGTTTGTTAATCATTGCATATTTGGTGAAAATAGCCGATCTTGACCTAATTTGACCTCTGAAGGTCAAACCCGACCTGGCACTAAAACATGTGAAGTAATTTCTTACTGAATTCACGCGAGCTTTCTTGCCTTTGCAGCTTTGCGCTAACGCCCATATTTTCGGAGTTAGAGGGGGCCATGTGCCCCGGTGGTGGAAGGTGGCCCGACTCCGGTGGGGGGGGTTAAAGTCCACGCAGGTTTTTACCACCTTAGCACATATATGTTTTTTCTTCCAAGCCAATAAACAATCTGGTACGAAGATGCAAGACAAACTGGTTGTTTTCCCGCAGAGAAAGGTAACCTATGGACAACTCCTCTGCACATTCTGCAGACTGGTGTGTGCACTGTTATTGGGAAGCACTGGTACATAAATCAAGCTGCATCGCTTATCCTCACGGTCATACATGGTTATGCAATAGGATGCCGTATTAATGATATCAGATTATTCTGATATATGCTGTCATGGTTCAAGTGCTCTGATCTTTTGCAGGGGCTCGAATGGTTTACTCGACTGAAGCTATTCAGTAGTGAAGAGCTTTACTCTCCTTAAGCTGCACAAATGTGACGGTTAGCTGCTAAAATGCGATAGCTCTAAATCTAGGAGGCTGACACGAAGGGAGGCGTTGCGTTGATGCAATTTAGAACGGCTCTGGATGCATGTGCTTTGTAAACTTTTCTTCAACTAAGCTCGCATTATTCCATTCCTGTCAGGCTCTTGGCTGTCCCTCTTCCTGTCAAGAGTGGCGGGGGAGGGAGGTGGATTCACTACCCCTAAGATATCAAAATATGTTTATCTGAGCTCCGAAATTCTAGTGGGATCGATCTGTCTCACGATGGTTGAACCGTTTCCCAAATTTTTCTTAAATATTGACCCTGCTCTTTGATTGTACCAAAATTAGTACGTATTGACAGCCAGAATTGATGAGCAATTGCCATATATTTCAGCTATATGAAAATTTAAGATTCATTGGAATATCCAGGACCAGAATCTTATGTGAAGTATGTATATATATATATATATATATATATATATATATATATATATATTCATCAGTCAGAGCCACTTATTTTTGTTGCATAGCACTGGCAGGTCCAAGGGGGCAAGGGAAAAGGGGCCTTAGCCCCTCAAAAGCCTAAAATAGTGTCTTTTAGCCCAACCTCTCCCCCCAAAGGACCCAATTTTTGTCGTTTTTCTTTATAAGTATATGTTTTCACGATTTTTCTCCATTTAGCCTCCCTCAAAAACGTTGGTTTGACCCCTCCAAAACTTGCTCCTGGAACCGCCAATGTTGCATAGATTAGCAAATGTGAGATATTGCGGGAAATATTTTGCATACAGACAAATGGCAGTGTGCCAAAATCTGATTAGCAGCAGATGCTGGAGAGCAAAATAGCCAAACAAGATGAGCATTGTTAATGTCTAAAAGGCATGTGCATACACATGTTTCCCGGCTATCGATGCATTTCATAATGTTCATCCTTTATCCGCCCATGCCAAACCCGGGGAGGGGGTTCTGAATGCTCTTGTCACCTTGCTCAGTCTACTGATGAATTTTCCTGTATGTGCAATTGGATGCTTGTCCCATTCATTGTACTTGATGCACTAGAATATGCTTGCCCATGGGTATTTAATTTATACAAACAATTCTTAATTACTTCATTACAGTACCAGAACATACCTATGCCATCTATTATCTTATGATATAAAATTTGGAGTATGGCAGGGCTACTTTTGTACATCGCGTCTGTCGTGGAAGTAGTGTTTACACTCCATGAGAGTACAATCCAATTACATTTTAAACCTCCCAGTCTGAGTTGCTCAAAGCGCCTCTGTCAAAAACTTAATGAAAATAAACTATCACTCGACATCTTATTCATGACGCTTGTTGGCCGTGCTGGTTCATCTTTTAGGCCTTTTTCGTCTTATTTTACTTTTATGGTGCGCGATTTTACGCGATCTCTTTTAGGCCTATTGCTAAATTTTAGTTTTGAATTGTTTTATTTTTATTTTTACCTATTACTTGTTAGTATGTATACTGTCTGATGTGTTCCACTGTAAATACGCTTTTAATGCTTGGACTTCGCCTGTAACTGGATTTATCTGTTGGCGATGCTGCTGAATAAATAAATAAATAAATAAATGACATCTAAACGTTGCAACTGCTCTCAATATTGCTACGTACTAGTTAGAACGCGCCATACACGATACTACTCGCTTTGCGAACATATCCTATATAGCTCCGCCCCTGGAAGATATGTTGCTTCAAAACTTTGAGGGAATCTGCCAAATTTAGTTTCATGAAATGTCAGATAGATTCAAGGGCCACTCACGAACCACCTCGGATATATCGTGGAGAGACATGATAAATGAGTAGAATCCACCCCCAGACAGAAATAGGGGTAAAGTAACTGAAACCATTGGTAATACTAGTTTACTCTTCATGTAAATACATCGAGCAAGTTATTATGGCAAAGAAAAGTTTTGTGGCCTGCAAATGTTGTCAGGGCCTAGGGACTTATCACAACCCATGTAGGGCCAAAAACCTGTTTGAGAAGCTCTGGGTGTCAACCACTGTAATATAAAAGCGCTGCGGTCCATTTGAGCGGTAATTTACGAGTAGCCGCCGATCATGCAAAAAATAGGACTATCTTTGACAAACCATAACTGATTTATTTGGGCATTTTGACGTCCGTGGTGTTTTGTGATAACATCATCGACATGACTGGGCTTTCATAGAACGGGTTAGGTGGCTTGCAGCCCCAGTTTTTGTCCGTGTTATCCGCTCAAGAGGGAGCAAAGAAGAAATGTGTCGTAGGTTGAGTGGTTGTCATTTACTTCGCAGACATCACTCAGTTTGATCTACCAATCTCCCTGCGTGCTGGATGACTGCATGATGATGAGATCCCTGCAGCCTCTAGCAGTATTGTCATTACTTTCATGTTTCTATTTCCGATACCTATGGTATTCTGGGTAATTGAATTATTCGCACTATTCCTCTGGATTTTTAACCCAGCACCGCCTGAGCTCTTTTCGTAAAAACCACCCCCAGGGGATTCGATGGGATCCCTTCTACGATCTCGGAAACCGGAAGAGATACGGAAAAACTGAGACGGCGTTGAAAGAGCCTTACCATCTTCTACTTTGGAGCTGAGTTTGAACCATATCCGTTGACCCATCACGTCACAGTGGGTCAAAATAGGTCAAATTTAAACCGATTTAGAAAATACTCTATAACTCGTAAACCATTAAGCCTAGAACAAAGCACATGGCATCAATATTCTTTTCTTGACTCATGGATTCAAATGATTCAGCGTGAATATTAATATAGATATTCCAATACACCAACAATAGATCATATGGCGTCATGCGGTTTGTGAAATCACTTGTGGCATGATTTCAGAAGTTTTGTGTTTTTGGTTTATTGTTGCTAAACTGCACTGTCATCTTGGCGTGGGATTTAACACAAACAGTTGGTGACTTTGGTATTGGGTCAATTTACATGACTGAAATTCATCTCAAAGTCAATAAATATATCACCACAGGGAAACTGCAACAAATAGTGTTCAAATACATGGATTTACTGTCATTGTTAGGTTTTCAAGGCTAATAACTATTTATATTCTCCCCCACACAATTTGATTATACTATCCAGGCATTTAAGCAAATGTTGAAGTACTCGAGTCCTATTATTTTGTTGCAGCATTGTTAACTGTTTTTTCTGACCTAAACTAGCCTTGTTCTGACCTAATCTGATGAAGGATAGATAAACAATCTTGACCATTGGAATCCTCGCAGCAAGCCAAATCGAATGATGTATAATATGACTTTGTTAGGTCAAATAAGAAAATACATATTTTTAGATCTGCTAGAATCGAAAGGATATAATGCCGTTGCATATATTACGCTCTTGGTTTGTTCAAAAGATAGCACTGCTAGTACAATAGATTCGTTAACGGATAACAATGGATTATATAATCTTACGGAGTGTCTGTTGCGCTGTCGATTAGCTCACGTGCCCGGCTCCGTCACGTGACCTTTTGCAGTGATGCAAAGGGTCACTTTATCGAGCCTACCCGGAGGCTGGATTCGGCATCCTGCTCTAGTGCAAGCTTATCCTACTCCCCTTTCCCTTCGGTGCAGTGGCGGATCCAGGAAATCATGGAGGGGGGGGCTAAGTGGTTCGAGCCCTACTCGGCAGTACCTCGGGCAGCCCCTCGCCTAGATATTCTATACATCAACTATATATGCTCGGACATTAGGGCGTGTGGGCGGCTTGAGCCCCCTATCTCCCCTTCCATCCGCCACTGCCTCGGTGCCATATAATATTAAAGTAGGAGTTGGTTTAAGCCCTAAGGAAAACAATAATTAAATCACGAATTGAATCAAGAGTTCCGATTGATTTTCGCTGCGTGGCTATGGCGGAGCTCAACACCGAAGAAGCTGGTCTGCTTCATTGTTATGCCCCGATGGAAGCTCGCTTGACTTGTTATCGTGAAAAGATCTGGAGCATCCCCGAACTGTCCCGTTTCCTCCAGTCTGCTGTCATTTGTGTCGGTCACACGTCCTAGGAACATTATTTACATACCGTCAGGGCCGCATCTTTAATGTGGGAAAACATCGGCGACTTAACGAAGGAGCATCAACCCTGAATGCAAAGACTTCCACAAAGTCGTGACTAATTACCAATTTAATAATTATGGAATCCCGGCGATAAGGTAGTATTTAAATAGCAGTTCAGCTAGAGAATTACGTGTTTCGGAGTTCAGGGAATTGTTTTCTTTGATTACTAAGGAACATTCTCCTTCGAACATACAAAAATTCCAGAAATCGTACAAGCCAATGACCTTCTAAGATACTTTTACTGCGCTTGCTAGCAGTATAAGTGATCGTGTTGTTATAGCTTTGTCGTTTGGGGAATTTTGCGCCGTACTTTGACAAAACTTTATCATTGCATGCTTTAGTTGTCGCAGCACATACTACAGGACAGACTTCTACCTACAGGACAGACTTCACAACACTCCAAGACTCCTACAGCGTCGTCTATATCAGTCCACGGCGCCGCTGTCTTCCAAGCGTAATTTCCGGCCGCAGCCCTGCATACTTTCTCACGGCGGGGGAGTTTCTTGAACGGAGAGCAGCTGGCAGGCGAAGGAGAGGTGCAACTCTGCACAGTCTGCACAGATTATGGTCCCCCTGCCTCGCGCAGACGCTTCTCATGGCAACCACAGAGCCAAGACGTTGTAGCCGGATGTTGCGGGATATATCTTGTCAAGTGGAGAAAGTAGTCTGATGTGCATACATTATATGATATGATGTACGACGGCCGTTACTTTACTATTGTCGAGGATTGTAGGTCATTGAATTGTGTAATTCATGAAAACCATGTAAGGGGGGTGGTCATGATGGAGGGCAGGGACATTGGTGTTTATCCCTGACTCCTTCGGCTTCCATAGCTTATACTCAGACCGATTGAGATGACTTCAGTCCCAGAGTGTAATAGCGAGACAGCAGCCAGCACAAATGAGAACAATTTTTAGTGCTCTATGTTACCAAGTGCAAATTATCAACCGACAATATCGACCTCTCTCTATTACATTTAAACCGGCAGCGACACTCTTGGCTGAAGGCCGTGAACGCTCAACGATGAACGATATGAGAATCCGTAACAGGCATTGACGGATCCAGGAGCAACTTTTGGAGGGGGTCGAACCAACGTTGGAGGAGGCAAATCGAGAAAAAATCGCAAATACATGGTATTTTTTAAAGAAAAAGGCAAAATTAGATTATTGAGGGGGAAAATAGATTATTTTAGGTTTTGGTGGGAGCCACGTCCCCTTTGGTCCCTTTTGGCACCGTCAGTGGTAACAGGTAATGGAGGAAAAGTTTTAGCAGATTCTGTAGCTGAAAGAGCAGTATACGCTTTCATATTTACATGTTAACACCATTCTAGAATATCACCAAACCAGTGCACCTTATACTCACCAGCCTGTTTCGATATGCCAGCTTGCCTCTCACAGCTCCAAAACACGATCGTCTATTTGTCATGATGCCGCGTCACAAAAAGCCGGGCGGCGCATCATCGGAAGCCTGGGCGTGTAATCACGGCCGCCCGGCGGAGCCAAACAACTCCGGTCAGCCGCCGGTCAACACGTGGCGGCGCGGTCACGAGTGTTGGCCCGTGCCTAAACGTCGGCGCGACCACCCAGCCTGGAGAAACGATAGAGTCACCAATCGGCTTCAGGCCACTGTCTGAAAGGCTATCGCCCTGTTTTAGCATAGAAGGAAAGTTCGGTTAGAAATGTTTCAGTGGTCTCATTTCCGAATACAAGGCTTCGAAAGAAATGAGAATGACCAATTGGATGCCGACTTCTGAGTCAATGCACCAGACACAGGTGGGACATTTAGATAAATATTCACGTACCGCTAGTGACCTTTAACCATTGACCTTGTCTCACGCGTAACCTAGACAGACCACATTGGCAGGTGTCAAACAAGGTTCCATTGTTGGGTTCTAACGACGCATCAACTGCCAGGGTCATACGGCAAAGTTCCACTGTGTAAGGACTGGAAATTTTAAACCTCGAATATGTCTCCAAACATGTCTGCAAAATGTTGTGCATTTTTCGTTCACAGGACACCAAGGGACACTTTTTTCTGATATCCATGGCGGTAGTGGCGGATCCAGGCTTAATTTCGGGGGTGTACAGTGGGCTGGAGGGCTCAAGACTTCCTCACCATTTCCTTGAGGTAAGCTCAAGCTATGGAGTTACTAAAGGCACTCTGATATTTCGGGGGTGGGGGTCTTGAGCCGCCCTTGTATATGCCACTGCATCGTGGTGATTATTCGAATAGATTTGAAGGCTAAAAGCCGACTGAAAAACAGCATTCAGGGAGCTCAACTGCATAGTGGCGAATAAAATTGTGATAGAAACATATTGTTTTTTGTAAGAAAATTGGTGAAAATCAGAAACGTTTGGGGATTTTTCTGCCTAGCCATCCCCCTGGATCCGTCTTTGACTCTGAAATCCGCTTGAAAGCAGCTATGTAACTCCATTTTGATAAACGGAAGCAGTGTAAGGTGTGCTATTCAAACGTGCAGCTGGCGCGGAACCTCGTCACCACACGCGGGGGCGGGGTCTCGCTGCTTATCACATGACACGCGTCGCGGCGGCGATCGGGACGCTGCCCCATCGTCCGGCGGTGCGTCTGTACAGTATCGACTGGTGTGAGTGTGGTTAAAGGGAAATAACACCTTCATAACGTGATTTTAACTGAGATAGCCAAGTTGTAAAGCATGAAGTCGGAAAAGCCGGTACTCAATATATCATTTGTCTTGGAACTGACCTCCGTAGAAAAAGCTAAAACCTACCTGAAATGTACCCATTATGTACCCATAGCAGTAGCCACAATTGTCATGGCTGTTGGTGCGACGACATATGCTGACGTCACAGCGAGTATTAGCCAATCGAAGCCCTTAAAGCCTATTGAATATGGTAGTGGTTGCCAGATCATGACATCATCCACAGGCATATATTTATTTCTTTTCCTGGAGGAGCATTTCAAAAATAAAAATATTGAGCTTATTGTACATTTTTTAGAGAAATCATGGAACTTCCATGATTTTCTTCTAAAAGTACCCCTAATCACACTAAATTCCAGGATTCGACCAAGGTGCCACATCCCTTTAAGTAGGCTAGTCACGGGCGATGCGAAACCTCAAGTTAGCTGTTTGCTTTGAGGTCCACCTAGAATCGAGTGGATGTAGTGGTATGATGTGAATGGTGGTTACGTTGCATAATAGTACCTAATAGGACAAATCATACAGTAAAGATAAGTACTTATACAGATATATAAAGAATAAATAAAAGTACCAAATAGGAGAATAATACCCAGTACATAATAGGATTTTACCTGACCTCAGGTCAGGTCAAGTCCTATATTTGATCTGATTTGACCTATCAAGGTCATATTATGTATCAGTCGATTTGGCTTGATGCGAGGATGCCTATTGTCTATATTGTTTTGCTTTTTCTTTAGTAGTTGAGATGCAATGACTGAAAACCTTCGTCTAAATGTTATCATGGTTGCATGCCTTGAACTTTAGTGACCAGAAATGTGATCTGACAAAAAAGGTTCAAATATTTTCTATAGAAAGTTGAATGGGCTAGTCAACGCCGTGGACCGTTTTTTGCTGCCTGTCGTGGTTCTTGAGATCTTAAGGGCGGCGGGTATGTAACAAAAATGATTAATGACAGCTAATTATGCTAATTTGCACAACATTGTCTGCCGAGCTGAGTTTTGGTGACTGCATCTTGTCTCCAGCTGCTCAGGCACACGGCCCGTGCAGGTGATGTCATGCGTCTGACTTCTATAGCCCGGTGCTTCTACAGTCGTCTGATGAAAGGTTTCATCAGTTTCTGACGTTGTTATGACGTCTGTCTTTTTCACAAATCCAGTGATTTCATTGGCGTGTATGGTAGGCGTCTACTGCTCTGTTGTTTCGGCGTGATGGACATATGTAAACGGCTACCCGCTGTTGTCTCAGGGGAGTATGCTCGGAACCGTCCTCACCAGCGGACCTCCGCAGTCAGGCGCCGGCGACGGTCGGTACAGCGTCAGACAGCGTCAGACCACGCTAGACCACGCCAGGTCACGCTGGGTCACGTTAGGTCACTGTTGATAGGCTTGTAGAAGATAGCTTGACAGAGAGTGAGTGAGTTGTAACGACGTGTTTCTTGGTTCAATACCTTTACATATATCAATTGGCGCTGCCGTCACGAAAGAAGACCGATTGCTTGAGTACCTGTTGGACTTGTATTCATCGCTGCTGCACCTTGCCTTTACACAACGCGAGGCAATACAGAAGAAAGAGGAACCAACGTATTTTCATAATTTAACACGCGCATTGACGGGGGGCGGGTACCCGCCCTCCCCTCGAGTTTTTCGGAGATAGCAGAAAAACGGCGGCGCTACGCGCCGCCGTACTCGGCATACCTTTTCCCTCATCATTTTTACAACTTCTGTGAAAATTTTAAGGTTATGTCATTCAAGGTCAGGTCACCAGGTCAACAGGTACAGGTCAAGTGACCCGACCTCAAAAAAGTTTAAGATAGCATAAGTCAGAGCAGGGTGAACATATCCGATTGAAACTCATATCACATAATGGCTCAACCGAGTTCTCTAAAATATGTTCCGGTATTTTGATAGCGATGACCTAAGGTCAGGTACGAGGCAGTAACTCTCCATTGGAAATACATGGGAAAAATGTTTTTTTTACGGAATAACGCAGTAACGGATGGTGATAGAGCATTCATTTTAGCTTCATTAGACTCGCCTGGGCTTTGCAGTTCTAATTATATGCATTTTATATAATTTGACCCTGACCTGACCTCAGGTCAGGTCAAATCCTTGATTTGACTTAGCAAGGTCAAATTATATACCATTCGATTCGGCTTGCTGAGAGAATTCATATAGTTCAAGTCGTTTTGCTCTATCTTTACTTGTTCAAATGAAATGGCCGAAAAACTGAATTTACATGTTATCCCTATGACGGCATGTTTTGACCTCTCGTGACCTTAAATGTGACCTGACAAAAAAATGGTTCAAATATTTTCGATGGAGAAGTGGATGGGCAGTCCAACGCCGTTTACCGTTTTTCGCTACCTACCGTGGTTCTCGAGATCTTAGGGGGCGGGTACCCGCCCCGTCAATGCGAAGGTGGCTCAGACCCCCGTCAATGCGCGTGTTAATGGCGCGACAAGGTCTTACCACTATTCGTAATCACAGCCGAGTGAAACATTTTCACGACAGGGTACCCGCCCCCATCAATGTTAAGTTGGCTCAGACCCCCGTCAATGAGCGTGTTTATCTTAACCCTGTTCATTATTTCCGGGCAGCAGATGGAGATGGCCCGAGGGGTGCATCTGACATCCTTCCGAAAAGCCAAAATATTGCCGCTATGCAATGCACCACTGCCTCTCTTCTTAGCCGCGGCAGCAATCCTTTCCGGCCCGGGAAGGCTGCAGGCCTATACCGACCAGGCAGGGTGTCGTAGCCCGACTACGAGGCTCGGCAGCGGCCCAATGGACCTAGCATTGGCGAATGCTAGTTTCTGGTGTCCTCGACGGGGAACCTAAAATACTTGCATCGGGTGCTGATAGGTACATACCTGGCGCAATATGACATCTGACAGATTTGATTCTGAGAGTTAAATAGCAGGACTTATTTGTCATTATCGGCTGGCTGTGTCATTCCCTTGATAACTAGCGGCGTTTGTTTTTTTCTCTCAATGTCTGCAGTCCCATCCCCGCCTTGGGGAATGGTTGGCTTAGGATAACAGCAAATTCTCCTAAGCCACCGGTCCCGGGTTCAAGTCTCGGCTGATCCTCTGGACAGGGGCGTAGCCAGGATTTCGCTCAGGGAGGGGCGGCGCCCCGAAAAAGGGCCCCTGCGACAGCGCCAAATGAGTCCTGATGGGTAAAAAGGCCCTGCTTGTTACAGAATGGAGCGCTGAAGAGGGCTTACGAGGGCCCTGTCTGGTATAAAATGCCAAATTTTGTCACAGAGCATAGTGCGGGCGAGCTGCGCGAAGCGCGGCTCATGACCTCAGGGGCCCTTCGGGCCTTTACATCAACATTGTCCCTGCCGCTCCCCCCTTGGCTACGCCCCTGCCTCTGGATAAGTCGATCTGATCCCCAAATCCCTCCCAACAGGTTGAGAGATGGCAACGCCGTATAACCTTGGCAGTTGGTGCGTTGTTTACCCGCGCCCCACTGGGGTCCGGTGCCACCTTCGCCCCACCGGGGGCCATCGATGGCTCCCCTCTGACTCCAAAAACATGGGGGCTAGCGTAAATATGCAAAACGCATTGGAAAGCTCGTGTGAATTCAGAATGATTTTGCTTTGCATCTTTGGGCGCTCAGGTCAATGGCTTGACCTCCAGAGGTTATGTTGGGCAATGATAGGCTATTTCCACTAAAATATGCAATGCTTAAAAACCTATAACTAAAAACAAACTCGACTGATTTTCAAAAATCTTTCACCGATCAATGTGCCGGTATGATCTCCCAAATGTGGCCGAGTATCGCTGTTCGGCTACGAACTGTTCTCCGGGCACCTCGACAAAATAGGTGTGGGGGCCTCCAAAGTCCCATCCAGTGCCCGTGTTAAGAGCTGAAATATTTGGAAACGTCCCTCCCGATTCGCCAGTTGGGGACGTGCCGCCTCCTCCACTTTCGACGCACATGGGGCTTTCACTGGGCAACGCGCCATAGGTGGACTGCTTTTGGCATAAGTGTCGCCACTGACAAAAAGTGGGGGGGCAGCCAAACTTCAACCTGATGCTGACACAAAACTTTCAACGTCAGGACCAAAACTGTTCGAATTTGGGCTCTTTGTTGCCTCCCGCAGCGGCTGGATATAAGAATGTCCGGTTTTTCTCATTTTGACTGAGATCAGGAAGTTTTGGCCAAAGTGGGGGGCCCCCCCTTTCCGACGTATGGCTTTTGGTGACATTTGTGACATTCCTTTCATGTTTTGCGTCATGCTCCGAATACTGTCAGAAGTGGCATCTTGATCGTGGTGAGCCTTGATGTCTTTTATTTAGAAGATTAATTTTATTCATAGTATTTCATAGTAAATAAAACTTTATATTTCCCAAAATTGTAGACTTTATGTTTGTTTGTTAAAATCCTACACAAGCAGAATGAGATGTAATTTGTATTTGTAACTGCTTAAACAATAAGTTTATATATAGTAGTTGTATTCATTTATAAGTGGCGCTTTAATTACTATTCTAACGCTAGCATGATAGCAGGCGGCCGGAAGAACAACACAGGGTATGATCTCCTGTGGTCATCAAATGTATATTGAGTAATATCAGGGCGGTTGAAGAACTCTCTATTGCATTGGGAAGATCTCTTGGAGAACGGGGATTGGCGTTTTCATCTTTCTGCAAGCAATAGGTGTTTTGAACCGTTGAAAGGTTGCAAGGTATTGGGAAATTTGAAAGAAAACTGTCTTGTCTTTGAATATGAACGTGTTAAGCTCCCAATCAGTGAATGCATGGGGCTTGCTTCAAAGACAACAGCTCAAACTCGGCCAAACATTTCAGCAAGTGTGGGTAAGTTTGTGTCAGTGTCCTAGGTATCGTTCTTGTCTGCCACAGCTTCTGCCAGGGGTGTATTTGACACAAAACAGGACAGTTAATCAACAAGTACTGAATAGAATATACAGAAGCACAAATGATATCAATTATACATGAAATATCGGCGAAAAATGACCCTATCTAGCATTCTTCTTCAGGTCCTATGCAATATCAATTCAATTCCTAATCAATTTCACCAAATGCTCCAGTGTAAAGTATGGCATTCACAGATCTCGTCGCGCCAGTGCCCTTGGAGACAGGATGAGTGGTGGATTACCAACCTGGTGCGAATTTGCAGGTTAGTGACACTTAAAATAAACAAAAATGGCTGAATGGCTATTAAGACACGGAGGGCCTTTAAAAGCCCTTAATTAACTGAATAATGATTGGATAGCATTGCATTGCGGGTAGAATGGGTGCATTTTTCCTGGTATGTGGCATATTGGTGCAATTTTGGAAGATGGTGGTGCGAGAATTTTAGATGGCTGTGCACCCTGGCCTGCTGCCATACTTTGCAGACTGGCAAATGCTATTTCCCCCAGCACTGCAGCACTAGTGTTGTGGAAATCTGCAATTAGCGGGCTCTGATTCCACAGTGTATCCTGATTGACAGTTCAGTCTGGATCACAATTTGGCAATGGAACCTAGCTAGGTCTTTACTACCTGGAAGATAAAACACCACCTGGAAGATCAAACAATTAAATAGTGGACATACAAAACCACTGAACATGTGGTCTTAATTTATCTTACTGTTGTCATTATTGGTGATCTTCATTCATAAGAAGAGTTTAAAAATACCCTTTTTCTATGCATGCTGTGTGGATCTTGGTACAAGTGTGCAAAATATGACACCATATATAGATAATACCTTGCTGGAGGAAAGATGTTGGTCAGTATTGGCGCTGGTGTGTCTTTGTATCTTATTGAAATCTGAAATTCTTCAAAAGTGTATCATATTTCAAGGCAGGCATTTATACAGGCTGCTGATGTCTGGGTGCTTTTTAGGGCATTGCAAGATGATTCAAAAACTTTAGATAGGTATGATAACATGCATGCTCAATAGTGTCAAATACTTATATGTTCTTTAATGTCTATGTTACAGAACTTGATTTTTTTCAGGTAGTCCTGCACAGAAGCCAAACAACTCTGCCTGTGATCACTGTGCCTAGGATCTATCAACAAGAAAACAACAAGAAAAAGAAGGCTGAAGAGAGGGCAACACTTGCAAAACGATTGGAAAAAATAAGACAAGAATCCAGAAAAGGGAAAAAAGATGTAAGTATCTGCTGTTTGCTTGTTGTTTATGGGATGTGATGCGTATCTGCATTTTTCAGGTTGTACGTGGTGTGCAAGCCATAATTTGTCCTTCAAAATAATGATTTTGGAACATTCTAAGGTGATACTGCTGGGAATCTTTTAATTTCACCTCTGGAAACTTTGCAACAATACATCAAACTTTTATTTCATTTCTTAGAAAGTGAGCTATTGAAATCATACCTGATCATTAAAACTGAGAAACAAAACAGAAATAGTGTATTCTGTGTAAGTTTTTTATAATATCGTCCTAACACCCTATTGCATACTTTGCAGGTGTGTATCGTGAGATGCAAGCATACCCGCTTGAATCACTACCTCGGACAGAGCTACGACAAGTCCAAGGGAATACAGCTAGCCTCAGATGGGTGGCGCCACCACAAAGCGAAGGGTGATCACTTTACCATCTGCACCCAGCTCGGAAAGGTATCATGATGCATGAGTGAAACACTGAAATCCCTGTCCTGGTCTCCCAGACCTCAGGCTGCCTATCGTTGTTTCCTGAATACTTGCCAAACTAAATGTAAAATCAGTTAGTTATTTGGGCTTTTGGCAAATTTTAAAGTCAGGATGTCCTTGTTCAATTATGGTTAACCAGTCTGATACAATTTTTCTTCTGAATGTGAATATCATAAAGTTCCAGTGAAGTTGTTCTTAGTATTTTTTAGGGGGCGGGTACAAACTCCCCCTTTTTTGTTCACTTAACTCTGCTCTCTCCCAGGGGCAGACTGGGTCGGCTCCTACAGAGTCTGCGGTGCCGCCGGTGTCAGATGGGACTGTGTTCGCCGGAGTGGGGGCCGCCCCTACCGCCCGCCCTTCAGCACCACGCTCCTTCGAGGAGCTGCACGTACGACCGGAGCTGGTAGCCAACCTCAGTCAGCAGGGTATTGTTACGCCCACCGAAATACAGGTGACTGCTGCGGCTCGCACAGGCTGAAGAGGAGAGAAAGTTCATCGTACATTTTCATCAATAGAAGAGGAATTATGCTTGCATCGCTCTTGGCATATGATTATTGTCCTCTTTTAACTAACTTTAATCGGCAATAATCGCCTCTGCATTTGCTGGCGTTTTTAGAAAATGTGAATTATGAGCTCTTACTTTAATTACGATGACATTTATTAGTATTTCTTGGCCTCCGTGCTAAATCTTTAACTGGAATAATCTTGGACAAGTTTTCGACACGCTTATTGATAAAGAACAGGCTCGCACTGAGCACTACTTGTCTCAAATCATGTTACACCTTGTAACGCATCCTCTGTGGTGGCCTCCGGCCGTTGCTGGCTGACTTCGGGGTCAGTTAAGGAAGACTTCCAACTCCTCCCCTGTCCCTCAGCGACGTGCGATTCCCCGGCTCATGGAGGGAGGCGGAGCCGTGGTGGCGGCAGAGACGGGCTGCGGCAAAACGCTGGCTTTCCTGGTGCCGCTGGTGGAGCGCCTCCTGCAGGAGCAGGAGCGGGAGCCGCGGGAGGTGAAGAGGAACCAGCCTCGCGCGCTGGTTATCACGCCAGGGCGGGAGCTGGCCACTCAGATACGGGTGAGTAACGTGCACGTTCGCGGACAAAGAGACCGTACAGTCTTCACTGCTGCTCACTCTGAGCTTTGTTGGTGAGATTGGGTGATTGATGAGATTTGATATTGAGTAGCTAAGTTCGGTTGGAGACTGTTATTGGGGCTTATACGTAGAAATAGGGCTCGCTAATGCTCGTATTCGTATCCATTAACACTGTGACGTTTCGGGAACAGAAATGATTTGAGAACACTCTTTTCCCCTCCGCCACACTATTGACTTTTCCACGCATAGATATGGATGCGAGACAAACTCGCCTACACTCTGGTGCCCGTGCCAAAAGACACAGCTTGTAACTGCAGAATAAAGATGTTTGATGTCATATCGCATTTGTCCTTTTGCTATCATTTAAGCAGTTGTTGCCAACTATACTTTCCCCTCCTCAATCCCATCGTCTTATCAATTAGGAAATATGTTGCGTTTGCATTTCTTGGCCATAAATCAAATAGAAAAACGTGTGAACAGTCCATCAGTACTGCCCCCACTTGTCTTCGCCATCGTTTACCCAGTCGGGCCGTCCTCACCGTTACGGAGTGCCGTCGGCCGGTGCAGGACGTGGCGGTGCAGCTGACCCAGGGACTGCCGCTGACCACCTGCATGCTGTTGGGCGGGCGCACCAAGCTGAAAATGCTGCGGCCCACGCTGCTGCACATGGACCTGCTGGTGTCTACCTTCGGGGCGCTCAGCAAGCTGACCTCCACTGGTGAGAGTGGAGAGGCGGCCGGCCAGAGAGAGATGGGTTTCTGAGCTGACTCGATTAAGGGTGTGGCGCTAGTGATTAATGGATTACCCCCACCGCCGAGAATGCTCTATGGTGCCTCTTCCTTTGTCGGGGGGGAAAGTAATCACGCTGTCGCAATGCGATTGAGGCGTTCTGCTTGGTCCTACTTGTGGTCCTCGTCCTGGCCCTTCTCACATACCGGTGTGCCGACTTCAGGTGCCATGCCCATCCCTGTAAAACTCCATGTGCCATTGCTTACGAAGGTATCACGCCGCCCTCCCGTCCGTGCAGGGGTGGTAGACCTGCGTGTCACGCCGCCCTCCCGTCCGTGCAGGGGTGATGGACCTGCGTGTCACGCCGCCCTCCCGTCCGTGCAGGGTGGTTGACCTATGTGTCACGCCGCCCTCCCGTCCTGCGGGTGGTTGCCTTGTGTCACGCCGCTCCCCCGTCCGTGCAGGGGTGCTGGACCTGTGTGTCCGCCGCCCTACCGTCCGTGCGGGGTGATGGACCTGCGTGTCACGCGCCCTCCCGTCTTGAGGGGTGCTGGACCTGTGTGTCACGCCGCCCTACCGTCCGTGCAGGGGTGATGGACCTGCGTGTCACGCCGCCCTCCCGTCTGTGCAGGGGTGCTGGACCTGTCGCGGGTGCGGCAGGTCGTGCTGGACGAGGCAGACACTCTGTTGGACGACTCGTTTCGTGAGGAGGTGTGCGGGCTGTTGCGGCGGCTGCCGCTGCGTCCTCAGCTGATCTCGGCCCAGCGGCAGAACGCGGAGACGTCTTTGACTCTGGTGGGCGCCACTCTGCCGCACAACGCCGCCTCTAGGCTGGAGGGACTCCTGCCGGTACGTGCTGGAGACGGGGAGGTACTGCTGACGGTGCTTACTGAGACGGGGAGGCACTTCCAGACCGGTACTTACTAGGGACGGGGGGACTAGTAGGGACGGGGGGTACTTCCAGACCGGTACTTACTGGGAACGGGGAGGTACTGCTGTCGGCACTTACTAGGGACGGGGAGGTGCGTGGCGTGGCGTCTGGGCGGGCCGTGAAAAGAAGCGCAAATCTGAAACGGCTTTGGTTTTGGATGATGGTATTCTGTCGTCGGCAAAGAGCAACGTTTCACCGAAAGCCCCGTCTTCCCTACTTGAACTGGTGACAACGTTACTGTCGATCTGCTGACCCGCCCTCTCCCGGCAGGACGGCTCGCTGGCCGAGGTGACCACCCGACGGCTACACCGCCTGCTGCCGCACGTCCAGCAGCTGACCCGCCCTCTCCCGGCAGGACGGCGCGCTGGTCGAGGTGACCACCCGACGGCTACACCGCCTGCTGCCGCACGTCCAGCAGCTGACCCGCCCTCTCCCGGCAGGACGGCGCGCTGGTCGAGGTGACCACCCGACGGCTACACCGCCTGCTGCCGCACGTCCAGCAGCTGACCCGCCCTCTCCCGGCAGGACGGCGCGCTGGTCGAGGTGACCACCCGACGGCTACACCGCCTGCTGCCGCACGTAGAGCAGACGTTTCTGCGGCTGGGACCCGACGACCGACCGGAGAGGCTGCTGAAGATCTGCCGCCAGGCGGCGGCGGACGGGCACAACGTCCTCGTCTTCAGGTGGGACTGGGTTGGATGGGGTGGGTTGGATGCTGTGAGGTTCATTTGGTGGAAGCCATTGTAACGTGGATGGTTTTGCTGCGGGCGTGTCTTGTTATCCGTGGCGCCAAAAATTGTGGGCAGCTTTCAAGATATTTTGATTTTTACGCAAGTGTTTTTCAGCTATTTGTTTCTCGCTTATTTTTCATTTTAGCAAGGGAAGATGTGATTACATGTCTAAATGATACCCATATCACACTGGCGTGTCTTCCGACAGTAACCAGTCGCGTACTAGTAACTGGGTGTCGCTGTACCTGAACGAACACGGGGTAGACTGTATGAACGTGAACGGCGCCATGCACTACAAGTTGCGACAGGGCCGGTGGGACGCCTTCGTCAACGGACCGCCCTCGGTGCTCTCCTGTACCGACGTGGTCTCCCGCGGCCTGGACAGCGTCAACGTGAGTTCCTCACTGACGGGCTGGGGGAGGGAATTGTGCGTGAATTTCGGCTTATTGACATTAAGGTGAAGTTGCGCGTAGTTTTTATGTATTTTACGTAGAAATGTTTGTGTTTTCCTTGTTGTGTTGCCTTGTTGTCTTGTAGAAGTACCCTTGTTTGTGTTATCTGTTCTTGGTTGATTATTTTGATCTCGGTTTTCATTCCTGTATTCTTTCGGTAAATAAATTATATGTTATTAGCATTGGTAGTTACCGACTTGCCCCCTGCACTGTGAGTGTAAGGCGCGTTGTTTCTGCTGTCAGTTCTATCTGGTTATCACGGAAACCACCTGGGAGAAACAAGGCGGTCGGTGTCTACCTCTAGACTGATACACACTTTAGAAAGACTGTTTTCGTTCTGGTGCTTCACCATTTCGCATAAGCAGGCGTTCGTTATTGAATGGTAATCGTGCTTTGAGCCTCTGTAAAATCGTGCAGACTTGAGGCTTTACACTTAACCAGTGAAACTAAGTATACTTACTCCGCCAGAAGTGGTCGTGTCTGGCTTTGAGTACTACCTTCCGGTGATGGCACCATTATCACACTTGCGAAATACTTTCCTATGCACAGGTGCATCTGGTGGTGAACTATGAGTTTCCGTGGAACACCTCAGACTACCTGCACCGCGCCGGCCGTGTGGGCCGCGAGGGCAGCGCCCCTGGCGGCCGCGTCACCAGCTTCGTCTGTCGCCCGCTCGAGATCGATATGGCGCGGCGAATAGAGGTGAGTGGCAATTGCGGACTGATGGTTGGTAGGAAAGTGTGCATGGGAAAGGTGGTGTAGGGGGTGGAGTGGACGCCACACCAAGCTGAAGATGCTGCGGCCCACGCTGCTGCACATGGACCTGCTGGTGTCTACCTTCGGGGTGCTCAGCAAGCTGACCTCCACTGGTGAGAGTGGAGAGGCGGCCGGCCAGAGAGAGATGGGTTTCTGAGCTGACTCGATTACCGGTGTGATGTATTGTGTGCTGCGCGTGTATTTAGTAGGTAGGATGTTTTCGCGAGAAAAGAAAGCGACTGGGGTCTGGTCGGAACAGTCGGTTAGCGCGCGCGCTCTGCTCGACCCCGCGATCCTTTTCTCAAGTCATGTGTAAAAGGTCACGTTATCGAGCCGAGCGCGCGCTAACCGATCACTTCACCGTCGCAGGATCGAGCCCACGCGGAGGTAGAATTTAATTCCCTGCACTAGCCCAAGTTTTGCTCAACCCCTCCCCAGCGACGCCATAAAACCCTGCAATTGGAGCGTCAGAGAACCCTAAGAGAAAAAGGACAGACTGGCCGTAGCGTGAGCGCTTCTTCACTTAGAATAGACGTGAATCCGAGAAGTGTGTGTCCTGGAGAGATTTGCGCTGAGCTATGGGAGAGACGGTGCTGCCGGGTCCTGGCTGGATGAGAGCACTGTGACGTGGCTGCCGTGTTGGTGGCTAACGCCGGCTGTAACTCCTGCAGAAGTCCGCCCGAACCGGCGAACAGCTCTGGAACGTGGACGCCAACATCAAACACATCATCGAGAAGAGAATGGCGCGGAAGGAGGCGGCAGCCACCGCCAGGGCGCATGCGCAGAAGCAGGGCCACAGAAGATGAGGTCTGGTGCCGCGGGCTGCGCGGAGTCAACGAGATGTTGAGCTGATGTAACTGGTCTGTCGAGGCGACTGACACCGTGGATTACTGCTGAAGAAATGTGACGGAATGAGATGGTTGGAATACGTGAATATGCTTTAAATGTGTCTTGTGCTCAGAGTTGCACCTCTGATTACTGTAAGTGGTAAATATGGACCTGTGTCTGTTAATGACCAAAACATTGGTCACATATTCGTTTTTTTGCAGCTTTGAAACGCATGAAAATGGTCTTGAATTTCGAAAATGAATCTAAACATGCGTTACGGTGTCTTAAAGGGAATCTGGCACCTGTATAATGGGTTTTAGTTTTAAACTGGTATGGTCATGTAATAGAGCAAACGTACAAACCCTTAGTTGGACATTTCATTTGTCCCAGAACACAGCGCTCACAGTGAAACTGCGTGCGTTTAGGGCAGATTCCGGCCCACTGACCCCGGCGCGCACACCTACATCGCCGAACAGCCACCACCAGCCGTTAGGGCCATGGGGGCGGTGCCTAGAGTCCGTGCTATTTGAGGAGTTCGCTCATGAAGATGAGGCGCTGTTGCTCCGTAAAAGGTGAGTTCTGACAGAAACGAAATCGGAAAGCTGGTATTTTCGGTGTACCTCTACGCGACCGATGGGTGGTTCAAATCTCATGAGGGTGCAATATTCCCTATAAGCTTTGAGCTTTTACCACTTCACAACTCCATTTTCTTCATGGATGTTCTATTGGCTTCAACTGCGCACGATCGGTCTCGAGATATAACATTGTCATTTCACCATAAGTTACGTACATAATTACATAGCAAGCAAGGGCATCGCAGCAAAATACGCAACTTGTATGGCACTGTAAAAAAACGTAGCAAACATTGAAAGGCCCATGACAAAAATACGTCACAGGACGTTCTGTAGCAGCATATTACGACATGAGTACAAAATAAAACCTCATCACAACCCAGCAATGCATTCAGCTTTGCTTTCAATGCTGATAACTTTTCTCACACTGACCTCCCCCTCAATCCACCCCCCCCACACGATATAGGTCATTGGAGGTCATTGTATGTAAACAGGGGAAGACATTATGTGGCTTTCTATCCCCAGCAGACATGTCTCTAGGAAACGCCAATTTGGAAGTTTTTCCCACGTTCGAACACACTTCGAAGACTGAATAGATGAGGCGAACGATTCGCCACATTTCAACTTTCTGTCCTGCGTTTCGTGATACTAGTCTGGGACAGCAAGTCTTCAGATCACAGAAGATCTTCTTTGAATTGCAAACTTCCTCCTATTTGCAAATAAAACGAGCTTGCGCAATCACTTAACATTATGGATTCGAGCCATGGTCCTCTGGTTCTCCTCAAGTCCACCAAATTCGCGCTGAGACACACTGACGTAGAAATTGGTCTACGTTGGCTAGCCTCGGGTTCTTGCAGCATCATATGGGCATTAAACCATCTGAGAAATGCCTTAAAGTGTTCTCCAGTGACTATAACAAAACAGTTGGCGGGCATTCAAACCGTCCAGACTGAGTTCAACGGAGGTCCAGCCCGAGTTCAACGGAAGTCCAGCCCGAGTTCAACGGAAGTCCAGACCGAGTTCAACGGAAGTCCATTGCCAGTTCTGGTCCAGACATGGCTAGTTCGGGTGCGATTCCGAATGTTGGTCGGTGTGGTGTCTCCATGTGTCTGATAATCACTAGTCTCCATGTGTCTGATAATCACTAGTCTCCATGGTCTCTGAGAATCACTAGTATCGTTGGCCTATGAGAACCACTTCTGCCAGCAGAGGCAGTCGTCGGCGGGTACATGAACCCACGTATTTCTCCGGCAGTCCTGCTGGTGGATCACCACTCGGTTCATATCCGTCCACAGCATGGTGGTGCTACTATCAAAGCTCCCGCGTCATCCCGCCCCACAGTAGGCACTCTGGTGTCCTGAAACGTCAGCTGACTCGTCTGCACTCTCACTCCCGCACTCACGCAACCACCTCACACCGCGCTGCCGAAGTCTGTGGGCACCAGATAATTGTCCTGGTCCTCGGCCGGCTTCTGCTGCGGCTTCGGCGCCACCGGCGGCCGCGAGGTCCTGCTCGCTCTGGTGCCCATCTTGGGCGTGCTCGGCACCTTGGCCGTCTCGTCGTAGGACGGGTTGAAGTGCTGCGTTGGCGGCGGCGGCGCCGGAGTGTCCGGGAAGGGAAAGTGCGACTGTGGCCTCACCACAGCGGTGGGCCGGGGGGAGAAGATGTTCTCCGGGGTGGGGCCGGGCCCGCCGGAGGGTTCCGGGGTCATCAGCAGGTAGCCGTCAGCGCCCGTCTTCACGTCCTCCGGTCCGGAGCCTGAGAGGGAATACACGTCAGAGTTGCTGAATAGCTGAGTTAATTTTACTGGTTTTAACAAGTAGTTGTGATTGGAACTGGATTTTTAAATAACAGTATATACATGTAGCTACATATACATGTATCAAATGATCTCACTTTAGAGGTCATCTGCCGCTCAGTCAAAACTCTCCACTCCTTGGCTACTAGCATATACGGTGCATCATCATCAGATTATGCGTTACCACAACATCCTGTGCCAACTAGTGCCTTAGCAACAGTCCAGCTAACTCCTCGCCATGTCCTCCTCTGCTGCTGCTACGGACCTGTATTGGCGCCGCCTCCGTTGGCGGTGAAGCCGGCCATCTGCTGGCGGGGGTCGAGGTTGACGTAGGAGGGCGGCGGCGTGCCCGGCGACTCCAATCTCCCCGTTACGTTCTGGTAGTCGGGGCTGACCAGCTGGGAGACGTAGTCGGTCCGTTTGGCGAAGTACTGGTCGTTCATGTCCTTGTACGGCTCGTTAAGGAGATGGTACTCCTGCAGAAGGTGGTAGAAAATGGGATACTACAAGCACGACTTGATGGTAATCGGGAAACAACGGCACCAGGAAGGGTATGGCTGGTGCCGTTCGAAATGCGCGTGTAAGCTGAGCATGGAATCGGAACGGGATGTGTAGCTCAATGTGGTTTAGCACATACCAGCAACAGATCTTTCATATATGTATGCAAACACGGTTTATAATCCCGCTCTCTCTCTCTCTCTCTCTCTCTCTCTCTCTCTCTCTCTCTCTCTCTCTTTCTCTGCCCACCTGCATGATGCGTTCCTCCAGGAAGTGGCCGATCTTCTCGGAGCACTCAGTGAAGCTGGGCCTGGCGCTGGGCACCCCGGACCAGCAGTCCAACATCAGTTTGTACGCCGACTGCGGCGAGAACTTCGGCATCTCCATACGGTAGCCGTCCCGTAGCCGTCTAAAAAAAATGGTGCGAAAATAGCAAACAATGGCTGTGGGGAGGAAACTGGATGTTTTTCGGGGTCACAATGTATAGAACAGACGAATAAGTGCTTACTAGGATTATGTGATCGATAAAACTGCCAGCAGAGCGGCGAAGCACAGAACCTGGACTAATATGCATTTTATTCTGGATTCCACCCATTAATAATAGACATCATCTTTGACAGCACAGAGTGTTTGGCGGCGTACCCGCTGTTGAAGTATTTCGGCTTTTCCTCCATTGATTATTGGGGTTAAGGGCGTGCTAACCCTCGCGGTCCATATAGCGCCCACGGCTTTTCCTCCAGTCATCATTTGGGATTTCCTTTTATTAGTCGATACCACAGGCCATTATAGCTTTACCACATAAACTGCTTCAACCGGAGCGCTCGCTGGCAATCGCTACGCTGGTTCCAGGCCTAGGCTACCGTGGCCTCGGACCTATCACCCTCGGCGCTCACCTGACGAAGTTGATGTCGTACTCCATGCCGGGGTAGGGCGACCCCCCCCAGAGAGAAGAACTCCCACATGACGACACCGAAGGCCCAGACGTCGGACTGGGTGGAGAAGATGCTCTCCTGGATGGACTCGATGGCCATCCACTTCACCGGCAGCAGGCCCTGAGGTAGGACACGGTGGTGAGGTTGCTGCAATGTAGAGTGATAATGTTTCAAGCCGGAACTAACTCGTTACGGCCTGGGGTTGGGTTATCATTCTCTGGGTTCTATACTGGCTACCGCGCTTAGCTCAGATGTGCTTTGTTATGCCAATACATGCCTTATATTTGTATATATCATTTTATATGATAACTAGCTGTTGATGGGTAGTGAGCTGTTACTCGTTTTAGGGCCAAAGCACAGAGCGGACAGCTGTGTGCAGTTGAGATTGTCGGGGCTTCGCCGGCGCCCATCACGCCACAGCTGATGAGGGAAGTGTGGTTCGGGGCGGTATACTGTAACCAGCGGTAGAAGCTGAGGCGCCAGCGCCGCTCAACACGGCAGTCCTGGGACGGTGCACGGCTGAATGTGACACGGGAAGGCCATGTCACATGTCATTTCTGAAGGTCATAGGATATAATCTGTGGCAGACAGGGGGACCGGCTACGGGGCTCAAGCCCGTCCGAAATGTCAAGAGCGCCTATAGAAAATCCATAGTCGGAGGCTGATCCGAGGCAATGACGGGGGAGGCTCAAGTCTCTTAGCCCCCTCCCCTCCCCCGAAAAATAAAGTTTTTGGATCGGCCACTGGACATAATGTTCACATGTTAGCTCAGTATCTGAGTAGATACGCTTGAGCTATCGAAAAGAGAGGTACAACAGGGGGCTAATCTGGGGCCCCCTATGTTCAACTAGGGCCCTGAGCTGGCCTTGGGCCCCCAAACTGCTTTAGGGTCCCTGAGCTGAGCTGGGATCTGTGAGTTTGAACGGGCCCCTTGAGCTCTTCTGAGACTGTATAGAAGCCAACCTGGGATCCCCTGAGTTGAGCCGGGTCCATAAACTAATCTGGGTGTGCTGAGCTTCTAGTGGCCCTGTGCTTATGTTGAATCGCTTAATAAGCTGGTCTGGGGCCACTGGCTCACTAATTTGGGTTCCTTGGCCACGGTTTGGGCCCTGGAGGGCCTGTAAGATGGTCTGGCGGCCCACATCGGAATAGGCATAAGAACGGGGGGGGCAGGTCACTGGCCCACCTTTTCTGTGGTGGGCCCCCGCAACGGATAAATTTTTGAAAAAGGTGTTTAACTGGCCACTGTAGCATAAACAAAACCCAAACGGCCCAATATTTTGTCTGGGAAAACATCAGTTCTGTATTACGCCCTCTGCAAGCTCCTGGACAAGGAGCCCTTCGTGAAAAAGGCCAAGGCACCTTCTACCTGCGCCCTTCCAGATGGGCCCCAAAAACTGGACCCAATCCAACTCCAAGCCGAGACTGATCCCAACACAGAGTGCTAATCGGACACGCATACCGTACAAAGGACCGCGAAACAGCCTTTCCCCAGACATCGACCGGCGTGTTGAGACCGGCATCATGAAACGGCGGGGAGGGCTGTCCAGAACGCTTTTATATCTCGAAGTTAAAAATATAATTTTGAGATAGCTTCCTCGGGACCAGGTACTATTTTCCACTAGGAAGTGGAAAAAATCACGGAGCCATTCAATGACATGAAACGGCGGGAAATAATTTAGGAATGTATGTATGGCAATACCTAGTGTAGACCGGTGTGCATGAGTGCTTTATTGACACCAAATAAGTGGTTTTTCAGTCTGCTCATACTTTAGGCCCCCTCTAAATTTGGTCCCTCACATTTCAAACTGTTCCTACGCCCCTGAAAAATTTGATCCACTGAATTTGAAATGATGCAGCTACCTGATGGTGATTTTTTTTGTTTTCTCTCACCAGGTATGTACCTAGTGGCACAGTTATAAGGCTCACCAAAAAGCGTTAGTGCAGGTGGACTGGGCTGGTTTGCATGCTAATGCTTCTAAGTTGGAGGGATACTTGAACACTTGGATTGCTGTACATAAAATTTGAATGATCTCTGGCTTAACTACAGACTCGATAGAGGGTCAGCAACATTTTTCATTTACAATATACATTCATGCCATATCTTGAAGTTTTTTGGGAGATCGCCTCATATCCATAACAGCATTTCAATAGTTTTAGCATGTGAGGCGATTCACTACCCCTTGAATGTTTGTAACAAGTGTCAAAGTTTGTTCATTACGCTGTACACTTCACCAAATGACCACATATCATACTACATGTGTGCAATTGCCTTCATCGCTATCTAAAACCGAAATCGCCAGGATAGAAGCGGATAGCTGACTCTCACCTTTCCCTTCTTCTTGTAGTCCCTAGTTTTGTAGATATCTCGGGAAAGGCCAAAGTCCGAGATTTTGACGATGTTATTCTCGGCGAGAAGGATGTTTCTGGCTGCCAAATCTCCGTGTAGCAGCTTTCTAGAAGCCAAGTACTCCATGCCGCGGGCCACCTATAAGTCAGCATCGAGCGTGCAACGTCAACGAGCTGTTAGCGTGGTCTTCACGCCATTAAAATGTATGTTCGAGCTAAATAGTATGAGTAAATATAAAAATCCTCACAAAAACACACCGACCTCGCGTTAAACGGTACTAGCGTCATTGTTCAGACGCAGTAGCCGTCGTTTCTTTACCCCTGTCATTTCAGAGTTGCATCAACATCTAACAACCGACGACCTGCTCCAGTTCATCCCGTCTTTGACCGCAGAGTTTCCTCGGCTGAGGCGTCTCCCCACCCTGCACGCGTCAGCCCTCCAGCCTCCACAGCGCCCTCTCTCACCTGGTAGCTCCACCGCAGCAGGTCCCGCGTGGTCAGCGGGGTACGGCGCGGTCGGAAGCTCACCCCCGTGTTCAGCCGCGGCACGCCCATACTGTCCTCGCCACCTGCGCAGAGGCTAGGTCAGTGCAGTTCACTGGAGGTCAGGCGGGTACAGAGGGCTGTCCAGAACGCTTTTATATCTCGAAGTTAAAGCATCATTTTGAGATAGCTTCCTCGGGACCAGGTACTATGTACCGCGGGCCACCTATCAGTCAACATGTGTGCTGCTTCAAAGAGCTGGCAGTGTGTTCTTCACGCCATTGAAATGAACATTTGAGCTGAAATGATATGAGGACATACAGGATGCCATTCGAAAATACACAACCACGAAATAAACAATTGATCCTTTCTGTCACTGGTAACACTGATGATAACAGTGGACTAGGAGATACTCTAACTCAGAGACACGCTTGATAACTACTGCGTTTTTCGAAGCGAGCAAAACGGGCATCTCATCGCCAACAGATGCTGTTAACAGCTGAACAGTGACCCCGTCGTTCCTGTTGAAGCCCTGTCAGCTGACCTGTGACGGCGGGACTGCTGCAGACCTCGGCGGTGGTGCCATCTGTGTTGAAGGTGTCGCTGTGTACGCTGCTGGCGTTGCTGTGTGTCCGCCGCGGCCGTTTGTAGTAGCTGGATTCGGACGCCATGGTGAGACGGGCGGCGGCGCCGGCGTTGACGTAGTTAAGCGGCGTGCTAACAGATGGTGTTAGTGAGCAGACGGCACCGGGAACAGGACACCGAACAGACGGGGCATGCTGGAGACGAGACAGGAACACCACTGGAGATTCTGGGGATGAAATTTCCAATCAAGGATCTTGTCCGACGGGGAAAAGGGTTGTGTTAGTACGTATCATGCAGGATAAGTAAGAGAGCAATTAGTTATGACCGTTGGGATCAGGATAAGGAAGGGAGGAATCATTTCATACGTTGCTTCGCCCATTGGAAAATGCATTCGCTTCGGCACGCTATCTACTGAAAACCTATCAACAATATATAGGACCTTGCTTAACAATACCTAGGAACAGCTGAGACATACAGTGTGATGATTTGTACATAGCATAGTCTATAGTTTTTTCTATGATATCTTCACATGTTTATAGACACCGAGAATGCTAAGAGGCCAAATGCCGTCCTCAGCCACAATCAGCCTAGTAAGAGCTAAGTTGCTGAAAATTTAAAAGTTTAAAATGGGAAGGAAGCATAATAAACATTTAAATGCCGATTAAAAATATTATATTGAGGAGTGTAAATTTATAATTTTCTGCCAGTAACAAGGGAGGTTTGGCCTCAGCGTCATGCAAGGGGTTCAAGTGCAGTTAGAAAAGTGGACACTGAAAGCAAGCATTGTTAGAGTTTGAATATTACAAAGCACAGCGTTTGTGTGAGGTTTGCAGTTTGGTGCATGCTATTAGAGCACAGCGTTTGGGTTAGGCTTGCAATTGGCTTCATGCTATTAGAGCAAAGCGCGATGTGATTCTTTCGAACTATTATGAAATACAGTGAAAAGAAGAAAAACGATCAATACAAAATCAAGAAGAATATGCAGTAGATACTTCCGAGTACTCCTAACCTATCCCAGTGCTTAACTGTTTTAGAAACACCAACAAAGCCATCTTCCCTGCAACCAGTGCCACAGGCAAAATACTTCTTAGAAAAGGGCACAGTGAAGGAGTTGTGGCCTACGGCGCGCTTCTCATTCCCCTTCCTTGCGCGAGTGAGGGATGCTTACTTCTCATTGACGGGTTGGCCTCTGAGCAGAGCAGCCTCGTACTCCTCTTCTCCCAGGTTGGCATCGTATTCCCCTGAAGGCATCGCCACATTCAGAGGCGTTAAAATTGACTGATGTGTGTACAACAGGGACCAATAGGGGAATCAACACGCCCCGGCGCAGAAAGATTTCCCGGTGACAACTGTTCTTCCTCATAATATTGTTCTCCTATTCGAAAACAATGAATCGCCGCATTATTTGCAGGGTATTGGTGGGTCTCACTGACAATTTGCGTAACTGTAGCCGGGGCTCCTCTTCATGATTATGCGATGGTCTAGCATATATTTAGGGGCCGCAGTTGCACCCTTCCACTGAGCTTTACCTGTCACGGGGTCCACCTGGTTGACGAAGCAGGTTTTGTGTCGTTGCAGGTACTGATGCAGGTTTCCATGACGACAGTATTCCACCATTACCATGAACTCGCCTGAAAAGTAAACACGTGTGTGTGTTAAAAAGACACAAGTAGTCACAAAACCATTCCAACTTTGTAATGACGGGTCGCACGGAGACATCAGACATGAATCATGGTATCTTCTTTCGATGTATTACTGCATGTTTTGTTAGGATTCACAGCGACGATCAATGTGAAGACACGGAGTAATAACAAACAACTCCAAATGACCCAGGATCCTTCGATATAAAATTGTTTTTGGCAACTATCCGCAACGTTAACCATATTAGAGCCGCGGTTCAACGAAATTTCCGGCGCATGCGCAGTTCGGACCTTGTTCAGCGTCTTTGGTGACCGCTCCCAGCAGGTTGACCACGTTCAGGTGCTTCCCCAGCTGTATCATGATCTTCAGCTCGGCCATCATGCTGCGGATCTGGTTGGGGTCCGAGCCCGACTTGGGCATCTTCACGGCCACCGTGGTTCGCGGCTCGTAGTCCTCCAGGTCCAGCGCCTCCGCCTTCAGCACCCGGCCAAAGGCACCGGAACCGATCTGACGACCTGTGGGGACAACACAGACTAGCTGTAAGCACTTTCCACGTCCAACGCTGGGTAGCACATAAAACACGCAGTTCACGGGCACATTTCCAACAGCTGTACATGATACTTTATCGTATAATCTTAAGTTCTATTAAAGGACAGACTTTGGTTCCAGCTGTAGAAAATCAAGTCTTTTTTTACAGCTTGAAGCCGGATTAAATAGAATCCACGTATGTTTTCGAATTAATAACCTCTAAACACCCTGGAACCTGCGTGCGACTCCATACTGTGGCAGACGTAGTAACTCATGGTGAAACGTTCCTTTCATCTATGGCACCCGGCGCGGTAGCTGCTATCATATACACTTGACTGTCATTGCTTACCCAGGATGAGCTTGTCCTTGGGGAACTCCCACTCTTCGTCGTAAGGCAGTAGCTCCGCCTGCTCATCAATTGCCATGTTGGGGTTGAACTGGTTCATTCTGCCGTGGGTGAACGCCTCAATCTCCGTCTGCGTCAGTCGCTGTTGTAGGTTCTGAGGAAGATAGAGAGGGTTAGACCAGAGGCACTGCACTGAGGGGGTATGGAGAGGGTTAGACATGAGACACTGCACTAGGTTCTGGAGAGGATGGAGAGGGTTAGACATGAGGACACTGCACTAGGTTCTGGAGAGGATGGAGAGGGTTAGACCTGAGGCACTGCACTAGATTCTGGAGAGGATGGAGAGGATTAGACCTGAGGCACTGCACTAGGTTCTGATGAGGATGGAGAGGGTGTGGGGTGTTGCTGTGGGTTCTGGGGGGACCAAGCCGGGTAAGAACTGAGACAACGCCGCAGGTTCAGAAGAAACACGCAATGACGTTTCGAGGTGTTGATGCAGGTTCGGGGGAATTGGTAAGGTTAGCTGTGAGATGCAGCTGCACTTTTTCGCGCTGCACTTTTTCGCTCTGGATAATTCATCATCACCGTCATCGTCACCCCTTGTTTGTTTGTTGTTTTCCATGTTTGTTTTTTTCACCGGATCCCTTCATCAAGTCCCACTACCTCACTCCATGGGTTGAGCGCGGCGCCTATGGCGACCCTCCCCGTGGATAATTCTTGTCTTTCCCATCAGCCAACCTATCCTTATCCTTATCCTACAGTGTGCTTTTGCTTAAGTTTGTCATTTATGTCCCTCATCTTCATTACGACCGGCGTCAGAGTAGCCACATGGATAGTGGAGATGCTGTGTATGTCAAATAAATAACAAATATGGCGAAGCTGCAACGGTGCTTGAGAGGGCAAAAGGTGGTGGCATTCCAAGTTCGTAACTTGACAACAGCCTATCTGAATATATAACTTTTCACTTTTATAAACAGATATTTTCTTTCACGCATATTCTCTTCTAAAATTAAGTACTTATGAAAGATATTCGCTTTGCACACCGATATCACAGACTTAGTATTGTAACCCAACGCATCCACGTAAAGCCTGGTCAGTCACACTTACACTCACTTTCTCGGCCGCAATATTGAAGCACCATCAGAAGACCCTCTCACCTTCTGCTGACGTATCTTCCAGACCAGGCACGCCGCCAGCGCAATCAGAATCAGCACCATCACCACGGTGACGCCGATGATGACCCCGGTGTTGCCCTTGCTGCCGGGCACCTGCACCACGGCCGATCCCAGCAGAGACCCCACACGGTTCTCGGCGCGACACTCGTAGTTACCAGCATCATCAGAGATGGCAGCACTGATGATAAGTCGTTGGCCGTCGGGGGAGAGCTGCACGCGCCCGTTCTCGTCCAGGTTTAGCTGAGCACCGTCCTGTGCGGGGTGATCGATTTCAACAGCTTGCGACGGAGAAAGTTAAAAGTATCGAACAAAGTAGCACCACAAATCCGGTTTGCAGGCTAAGTTCCGTCCGAGGCTAAATGCAAGAATTATTTTTGCCTGCCATATAACTCAATCCTTACTATACAGTAAATGAAAGATAATTCAATTGGACGATTGACGCTGCGTAGGGCTTAACACAAATCCAGGGACGTTTTAACCAGGGTGAAACACAAAATTGTACTTACATACCAACCCAGCAATTCAACCATTTCAACGTTAGCCGTAGGTAAGTTCAAAATGATTTTGGGATAGCAAGTAAGGCCTTAAGTGACAGTGAACTACACAATAAATGAGCCCAACTTCAATCTCCGAAAAATCGCATGCTTGCTCACTCTGATACCTGACAAGCAATATTTCTGCCTACCACCGGGACCATTATTCCACCACCAGGTCACCTGGACCTCCGTCTCACCTTGGTCCACGTAACCGCGGGCGGAGGCAGGCCGGTCACTGTGCAGTTCAGCTCGCCTCGCGTGCCCTCGTCAAAGGTGACCGTGGCCGACTCGTCCATGTTGGCCTCGGGCGTGAACCGCGGGATGGCGCTGCCTATCGGGCAAGGGCCAGGGGGGATGAGCAGTAGGAAGGGGGGATGTGAGTGGCAAGGAGGGGATGTCTGAGATACAGGAGCAAGGCGGTACATAGTACACTGCATGGACCTCGATCGGGCCGGATGACACTCGGAAACAAATATGAAAACTAAACAAGTTTTATACACTTAAGCACCACTCGAATTCCCTGAAAGTGTGAGTTCCTGTAGTTCTAAACCGTCATGCACTTGCGTTTGTCTTTTCTCCATTTTTTTCTTCAAATAGTTGAGCGACTGAATATCTTGCTGGCAACGGTCAAACCATGTAAGATACCTTATCGGTGGAAACTGTATGCCTTGGGAATAACTCAGTGTGAGAGGTTTTAACATACACAACAAACCCGTGTTGTTTTTTCACCGTTCACAGTCGGAAGAGTACCACTCATTTGACCTGGTCTATCTCCCTATCGGCCCCGCTCCCGCGCCTCGGGCTGACCTCTGACGGTGATGAGGGTGTCGGAACGGTTGTTTCCTCCTCTCAGGTTGTCTCCAGAGCAGAGGTAGCGGCCGGAGCGGTCCGGCTGAATGTCCAGCAGCACCAGCACCCGCCGGTAGGAGTGTTCAGTCTCTCGCGAAACCACCCGCACGTCTGCAGCACGTGGCAGAGGACGAGACGCGTCACAATCCCATTGTAGTTTACAGTAGTGTGATGAAACATCGCCCCAGTCGGCACAGGTTCACTACATTATGAAAAAATGCATTCAGCGTAAATGTGTGTTCGTGGGCTCAGGAAGTGAATTGAAAATCTATTTTGGTGTATGATTTGTTTTGCCTAGTGGCGTCCAATACTAGCCAAATCAGCATATTAAAGCTTCAAATTGATTTCTTGCTTTAAACCAATTATCGACCCCAATTAAGGCCACGTTTTTTCCTCATAAAATTTTCAGCTTGCCACCGATAAATTACGCACCCCCAAAAAAGTTGGGGCCCAGTATTCCGCCCTGGCATAGGCCCTTCCGGGACCCCAATGTCAGCATCGGCGACGGTTAATTTACCAACCAATCATAATTGGACATAGGCGGATTCAAGGCGCATGGGACTCGTACTCCTTCCCTCCACGCCCTCTGAAACACCCTCGTCGTCGCCCGAAATGTTCTTGGCGCATAGGAAGACTTCGCTTCTCCCAAGATATGAGCATCGACACCCTGGCAATAGGATTTGGCGCCCCCTGATGGGTTGCACCGTCCAAAAGTGGTGTTCTTCTTGTCCGGCGGGACAAGAGGGAGAGATCACAATTGCTGGATCCGCCTATGTAATGGCAGCCTGTCCTGCCGGATACCGTGAGGAGCTCGTACCGTCAGCGTCGGTGACCAGTGTCGGGGTGCGGACTCCAGTGGCGCTCCAGAACCACCTGAGCCGGTCGGCGCCGTCGAAGGCGAACTTGCTGCCGGCGCAGGTGAGGTTGACGCGGTCGCCCACCACCACCGAGGTGGGCCGAGGCAGGATTCCGAACCCGTCCGCCACATCTGAGTGGAAATGGGGGGGGGTGAGTGTTGGGGGTATAAAGGCAGTAGAGGGAGAGCGTGGTGGTAAGAAATGGTGTAAGGCTCAGAAAGTACTGAATAGCAAAGCCACACGGCAAGGACAGGTTGTAATCTGTTCGAGGAAATTTAACGATTTGCACAGCGCGGAATTTAACAGCGGTTCGAGACGCTCTTTTGTTTCAGTTGTACTACCTTGGAATTATTATCAATAAATTCTTGTAAGTAGTCTATAATCTAGATCTGGGTAAAGGCAAAATATAAGTTAAAATTACGGGTGAGAACTAAATGAAGAGTATGAGGAGTAAATAGGTAAAGTTAGGGAGCTTCCACTGACAGTACCCAAATTGGCATATTTAACCCATTCTAAAAGGCTCAAGGGAAGATAAAAACATTTCATACCAGTCATTAGTTGGTTAGAACCACTTCATCCTTGTTCGTTGATCTGAGTGAAGCAGTAATTCGAGACTTTTGTGAGGCCAAAAACCATAAAATAAGATACACAAGTCACCCTGGTGTTCCAAACACGCACGAATCCGGACCAGATGCACGAAATCAGTCCGGAGAGAGCTCACCTGAGACGTAGAAGGCGGCGGTGGCGCTGGCGTCGGGGAACAGCTTGTTGGAGGCGGAGCAGCGGTAGTAACCGGACTGCCTTGCATCCACGGTGAGCGTGCTGTTCACCTTCCACTTGGCTATCCGTCTCCTGGCCTCCGTCTCTCCATTAGCCTGGAAACCCTGCCGGCACGGTAGAAAGGTGGATGATGAAGTGCATACGGAGGGCAATGTATCTCGTAGCTTATGGAACGTGATAACTTTTTGAGAGAGGAGAACGAGTACATTTGGAACTGAAGGTTTTTTTCCTCGTTTCTGACAACTATTCTAGGAGTATGATAAGCCCAAGACGTTTTCTTAAAAAGCCATTAAACATTTTATTATGGTGCGCAACAACATAAAGCCCTGCTCGCTATCTTTGACCACAAACCTTTCACATCTGATGAATCTTTTTTCATATTTACACAACACTCAACTAGGTTTTATTCGCTCACAAATACATGCCCAAATACGAATTATGACCCAGTCAAATAACATATACCGTGAAAAGACCCAGATTAACATACAAGTCTCATTTTCTCCTCCTGTCCCCTCTCTCTTTTTTTCTCTCTCTCTCTCTCTTTCTCTCTGTCTCTCTCTCTCTGTCTCTCTGTCTCTCTGTCTCTCTGTCTCTATCTCTGTCTCTATCTCTTCTCTTCTCTTCTCTCTCTCTCTCTCCCCAGGTCGGATACCCACCTCCACCGGCCTGAACGGCCGCCGCTGGCAGCCCTCCCTGGTGGGACAGTAGGCGAACTCCCAGCTGATGGTGGGGGAGGGCCAGCCGGACACCTCGCAGGCTAGCGTGGGCCGCGAGTTCACCGGGTAGTACTCCCTCTCCGCCCTCAGCACTACCCGAGGAGCGTCTGCGGGGGAGCGCGGAGTCAGCTACGGGCGCCTGAACGTCAAGTCGAACAAGTGCGGCTGACTGGAGCAGGAATGGATCTGGTGGTTTAGCGTCACTCTAGTGCGATTCTGACTTTTGACGTTGAGGGCGACTGCCTTGCATGACACTAAACTTTCTTTAATTTCGGTGTCATTTTTTTAGTAAATTGCATTTTATCCAGGTTAAATTTATATAACGAAGACAGCAAAAAATGACCGAGACTACACGAACTTCCACCCTGGACCCTGGATTTATGGTTGCACGTTCCGAACCATACACCAGTAAAATAGGTTAAAACTTACGGATATAGAAATACAAAAAACATCGACACCATCGAATTATACCAACGTTGCAAAAATCCATGGCGCTAATTCATTTTTAAGCCGAACCATTAAACTCTGCCCCTCAGATGCCTCACCCTGTACTTCGACGTCGAAATTCAGCGAATCTGTGGCGTTTCCGTCCATGCTGGAGGCCACCACACGGTACTTGCCCATGTCCTGCAGACTCAAGTCAAAGATTTGCAGGATTGTCTGATCTCCGAGGTCTTCCACTGAGTACTTCAGGGCTGTCACAGAAGGGATAGTCAGAAATCGGACCCCCACAATAGTTGATAGATTTCGGCATGGATACCGCGCTTAAAATGGAAAACAGCGCGTACGGGCATGACTTTTTCAAACGTACACATAAGCTATGTGCAGCTGCCTTTAAGAATATGAGAAAACATATCTTCACCAGTCGATAACGGGAAATCCTATGCTGGCGTCGCGATGGAAACCTCGTGCAGGGCAATCATCCGCGGTTATCCATGATCCCATCGATGACCCCTGCTCACGTTTGTTCTGGATCTCGGTCCCGGCAGGGTCGTACCAGACCACGTCGGCGGCCGGGTGGGCCTCAATGTTCACCACGATCTTGACACGCTTCCCTGCTTGAGTCACAAACTGGGTCGTGTCTGTGGTCAGCTCCACAGAAGCTTCTTTGCTATCTGCGATGAAGAACACCTGGTTAGGCTGGTTGTTCTGAGTGTGAAGAGCTTATGAAACTTATTCCATAAGAAAGGTGAGCATTTAATACGGTAAAAACGACACACAGTAATTGTTCAGGCTATGCTTCAGTCAGCAGATTGCGTGGCCAGCTACTATATTAAAGGGAATGTGACACCTTTATAACGTGATTTCAATTGATATAGCCAAGTTGTAAAGCATGCCGAAAAACCTGGTACTCAATATACCATTTGTCTTGAAACTCAAAATTTCCGTCGAGAAAGGCTAAAAACCTACCTGAAATGTACCCCAAATCTACCCCAGCCAGGCGGCCAGTTTTCAGCTGTTGGTAAAACAACAGCGCTGACGTCACGGTGAGTAATCATCCAATTGAGGCCCTTGAAACCTATTAAATATGGTAGCAGTTGCCTAATCATGATGTCATCCACAGGCAGAGGTTTATTTTTCACCCTAGAGGAGCATTTTAAAAATCAAAATATTGAGCTCGTTGTACATTTTTGAGAAAGGTCAAGACGTTTTCATGATTTTCGGCTAAAATATCCCTAATTACCCTAAATTCGACCAAGGTGTCACATTTCCCTTCAATAGAAAACAGTTGAAAGATGAGGCTGACCGAGAACTCCACAGACCCGTCTCTCGTCCCCACACGGCTCCCAGCCGTCCCTGACCGTGCACGGTGACGAACTCGCGCCGCTCGTTGGTGTGTCCGTTCTGGTCCTGCACGTGGCAGGTGTAGTAGCCCTCGTCCTCCACCCTAACGTCCTGCACCAGCAGACGGCGCAGGTCGGCCGGCGTCGGCGCACGTGCCCCCGGGATCGATCCGCCAGTCCCCTCCACCTCCTGGTCGTACTGCACGATCCGACCCGTCTGTCGACACAGTGGAGGTTGGAGGTGTTAGCTGCTTACGTGACGATCTGTCGACATCGTGGAGGTTAGGGGTGTTAACTGGTCACGTGACTGTCAGTCGACATCGTGGAGGTTAGGGGTGTTAACTGGTCACGTGACTGTCAGCTGACATCGTGGAGGTTAGGGGTGTTAACTGGTCACGTGACTGTCAGTCGACATCGTGGAGGTTAAGGGTGTTAACTGGTCACGTGACTGTCAGTTGACATCGTGGAGGTTAGGGGTGTTAACTGGTCACGTGACTGTCAGTCGACATCGTGAAGGTTAGGGGTGTTAACTGGTCACGTGAAGCTGCAGAGCCATGACAAGAATTTGATGACAGAGGCGGGTCAGAATACACAATGCACTGACGCAATTTTAAACTGTGGAAATAGTGTCAAAGTCTGAGGCACTGTACGAAGTAATATCAGGAAGATGTTTTCGTGATAAAGATAAGTTCACCATGATAACTGTTGAGTAAAACATTATCTAGGTCCTGTGGACATTGCTAAAAATAAAGCCACTTCAGGGCAACTATACCTGCCGTGGAGCAAATAACAGCTATCTTTATCGAGAGGACATCTCTCTTATCAGATAGTTTGATTCAGTCAGAACTCCCCAGACACCGGTCGACCGGGGCGACAGGCCAGCCCGGCTAATGTGTACTGATGTCACAAAATTTTCCTCGGTGTATGACGTTGCAGCTGTATACATATGAACCTCACTATTTTTTATTTTTATAGAAAGGTCCGCCATCCATTTAAACGGGTAGCCGGCGTGCCCCTCCGCGATCCCAACGACAACAGTACCCTTACGTTAACACCACCAGACATAAATATTAAGTCGCGGCACGCCCTGCTAGGAAAAGAAAGTAACTAAGAAAGCATAATAAATATCATACTATTAGTAAAAACTGCAGTAGTAGCCCCTGTAAATATACAGGGGCAGGAATAGGTCTATTTAGGTTAAATGTACAATAATTTAGCTATTACCGGTTAGATTGTTAGTCTTTTCCAAACGGGACTACCCAAACTGAGATTCGTGTTAGCCCTCCGAGATTCTGGCGAAAAGATAGAGGCCTAGTAACATTCGCCAGAGAACTCGGAGGACGAAGCAAATTAGGGCAGACATGCAGGCATAGGGCAAGCAAGCAAGCAAGCAGGCAAATTAGCAGAAGCGCAGCGGGAGTCAGACACACGCACGCACGCACGCACGCACGCACGCACACACGCACGCACGCACGTACCACACACACACACACACACACACACACACACACACACACACACACACACACACACACACACACACACACACACACACACACACACACACACACACACACACACACACACACACACACATCCGAATCCACGCACGCACGCCTGCCTCACATCCCACACACGCGCACGTACACCCCACACACCGAGTACCGCAGTCACCCACCCACGCACGGCAGACATCCACCTTCCACCCACAATTACTCCCTCTCGCCCACCTACAGCACACTATCCCACTCATACACGCACGCCCACACCCCACACATTGTGCTCCGGTACATCATCCCACCATCGCGCCGGTCATCGAGGCTCATTATTAGAATTTATTTGAAAGAATACTTTCTGATATATTTTTAAGCATGTTTGTTTAGGGACTTCCGTTATACATTTAAGGTTGGACATATAGTTTTGTTCCAAATTTGGTGCAGCATGCGAGCAAATTTCCTATAATTTGTTGTAGCCTGTATTTAGTGTCTAATATCTCGTATTAGTTGTTCTGTTTTCTGAAAAGAGACGATATCCATCTGGCATTGTACCATCCAATACTTTCGACAATATAATAACTTTTGTTCTGAGACTAGTTCGGGAATTTAAGTATTTTTATTTTGAAACAGTTCATTTGTGTGGTAATAATAGGGTTTTTGTCGATGATTCGAATAGTTTGTAACTATGTCCCGTTTATGGGGTTCATTTCTGTGAACATTTCGTCATAGGGGATCCAGGATTTTTTAGAGGGGTGGGGAGTCCATCCAAACCGGGGAGACTAAAACCTATCAGGTGGGCGCCAAATCCTATCGCAGGGGTGCCGATTTTCCCATCCTGGTGGAGAGGGAGTGGGGAGCGAAATTTCATTCGGGCGCCGTAACCATTTCAGGGGGCGCTGGAGGGTTGATCGGAGTGGGGAAGCTAAGTGCCCCACTTCTCCCTCCCCCGTGGATCCTCCTACGCAATGTGCATTCCGTTGCCTGACCCAAACATTCATGCATAAGAACACTTCTTTCAAATAGATAACCCCTGAACACAGCCAATCGGAGCGCCATCTCTTGGTGACGTCACTAGCCTTCATGCCGGTGCTGGCGTCGGGTATGTTCCAGGTGAGGGTGTGGAACATGCCGGGCTGGTGGTGAACGCGGCACTCCAGCGTGAAGTTGCCGCCCAGCACGGCGTTGTCGGCGTCCCTGGAGGAGATCCACGGCTGCTGCACTGTGTCCGTGGAGGCTGCGGACAGGGGGAGATGGTGAGAGAGAGAGAGAGAGAGAGAGGGGGCAAGAGATATACATTTAGCGTGAACTTTGCACTCACGGGGAAGAGCAGAAAGAAAGGAAAGTGTATTGTCGGGGATGGGGTGGCTTAGTGGATAGCACCCTTGTCTTTAGCCACCGGTCGGTTGTCCGGGGCCTTGATGTTGTGGTATATCCTTCAAAGGGTGAGAGTTGGCGACGCCTATGACCCTGGCATTTGCGTTGTTAAACCCAAAATATTATTAAAGTGTATTGCTCTGAGCCGTTCTACTACACCGCCGCATCACTCCGCTCCTGCTGTTCCTTCTCTTTTATAGATATTTATGTTCGGGTTTCGTGAGCCCACTCACAATAAAAGGTTCCCCGTCTTCCATAGATCTGCTCGAGTATCCCTTCTCGTCGCTTACGGTTGAATACGGTGAAGATCTGAAGTCGGTCGGTGGCGCCCTCGAAGGACGCCTTGCAGAGGAAGTCGCCGTTGTGGAAGGTCAGCACCGGGGAGTGGATGATGAATCCCTCGGTACGGCGGTAGATCATCGAGCGTGCTGCCAGGTCTGTGATCTGAGGTAAAACCAAGTTAGCGTGATCACCGATGGAAGTTCACTTGACAGAGAACACAAAACACCTGCTCAGCGTGCTCACACTGAGACTTAACATATCGCGTATCTACTCTGTCTCTTCCATTATCCTCCATATCTATTCTTTTATTTTCCAATATTTCTTCTAAGTTTTTGACAGATAGCATACGTCTATGTTTGTTCTCAGTGTTAGATCTGTATATTGCACGTGACGTCCATAGTACAAACTGTTCTAGTGATTGTGTCTTTACCAGGTATTCCTCCATATCTTGTTATACAAGTTGATTTTCTGCTGAGCAGAGGGGTCTAAAGAAATTCAGAACAATTGTAATAACCACGGCACGTCATGTCCCTATTGATTGAACTCACCATAAGTTATTACCCTTGTCATGTACCCCAATCACCAGCCTGCGTCCCAGGATTTTCCATGTCTACACACACACACACCTCCTGTCCATCCTTGTGGAGCGACACCTTGACCTCCGGATGAGAGGGTCGACAGGGCAGCACCGCCTCCATGTTCTGCGTCACCGTCAGGAACTGTAGCGCCGACGACTTCACCAGCAGGTGCTTTGAGTCTGCGGCGTAAGGTAATGGGGTGAACGATGAGCACGGTTTTTATCGAATGCGTGGCATTAAGTTATCCTGCACGACTGTCTGGTGAATGCAGAAAATGTAGCTTGCAAGGCCAAGTCTGAAAAATTATTTCAAATTCCCATAATACCCTTCCAACAGGGTGAGATTTGGCGACACCGTATAGCCACAGCAGGCGGCGTGTCATAAAGCCCCAAATCAGCTTTTTTGGTCTGACAAATTATAATTGGGCCCCGTAAAGGCACCAAACAATCACATCATGCTCGCTGGAATAAAACTCGGGACCTGACACGAGTTAAAAGAACCCACCGTTGACAAAGAGGTAGACTTGGGTGACGTTCTGAACTACGTCCAAGGAGTCAGTACCCACGAACATGCAGCTCTGGTAGCCAACATCCAGGTAGGACACGTCCCGAATCTGCGCACACCCCACAGAGGTCAGAGTGAAGGTGAGGGGTTCGGTAATGACAATGGGTGGAAATACTGCCCGTATGTGGGGTCGGGTACACTGGTACAGTGAGATCTTTACCAGGCACGATGGCATAGTATAACAGGATACGAACTGCTGCATAATTGACATTTTATTTCTTATTAAAATAAAAACGCGGCAATCTATACCTCGTTGAGAGATGGTGCCCAAGTACGTGCAATGATAGGTAGCACTGCCCGTAAAAACCCCGTACACAACCCAATCACATGACTGTCCCAACATCACAGCAATCCCATTCGGGCCAAGTCAGTGAACTGGTCACGCCAAGGTTTGGGTAGATGTTTCGGCCGATAGCTCCAGTTCAAGTTGGACCACACAGCACCGTTCCGACGGACAACAATGGGCCGAGCCTGGGCCAAACGGACCCGGCATACGTGACCGGCCATCTCTTATATCCAGCGTCTCATGCTGGCAGTGGGCTCTCCTCTGAGAATGGGCTCATGACGTAAGCCGCTCTGCTACCGTCTGCTGCACGCCAAAAAAAACGCCAATAGGGTTCACCGATCAACCATTCTATGTCCAATTCCAAGACACGAAGTCATTTGGGATCAAATTGGTAGCTCAGTTGGCAGAGCATCGGCCCGCTGCTCAGTAGCATGCAGTGGCAGGCAGGTCCAGGCTTGGGACCGGTTTTCGTGAGACGCTCCGGTGCTTTATGTTTACCCGACGTAGGTCGGCTGGCAACTGACTGGTAAGAGGGCGAACTGAGCGGGGCGGCCGTCCCTTCTCCGTGACAAGCCCATTGATGAATTTAGTGAGGCTCCGACGCCAATAAACGAACTTGCAACAACTTGGACACAATTTATAAAAGAAATACCAGAGCTTCTCGAAATCGGTAGCTAAACTCGTAGAACGAACGTTTTTTTTGTTGCGCATTACGTTAGCCCTTACGAATGTAAAACGTTTTAAGAGTTGAAAAACATGCATAGTTGATAGAGAGTTACCAATTGTCACTTTATTACCGTAGCATGCGGATAAATGCGCTGTGGCAGGATTATAAAACCTCAGTAGCTTCCAGAACGCTACTTACCTCTAGTTGTGAGACATAAGGATTTGCAGTGTTGGGCTCCAAATTATCCGTAATCTTCACTCGCTTGTTTATGTCCTGAAAGAGAGAAAGTAAATACATGACATGGTTTAGCAAAAACGTAACAGAGAAACACACAATAGAAAATATCTAGTACAATAATAATAATGTCAACAATTTCTGCAAAAAACATATTCAGGAGGAGACTATAAAATTCAATTAAAGACCATGAGGCGTGGTAAATTCCCAGCGGTGAGGACCCAGTGCGGTATCGGTAGTGTTTACGCTATGTCGCCGTGGTGTCGTACGTCACTGGGAATTCAAAGCTCACCCGGAGACACCCCACAGTGTTGTACAAGTCCGGAGCAGTGTCAAAACAAACACCGACACATGGACGGCGGAGCCACACACGGACACTGTGTGGGCGCGGTGCGATTTTCATGGGTTCTAGGTCACCGCATGTGTGCCACGAGGTCAGACGGATTGAATCGAAACCTGGGAATTGTCCGCTTGTGAGCCTATCTGAATTTACTGATAGCGTTAAAAAGAAGCATCAGTTCTGGCGTAAAGAAATCGATGATCCTTTTATGGTCCATGGTCAATGATTTTATGTTCCTCACTTGTAATATTAAGCCTCTCCACAGATTCCAACTAATATACCTCGTGTTGAATTTTGATTAGTATTTTGTCACATCCATGCAATCAATTACCATCAATATGGTAAAACAGGTGCTTACAATGGGATTATGTTATTACGTTTTAGTTTTAACAAAAGTTACAATTTACAAGCCTACGTTTCGGCTCTTCCACCTTGATCAGGTTGTACGAGCTTGTTTCTTCTATGTACCTAATGTGTATTGTAATTTATTTCAATGCCGTGATCAAGGCAGAAGAGCCGAAACGTAGGCATGTAAATTGTTACTTTTGTTAAAACTAAAACGTAATAAAATAGTCCCATTGTAAGTACCTGTTTTACCCACCTGTCTCACCATCCTATACCCAAAAATATATTAGGATATTTCCCTCACAAATATCTGCAAGTGTCTCCAGGCCCATATCCAGTAATATATACAGATAAGTGCAGGCGAAGTATATGAAAATGAAATGTTCACCGGAAAGGGGCGAATTTCTTCTAGATCCCTTCTGATTTATTATCGAACAGCTACGAAATTCAGCCAATGGACATAATTCTAATTTATCTCTGAGACAGTTTAAAAACGCACGGATTCTCCAAGCTTGATGAATTGGAAACCACATTTTGTGTTTGAGAAAAGGACAGTCCTAACGATGCAGCTTCAGGGATAACTCGATATAGACGGCTCAGTGGGATAGTTTCACATCTGCGTATGACGCGGCTCGTCTCATTGACCCTGCATCCTGTTTGGTTTACTCTGAGGACATACTATGAGATCACCCTGTCGACCGCGACTTATCTCGGCCTCGGTCCTCCGCTCTCCCCGCGACCTATATGACGGCAGATGACTTTTTAGGAGCCTGGTGAGGCCCCGGGTTACATCACGAAAAGTGGCGACCTCACCCCATCACTGAGACTCTTAGACCTCTCACCCAACGACAGTAGTAATGAAACTTACGAAAAGCGTGAATTTGGCTACTAGTCCGGATGCCCATACATGAGGGACACCACTTTTAGGGTCATGGGATTCAAACTACACAATTTTAGTGCATAATACTGGCGTCAGAATATTTTTCTGGGCGCGCAAAATCCACCGTCAATGAATCTACAACAAATTCTGCGGTAAACGTAGAAAGCAGAACTGTACCCGCAGGTAATTAGAATACGAATGATGCTTGAAAATAGTGGAGTTCAAACAAAGCAAGAGTGAAACAAGCACCAAACAAGCCTTTTCAAGTAGCCTGCACCGTCTGCTAGAGGCTACTGTAATTCACTATAAATACATTAAGTGACATCCGATTCGGAATAACTAACCTCCGGGTGCGAACTAACCATAATTCCAAAACAAAAAGTCCTTAATGAAGCCCAGAGGCTACAGAAACAATAGTGTCTGCTGCCACAGTCCTTTACTCTGAAACTTGAGGAGCGTTGCTTCAGTTTCTGCGCACATTTAATTGACACAGGTTATCTTTAATGTAAACGCAAACTCGACAAAGTCATAATCAGAGTCTGTGCATTATTTTATAGAATAATTAGTTGTATTCTGGTAATAGAGGCACACGTCTGAGAAGTGAAAAGAGGAGGCACAGGTGGTGAGTGGGACTTTTCATCGAAAATTTTCATCATTTCGCCATCTTGAAAACGCATCGGAATCCCTTTTTATAACCAGCATGTGGGAAGGGTACCAAGGTTCGACCAGTTCTTGTTTCCCGAAGGGACATGTTCTTGTCCGTATGAGTTCGAAGACTCACTGACACCCTCACGTTTTGTCGGTGGAAACACATATGAACAGAGGGTACCCAGTTTCACTCTCCCCACCCCGATCTCGCCAGGCTCTGATGCCGATGTGTGTCCGCGGCTTGCTGACACCTGACGTGAATCTGGACTCCAGTGTCCGACACCCCCGACACTGAGCGTGCTATGATGGAAATGCAGGGTGGTCACGCAACCGAGCTGGCGCACCGTACCCGTCACGTGATGCCCGGGTCTCAAGGAGTGGCCAGGAATGCGCTGCACTGTGGTGGAGGAGCCCCTACTTTGGGTACAGAAGAAAAAGAATGATAAAAATCTGAAGAACTGAAATAATCGAAGGTCTCTGAAGAAATGGCAGCCTGAAAATGAAGCCATGCAGCGATAGGATTATTCATTTTTGGCCGCTGAAATGTGAATGAGATTGTCATAACCTTGACATGAATGATACATTCTTTGAACTTTTATTCGCTATTTTTCCGGGAAAAATCCCAATCTCTTCCGATCTCCAGCGGAAGGAGAGCCTTTACCGTTACCCTGCTAGTCGATATCTTCTTAGAATTGATGGAATCAGCCACTGCCGGTGGAACTGCGGGTGGGGGTGCCCCTCTTAAATAAACAATTTTAACACTAACCCTATGGCGTTGACTGAAAAAATAGGTTAAAAAGCCCATGGTGCCCCCTTAAATTCGGACGTTCTGCCGCCACTGGTATCAACATAGCCACCGCTGTACCTAATTCATTTTGGTTTTGTTTTATTCGGCAACAGCTCATTGCATGTATTGACTGCAATTACATTCTCCGGACTTTTGCGCTGCTGCAAAAAAACGGAATGATTTACATCATGATTTCGGTCGTAAGCCCAGCGTACCACTCGATTCCACATGGGATACCGAAACACTGCTGGATAATTATACCTCGGGGATTTTGCTTGTGCAGAAAGCCAGTTTAGTAAATCATCTCTGAATCATCGGATTTACTGCAAATTACGCGCGGCATCACGCGCACTGCACGGCAATGCATTCACATTTCTTAACAATATGAATGTTTTCCAATTTTTACCTCTCCCAACTTTGACTACTCTTCATTCTTTTCATAAGCAACGGTTCATCTTCCAGTTCGATCATATGCAATATGGGTAAGAGCCATTAAATGTCCACGGTTCTTGCATCGTTCATGTTGTTTTATTCAGAACAGACAAGGAAAGCATCTTCCGTCAGGGAATCTTTTAGAGTGCTTTCATTTTGAAAGCAGAGCAGCCTTATGGGACTTCAAGACCTAAAATATTACTCTGTATGAACAAATTTAATATAAAAAACAGCTCTAAAGAGTAGAATTTGATCGGAGATATTTAGCTACTGAATTAAAAGGGTTGGTTGGGGACCCAAAATCAAAAACACCAACCAAAGTTCATATCATATATGATAAAACACAGGCGGAAGCAACATACCGCAATGTTTCAAAATCCTTGTTGTGTGTGAAGGCTGGTTTCCATGATCTTTGCGTGGTGGTATACAATTTCGTAGTGTATAAAATACGAAATTGGATTATACAATTATTAATATACGATTATTGGATTACCGTATACAATTTCCAAGTGGAATTGTAAAATATTGACCGATACTTTCATATTCCCTTTCCAGCAGTTCTGGGTAGGGCTACTGTCAGAACAACTATTTCCCACTTAAAACAATTGCGGATCCAACATTAAATATCGTATAGATACCAACAGTGTGGTGAAATGGCAGCTTTCAGCTCTGTATAAGTAACTGATAGGAATATGTCAGATTATTTAATCGAGTTATTTGGGGCACGTGCTTCAATGCAAGACATTTGTGTTGTTTTCCATTGCTATAACATAACGGGTAGGTACAAGATTCAAGATGCACCAGATGAAAGACTGAAGAAGGAGGTAAAACTCTGCTTCAAGCTAGAAATGCTTTCTTTTAACCCGATTTACAAAAAAACAGCTTGCAATTAAACATTGAATAGTCTGAATTCTGCACAAAACAGACCTGCATTCATACTGCACTGCCAATCGCATAGTTGTTCCATCAGATTTGTTAGTGCTGAAAAAATCCGCATGCAACAGCTTGACCATTGGTGTTATTGGGCAGTCAGTAACGACCATGCGTCTAGTAACAAGGTGCCACCCCCACGCATGCCGCCCGGTGAAGTTGGTCAGCTGGGGAGAGGTCGCGCCGAAGACACGTCAATGCCGTACACACACGTGCTTTCACAGACGAGGGAGACAAGCCAGCCGGGGCCCAGGCCTCTGCAGATCTGCTTACCACGACCGGGGTCAAGGAGCGGGGACCAATGACCATGCCCGGCTCTGGCGGCTGCAAGGCAGGTCAGGTCAGGTCAGGTCAGGTCAGGTCACTGCTGGCGTCGAGTGCGACAGCAGAATGGTTACTGTATCAGTCCATCGTTCTGTTAATCATAGGGGAGAATCTAAACCGAGCGGTGTTAGACATTCAGAAAGAGAGAACATGACCATAAGCCACCCTTACAGACCATGGTTCAGTATTCATTCCATCTACTAGCCACCAAACGACGAGTTCGAAAGAGGCAGGCAGAAATAAAGCCATTACCTCGGTATTAGAAACAAAGTGAAATGGTAACAATAACTCCCACTATTTAAGGTTGGTTACGGAGAAATAATATGACCTCACAATACCTACATTTCCTTACATGTAGCCCATTAAGAACATTTTCTAATTACGTTAGGGGTGGCAAGATTTTAAAGGAAACAACATGACACCTGCATATTTGATCAGGATATCTACAGTACACTCGTCATCAATCAAAAGGGTTATAAGCAAGAAGCATCACATTTCTTTCGGTAAAGTGGTGATCACCTTTTAGGAAGTACATGTGACTCCGGGCTCACCAATCCACCTCGATTCACCAATCCAATCCACTCACCATCACTGTCAAGACACGTCCACAACCACACAGCGCGCGTTTGGCGACGATGTCCCACCTGCGCCAAGGAGCTGTAGCGCCAGGTGACGGGGTTGTGGCCCTCGCAGCGGACCCTCAGGGTGTCGCCCGGCTGCAGGGTGACCTGGTCATCGGCCGGCATCAGACGCGGCGGCCGGTACCGCATCTGCTGCTGAGAGCCTGTCAAAGGTCACACCAAGGTCATACAGATGTCAAAGAGGGCATGAGACGCGGCGGCCGGTACCGCATCTGCTGCTGAGTGCCTGTCAAAGGTCACACCAAGGTCATACAGAGGTCATCCAGGGCATCAGACGCGGCGGCCGGTACCGCATCTGCTGCTGAGTGTCTAGTCAAAGGTCACACCAAGGTCATACAGAGGTCAAAGAGGGCATCAGACGCGGCGGCCGGTACCGCACAGGTTATAAAGAACTCACTTTCCCCTGGCTGAAAGCACCTGCATGATAGGCATGTTGAAGCCAAGGCAATCACATAGAGGAAGGGCGTTCCACTTATGTGCAGGTACGGTCTTTTTGCTCCTAGGCATCAGGGAAAAATAGACCAGAGAGGGTGTCAAAAACAGGTTAAGATGAAACCAATCTTCATCATCCCAACTACATATCACCACAGGTCCCGCAGTCGGTCCCAGACATGTATCTGCGCCGTGACCAGCGGAGGTTTGCCCAGTCGTGTTATTGTTGGGGACGCTGTTTGCTGCGACGTGCCGTATTGGACCGGCCCTCGGGCCCAATGGGCCAATAAGCTATTCAAGAGACGACATCGGCCAGTTTGCCCGTCAGGTCCAATGAGCCGCAGCTGCACAAACAGCTTTTTGCACAGGGCAGAACCGTGCGACCGGTGAAACGGTGTGTGCTACTGGGTGTCATGTTCTGCATAAAATCTTCATACTAGACGACAGTGGCGGATCCAGGAATTCTTTGGGGGCGGGGGGCTAGGGGGGCTCATGCCTCACCCGCCAGTACATCGGGCAGCCCCCATGTCTATGTATTAACTATAGGGGCTCGGACATTTCGGACTGATAAATTTTTCGGCACGGGAAATCACTGGAAAAAGGAAATTTGAGCGTATAAGCCATGAGGTGCGTCGACTTGGACTACCTGATGTGTCATAACTTATTGATCATCACCAGCTGTGTCTGGTACGAAATGTACTGGTCACTGAACAACCGAGCGACCTGCGAAATCAGTTTATGTATGCCGAACACCACCATGGCACGATACAAATTCACCAACTTCGACCTGCGCGTGCGAGAACTTGCGCGGGTAAAAGGAGACTGGGAAATATTGACGCAACCAAATATAACGCACGACCGTCTAGCGTGGTCAATGTCTCGAGCCAGACTGCTTTCAAACGTGTTTTAAATGGTTATTTGCGGAGTGGACTGTGATTTGTTGTTTTCGCTTGAGTGGTAGGTATGCGTGGAAGTTTTGACTATCTTTGTCTTTTAATCTGCGCATTTTACTCCTGTAATGAGCTTGACGTGCAACCATGAAAAACCTTGAATGATCGGGGATGATTGCGAATAAACTGATTCTGATTCTGATTCAGGCAGAGTTTGAGAACCTAGCCCTCCCCCTTGGATCCGCCACTGCTGGACGGCATCAGAGTGGCAGCTGAACAGCATCGGCTGTGGCATCTGAAGAGCGGCTGCCGCCTTGCTGAACGATATGTCTGAGTTTTATATGTGGAGGTAAAAAGCGGACACAGGTAGGACGAAATAACTAACCTCCCCCAAAGTCGACGCTAATGTTGCTGAATTGTACCCGGTTTGTTTCCTCTGAAGTTATTATTGTTCCCCGTCAACAATACATCATGGTTTGGTTTGTGCGAAAGGAGAAGGCTTGAGACTACGTATAGTAAGTGAAGAGAGCAACAGAAAAATGGTTGTCTTTTTAAATGGAATGATACAGCATTTGACATAAAGCCACACAGCAACGAACAAAATGCCTGGAATGATACATTATTCTACATTAAACTAGCCCCTGTAATTCCCCCTTCCCCGTCTCCAACACCTGTCTTAAAGTACAGCTTTCAACTGGAATAGGTACACACCGACCTAACCGTAAGCCATCCCATTTTTGGGCGTTTCCATTTTGTGCCAGACTAGGTTACAATGTCAAGTCTGGTCGGACAAATCTCGCGAACCGTTTCTCCCCCATTCCCAAATCAAAACCTCACTTCTCACTATTGCTACCACATGTGCACCCCTGCTCACTGCCGCGTCACCTGCCCCGCGGCACTATGGTAAAAAGTGGCCTCGGGACAGTGATTCCTCCCCGCCGGAGGCGTTTCCAGCCCGCCCTCCCGCTGTTTTCCTCTATGTGAAACAGTCACCCTGTAGCTATTCAGGAATGATAAATGTCCCAATTTGGACGTGACAACGGGTGGAACAGTGCATCAAAGCCGCAAAAACAGCACCTCCCATCGGCTGCTGTTGGCAGTCTGGTGCATCACGCTCAAACTAGACAATGACGAGCGGTCACGGGGCTCAACAAGCCCCACTTTCGCTCTATGGTGGTCACCATCCGAGCAAACTCCCTTTTCCTATTCGTCCATGCCTATCCCTTCACACATACCCGGTGGCAGGAGCAGCAGCATCGCCGGAACTAGCATCCTCCACTTCCCATCGCCACATCCTCCCATTCCACCCCGCTCACAGTCTGACCACAAACCGCACAACACGCCTACAGCAGTCCCGTTCACGCACACGGCGTCTCTCGCTGCGTTTCGCCAAAACTGAGCCAGCATCGGGGGTGGCTGAAGGCGTTCCGGCGGCCCGCGATAGCACCGGAAGTGAGTGTGCGATAGGACGCCGAGGGAGGACCGGGCACGTCACAGTCGCAGCAGGCGAAACGACGCTGCGCCGCCATGGGCGAATATGAAAGCGCGGGGTCTGGGGAAGGTCAGGAAATCAGCTATCAAGAAAGTATTTGAAACTTTCTATCGCGGCAGTCAACTCGATCGATATCTGATGATGCAAGAAAACAGGGTGATTTTAAATTCGGAGTGACCTAGCGCACTCTAGATTGCCTTGCATCCATAGATAGGTACTGGGAGCGCTTGTGACGAGGGCGTTGTACTGAGAACATTGACTGGTACAGAGACACACGGACATCCGCCTTACTGTAAGCTTATCAGCAGAAGATGAATACGATTCCGTTGCGGCATCTAAACTTAGTTCTGAATGTTACCAAGCCGCATGAAGATGACATGACGGATACGCATCGCTTGTGTCACATATATGCTATATGCTTGTATGGCCAGGGGCGTAGCCAGGATTTCGCTCAGGGAGGGGCGGCGCCTCGAAAAGGGCCCCTGCGACAGCGCCAAAAGGGCCCTGATAGGTAAAAAGGGCCCTGCTTGTTACAGAGTAGAGTGCTGAAGAGGGCTTAAGAGGGCCCTGTCTGGTATAAAATGCCAAATTTGACTACAGAGCATAGTGCGGGCGAGCCGCGCTTCGCGCGGCTCGTGTCCTCAGGGGCCCTTCGGACCCTCAGGGAGGGGCGACTGTCCCTGCCGCCCCCCCTTGGCTACACCCCTGTGTATGGCAGGTAAAGGTGATGTGACAAACACGGAAGGTAATAACTTTGATGTTTATCAAAGTGATGTCGCAAGCAGTACCAATCAAGCCATTGAGAAATCAGAACATCAGGGGTTCACCTCGACTCTTTGACGAAGATTTGGCAAAGTGTCGAACCATCACTGAAGTTATTCTACTTTTCCCGGGAAATTGAACAAGATGTGGAACTACGGGCTTTCTCAGCTGGGCTGACTTTGAAATTACACTGATAAGAGAGTGCGCCACCGCCTTTCTAGGCTGCCCGGAAACCCCAATGAAAGGTCTTTGCAGTGTTGATTTTTTTTTAAATAGTGAGATTTTATTTTAAGAATTTCAGATTGGTTTAAGCAGTTTAGTAAGTCTCCGGGGAAGCTAAACATACTTGTTATCATATTTGCCCTTTTAGTAGGTACGGTAGTTATTGACTATGAAAAAAATCGGCACATTCTAAAAGTCTAAGCCCTTGATGCCAAGCAGAAGTTACACACGACAAAAAAAGATAAGCAGGAAGAGAGACTAGAAACTTACTGGATAAATTATATATATATATATATATATATATATTAATAATATTGATGAATTTTCCCATAAAGCCATCTCAGTTATATCAGATATGAGCTAAATATGCCACACGCTAAAATACGAAAATATTCAAAAATATCGCTCCATGCTCCTTATAAAACAAAAGCAACCAGTGCGGGTTGCTGGCTCCCGCTGTCCTTGGAGGCTTCTTTTGTTATCGTGACAAGACGGTGGTAGTGCAAACGATGAAAGCGCGACAGCCAATCGTCCTCGTTAGCCAGCTGATAGATGGATAACGGGCGACACAGTTTGCGACGTCATACGCGCCACGAAGACCACCAGACTAGAATAGCGGTGAACCAGCTTATTGAGGATACGGCCTTGTCGGGTCAGTCAAGGTAAACATACACTGCCTTCCTGTGTTTGAAGTATAAGTTTAAAGTCCACAAAACCGTTGTTTTTACACATTGTCTTTTTGAATTGAAATGGCCCAAAGGAGCTGCCCAAAGGACAATACAGTAAAAAAGCAAACAGGGCCCCTAGCCGTTTTATTTCGATCCTTCCAAAAACTTGGAACGAAAGGACACTTCAGCCCGTCTTCCGTGCGAACTTCCTACTACGCGCATGTGCGCTCGGTACTTGAATATGGATGTGTTGTCTGGGCAGGTGCATCCAGGGTACACTTAGAAAGACTGGAGAGAGTACAACATAAATTTTTGATTTGGCTCAACCATCACTCTCCACATCGTGTTGCGTCCCACACCCTATCATATTTTGACCTTCTCCAACATTATTACATATCATCTTTAAAATCTCGTGGAACTTATTATGATCTTATGTTCTTGAGAAACCTTTATCGCGGACGCATTGACTCATGCTTTTTAGTCAACTCATTTTCACTGTCCACTCCACTACGAATCAAGTCTCAAATTTTGTCGCTTTTTAGAGTTCCGTGTGCCAGAGTGAACACTGTTAAGAACAGCCTTTTTGTAAGGATGCCCCGTGAAGTCAACTGGTTTTTACAAAGGTGCCCAACGTCTGACTTCTTTCCTAACGATTATTGCACGATTCGGAGAGAAGTTTTGGAATATTTTAGAGCATTCTGATTTAAGATCTGTTTGAAACCACCACAGTATGTTTTAGCGTTGTATTAAATTTTATTATTCCGTATGTACTGTTTTTTTTATAAATGTATACAATATATTTTGAGGTGCAATTGTTTTTTAGCGATGTGAGCATGATATTTTATTATTATGTAAGTGTTGCTATCATTCATGCATGTATGTACATACATAATTTTATCACAATGACTTCGTCCATAATTGGGAATACCCATCGACGATTGAATAAATAAATTGAAATTTAATTGGGAATACCCATCGGATTGGGAATACCCATCGACAATTGAATAAATAAATTGAAATTAAATTGAGATGAACATTTCAAGCGTTTCCACACGCTTCACCTCTGTAGAGGAGCTTATCAAAGTTACCTTCCGTTTATAGATCTAGGAAAAATGAGGGTATATTTTCTTTCGTGAGGATGACAAGATATATAATATATACATATATATATATATATATATATATATATATATATATATATATGTAGAGGAGCTTATCAAAGTTACCTTCCGTTTTTAGATCTAGGAAAAATGAGGGTATATTTTTCTTTCGTGAGGATGACAAGTTTATATTATATATATATATATATATATATATATATATATATATATATATATATATATCTTGTCATCCTCACGAAAGAAAATATACCCTCATTTTTCCTAGATCTATAAACGGAAGGTAACTTTGATAAGCTCCTCTACAGAGGTGAAGCGTGTGGAAACGCTTGAAATGTTCATCTCAATTTAATTTCAATTTATTTATTCAATCGTCGATATATATATATATATATATATATATATATATATATATATATATATATATATATATATTGATATTGATATTAGCACCCCAGTTTGAACCAGTCACTAAAGACATGGCATAACAATCAGATACCTACTTTGAACTGAATATTTCAAAAACTTGTTAAGCTAAACCTTCACCATACCAGGGTACAGTTCTTTGTGCTCTGTTTGCTTTGTCATTGACCCCAAAATAACAGCCGCTTTTAAATATACCGCCACCAAAATATGACCAAAAAGGCCTTCCAGTAGGTACGGTATTGTCAATCCATGCTATCCTTGGCACCTCTGCATGTATGCAAGGGCTACAGTAACTGTCTATATCCGGGTCAAATTCTAAGGCAAGCGGAAGACCGCACCCGCACGAGAATTCCTCTTCTCTCGCACAAGAAGTCCTCTCATCTTCGTTGTCTTCCGATGATAACCTCAGACACGACTCATCCACGGAGACAAAACCGCACGCAAGAACAAGCTAGATCAATGAATGAAGAACTGTACCGGATCACACATTTTCAGAGAAGCGTACGTCACTTCCTTACTAGCCTCTCGTGTTGCATTGCCTTCCGTCTACTCCATGCTACCAACTGGAGCTCATAAGCTCTGCACTGCAGTATGCAGTGTAATCTCTGCGCGACACAAAACGTGATTCACTGCCTCATTCTCTGTTCATCGTCCTGGAAGCTAACACAAGGAACTCAAAGTTTCCGCCACAGAAACGTAGCCTCGACAGTATATTCGTTAGATTGTCAATACCTACCCATGACATCTTGGATTCAAAGTTGACGCTCAAGGTCCACTCAGATTTGAACAAAAATGGATTGGTGCGTGCGTGCACAAACTTTCTGGAAGTTCAGTGCCGTGATCAACAGTTTCAAGGCGAAACCGAGCGTCATTCTAGCGTCATCTTACCCAAAACGTTATAATCTTTACTAATCATCTCTCCAAAGAAGGTACACTAACTTCTACCTAATCCTTCGCACTGGGTCGTAAAGGCTCGGACCAGGTTTTATGTCCTGAGCCGCTGAGAGGATTAGCTTCACTAACAGCGCTGGTGCGTGCCTGTGCTGCGCCCAACTGATTTAGGACGGGTGACAGGCCGCGGGCGTGACCGGTGGCCTTCACTGCACTTCCACCTGCCCAGTCGCACATTCAGTCGGCCTGCCACCTTTGGAATCACCTGGAGCAGGCAGCTGACAGTGTCGGAGGCTGACGCATCTCAAAATCTTAAAAACCTCCACGACATAGGTGGATGCCTCAAAATGGCGGGCTAGAAACCTGCAACGGTGGTTTGACAACTGAAATCCTCTTCTGTCGCGGTTTCTTCTTAAGGTATATTTATTCCCAACCAGTGCACAGGGTTCCATGGTGTAATGGTTAGCACTCAGGACTTTGAATCCTGCGATCCGAGTTCAAGTCTCGGTGGAACCTGAAGTTTAATCCTTGCTCAGGTGCCTGTATCATCGACGTGAATACCAGCTTTCCAGTCGACGTCTGTTTGTTCAGATCAGGAGTGGCCGTCAGCCCCCCACGCGACGTGTGTTTACTCGGTTCAAAGGTAATGTGGCGCCTTCATAATGGGATCTGAACTGAGGTAGGCACTTCATCGGGCATGTTGAGAGGCTAATGGATGTGCAGTTCACTTGTCCCTGAACCTCCCGTTTGCTGATAAATAAAGCAGCATTTGGGTCTGATTGGAACCTTCCCTACGAACTCGCGAACCGGAGGTGATACGGAAAAATTGAAAATGCTCTGGAAATACCTTACCGTCTTCTACTTTGGGCCCGTGTTTGAACCATATCGATTGACTCATGACGTCACAATGGGCTAAAATGGATAACATTTTGGGCCCATTTAGAAGATATTTTACAACTCGTGATTCATCAGTCCTAGAACAAAGCCAAAGGAATCGATGTGTTTGTCTTGACCCAAGGATTACAATGGTACGCGGTATGACCTTCGGCGGTCACATTGTCACCTTAAATGACCTTGACTTTGTGCAAGTCATTCGCCGGCAGTTCAGAAAGGTGGAATGTACATGCATTTAGATTATCTGAGCGGACGTACTCTGCGGAAAATTTGATGTCAGGCATGGAATTATTCCACCACGTGTTTGAATAACCACCGCATGCGATTTTCAGGATGCGGAAGCGTTGTGCACTGTGCACAGGCCTAATCACAAGCGCTCGGGACACCCCTTTCACCAAAAGTGATATTTCACGAACGCATAGATGAAGTAGTTAAAAACGCTAATGAAACATTGAGCCCTCTTTAACCTTGAGCATCAAGTTGCGTTTAAATGGAGTGTGACGGTAAACTGCGATGATGACGACGAATGTAATACCTTGTGATATGACAACAATAGCCGGACTGATCACTGTATAGTTGTTTTCACTCAGCTGGAATGTATATGTTCTCTTGCGAGCAAGGGAGGATTATACGGGTCAGTCTGTTAATTTGAAATGCTTGAAAGTGCTAGTCCACGTGTTGCATATCCGTTTGCATATGTGTTACCGCAAGCAGTGTTTTATCAAGGCAGTTTTGTTCTTTCTTGTAGTAACATCCCAATGTGTTAGCATTGACAATTCATTCATGTTTTCGAACTTGCTGTTGCTGTGTTAGAATGATATTCTTGTTCGAAGTTGTTCGCTACCGATAATTTCCACTTAAATGCTATATTTAGTTGACAATACAGATGTTTTAAATAAAAACCTTGAGCATCAAGTTTGCCGAGACAGATTCTTATTCAAATCTGTACAACTCATGTTCATCCCTACTTTGCTTAATGTGATTCCATTCAGATTAACAACTGTGGCCGATGGCACGCGGTTAGAGAAAATTCATAATAGGGTGACTGGGCTCACTCCTTAGGTTTGTTTTCGAGCATCGATTGACATATTGTTAAGGGAATTATGCTGGGCCACATCACAAAAGAGAAAAAATGAATAGCCTTCAAATATATCAAAGGGTTCAAAATTCCGATGGGCTAGCGCCTTAATATATTGCACATGCGCTACCTGACACTAGGAGAAGATGCACTAGTATAGAGCTACAAAACGCTTTTCAGTATTCTCTTCCCCAAATACGAAGAACTCATTACAAAAATAAATTTATCACGGCAACACCACAACATTGGAGTTCATTGCCAGTACACATAGTGCACGCTCCCTCTATTCCTAAATAAAAAAACACAGAGAAATCCCGTTTTTGGGTTAGAAAACTTCCAGAATTTTACTCACTCGGTTCTAAGAGCGTCAATATCGTCCATATACGTCTTAACCACGCACTACAAGTTTTAAGTGATTTTTTTTCGTTTTTTAAGAACATTTTGTTTTTCGTCACCGAAAGCAGGGCTGCGCCATTGGAATTCATTTCGGAAAAACACTGGGAAAAACTAAGAAAACAAAAGTGAAAAACTTAAAAAACTTCCTTAAAAAGGATAAAACGTAGTTTTAAAGTGAAAAGCCATCTTAAACAAAAACGAAAAAAGCAGACAGGAAGGTTTGAATATTTAAACTTTTTGAATTTTTTTATGATTGTTTACGGGTGTGGCACAACTGGTTTAATCATTACTGGAGTGGTCATGGGGGTTGGGAGTGGGGAGAGGTAGTTTAGGGAGGTCTTATTAAGTATTGAAACCATTTTGATATTAATTTATTACATGAGGAAGACATAATAGTAGCATTTGGCGAACATATGTACGGGAGCTATCTACAGTATTAGTCATGGGCAGACATTGCTCTCACAGATGGAATCTATGAAATGTTGAGTATTTTCGGGATGTAATCACTTCGCAGGTGCCTGGAATACTGCATCTTGGGCGACACGCAGATCCAGGAGGACAAAGGGGGCACTTGCCCTCCCCCGATCGACACTTGGCGCCTCCTGAAAGTTCGCTTCCCACCCGCCCCAACCCCCCTTGATGCGAGACGGGTCAAAATGGGCTCGCATTTATAGCCTAACGTATTTTTCGTCGGTTTAAATAAAACTTTGGCATAATGCGTTTTTGTGTGTTGGTAGTACAATATAAAATAATAGGATATAAACATTGTGTCCTATACTGTCTGTCCTATTTTTGTATGGCATTTAAATGAGAAAGTATGTAGTGGTGTTGTGTGTCCTGGTGTTCCGGGCTGCTTTTTTGCGGGTGTCTGCTTCGGTACGTGTTTTTGTCAAATAAAATATTTAAGGGGTTTTGGGAGATAAGAGGGATGTTTCCCGGCCTTTGGTGGCCTCCCTAGTTTCGTACTGACTCTCTGGGTCGTGACGGATTGGTTTTTTGTTGGGTTTTTGGTGTGTTTTAAGTCTGTTTTTATTTATTTGGGGGTTTAACTTTGTGTGAAATGTTAATGGTGTTGATATTTGTATGGTGTTGTGTTTTATTTGTTTTGGATCTGCTTAGTTTTAGTTTTAAACTTCTTTTTTTTTGTATTGGCACCCCGGTTATAAGATTTGCGCCCTTGAAAAGTTGCACCGTCCCAAACTGGCGCTCATCGGTTCAAATGGAGCCCTCTGACCGGGCTCCGGGCTCCCCTCCCACCGGATTGGAAAACCTGGACCCGCCCATGTTCATCAGGGTAGCGCAGTTCGGCGGGGCACCAGGTTAGTTCGGGGAAAGATGGGATGAAAGTGAGGCATCTGCTACTGTTGCAATCCCCTTAAATCCGCCCATGGTTCATGACCTGCCTTATCCCGCTACAGCGCTGCTTTTATCTTCATATAGCTCAATGCCCCAATGCAAATCTTAGTTTGGCATTTATATTTGTAAAAACTGTCAATGAAAAGACGAGATGAGAAGGTCAAAATAACAGCGAAAAATAAAAACATGAAAAAGCTAGAAACGGAAAAGTAAGAAAACAACGTAGTTAAACACAAAAACGTCCTTAAAAAGAAAAATAACCAAAACGAAAAAAGCAAAAAAAAAAACGAGCAATGTAGCCATGGCCTTAAGAGTTGGTCTAAAAACAGCTAAAAGATCACCAGTTCAGAATTTGGAATGACATATCACTTCTTTGTGATTGTGGATTTTGAGGAGAAACGACGGAACACTATACAGTCAGTTGCCCAATATTTGAGATTCAGAGAGTAGTGTTCTTTAACGCCTTGTCACGAATGAACAATTTAGGAGTTGCAATTAGAACCCAAAGTGCAAAATAGAAACCAATTTGTTTGATACAAGCCTTGATGCCCAGCAGCAAGCCATCGCCCAGCAGGTAGCAACGCGTTTCAAAAATATGTTTTGGCGGTCGGAGACGTGTGAACCAAATTCGGGCACCAACTTGCACGTCCCAGGGCCGCGAACGACGCGGGCCACGCTGGTTGGGTCGGAGTGGGTGCGGCTCTCCGGGCGGCAATCAGAGGTTTGGGTAACGCGACCGGTTTGTTTATTGTGTTCAATGTGTTGCTTGACTTCGGTGGGTGGCGCCACGATTTAAGCCTCGGGCTTTTGCGTGACTCCAAAACTTGATGCACTTTAAATATTTTTGTTTGTGTGAAATAGGCTAGATGTTATGTATGTTTAAATACATGAGCATAGTTCTTTATTCCCAGCAATTATCAGGTGAATCCATGCAGGTTTGGTACTGAGAAAAACAAACGCATCGCCATCGAGCTCACTATTTTCACTCACGACAGCGCTGAAACACATATAGTAGGTGACTTTTATATTTTAGCCAAGACCAAGGCAGGCTTAATCCAATACTGGATCTATGTTTGGTTTATTATTACACCCGCACAGGCATATCCAGTACATTTTGGGTCGGGGGTGGGCATCACTGTTAATTAAGAGCATTGAATTCTTATTTGGTGTCAAGGTGCGACTCTGCACTCGTCTCAGGATATATTTGTTCCGTAACATGGAAATCATCCCCATCGTTTATAATAATCCTAACTGGCCACTCGTTCCCTTTCCCATACCGAAACCTTCTTCCACTACCGATTCGCTTAGGCTTGAAAGGGCTAAAGGGGCATGTTTCACTTCTGAACTCACTGGTATGCCCTCAACACTAGAGATGATCATCACAACACATATCAAAATCAGGGCAGAGTTCTTCATCGCTTCAATTGTTTTGGGCAACTTGCGTCGTTTTAAGACTCCTTCCCGGATGATTGCCGCCTGCGCTGCGTGATACGCTGACAACAGTAAGATGGTCTCTAATTTTAACTATTACAGGAAGCTTTCTTAGGACTAATCTTGAAAGTGGATTCGTCAAGTTTTCAGGGCTAATTCCAATCTGATTATGAACTGTGCGAAGAGGAACGCTTGGGTGAGCGATTGCTTCACTCGCATAAACTTATCAATTTTTAACTAAAATGTTGCAAGTAACAAACCCGCGTCTGATTTAATAATAAGTTAAATTTTCTAAGCCAAAGGACGATAATTCATCACTACGGATTATTATTTTGTTAGACCTCCAGACCAGCTGAAAGTAACTTTTTATTTTCTATTACGTGCCCCAGCACGTTTTCTGTGTTCTTAGGATCCCCTTTTGAAACTGTATTTTGAAATGCTTAGCTCCCTTTTCCTTATAGGATTGGGAACCTTGTAAGGCTTAGGGGCCTGAAGTGGGTTCAGACTGGTAGCACTCAGGGCTGTTAACCCTCATCCCAGCGGGGGTCATTGATGGCCCTTCCTAAGGTTTTTCGAATGGCAGAAAACAGCGAGGGGCGCACCGTAGTTGGGGGTCTACCTCTCACCCCCATCATTCTCCCTCCATGCCTGAACTTTTTATACCGGGCCGCACGTCACCAGGCGAGATCGAACAAGGTCACCTCACTTCACATTTTGAGCTCCACCATAGCTGCATTTCTAAGTCGATCGATTTGAAACTTTCTACACTAATGGCTTCTCCAGAGTTTACAAAATTTATATCCCGGTTTTTCGATTTAACGACCAGAGGTCAGGTCACGAGGTGACCTCTCTCATAGAGATATCATGAGAAAAACTTCCTTATGATCTAAAAAGCCACAACAATGATTGAAAATGCTCATATTTTTCCGAAAAGGATTCTTGACCACCCTTTCACAGATTGACAGGGGTGATATTCGCCCTTTGACTTACCTGATGGGTCAAAAACAGTATTATGACGATAACTTTTGAACTAGTTAAGCTAAAACGTGGAATCAAACGTCATCTTGTATATCTTGCCCCTGGCTTTCATTTGGTAAGCGGCAAGGTCACTTCCTAACCTTTCGTGACCTCATTTCATGTTAGGTCAAGAGGTGCCCTCTGGAGGTCAAACCACTGGCAGGACGTCATTATGTTTTCATATTGGGAAAGTCTTGACATTTTTTCAATCAAATGTAATTGACCAGACCTAAATAGCTCTAATGGCATGAAAGCTATGCCCGGCTTTTTAACACGCGCATTGACGGGGGCGGGTACCCGCCCCTCGGGTTTTCGAAGATAGCAGAAAGCGGCGGCGCGTAGGCTTTGGCATACCTTTCCTATCATTTTTCAACTTCGTGAAAATTTTAAGGTTAGGTCTTTCAGGTCAGGTCACCAGTACAGGTCAGTGACCCAACCTCAAAAAGTTTAAGATAGCATAAGTCAGAGCAGGGTGAACTTATCCTATTGAAACTCATATCATAATGGCCCCACCGAGTCTAAAACATGTTCCGGTATTTTTGATATCGATGCCTAAGGTCAGGTCGGGCAGGATCTCTCCATTGGCAATACATATGAAAATGGTTTTTACGGAATAACTCAGTAACGGATGATGATAGAACATTTATTTTAGTGCATTAGACTCGTCTGGGCTTTGCGGTTCTAATGATATGCATTTATTAATTTGATCCTGACCTGACCTCAGGTCAGGTCAATCTTGATTTGACCTAGAGGTCAAATTATATATTTCGATTCGGCTTGCTAGAGATTCATATAGTGCAAGTCGTTTTGCTTATCTTTACTTGTTCAGATGTAATGGCCGAAAAACTGTTTCATGTTATCCCTATGCGGGCATGTTTTGACCTCGTGACCTTAAATGTGACCTGACAAAAATGTTTTAATGTTTTCGATGGGAAGTGGATGGGCAGCCCAACGCCGTTTACCGTTTTTCGCTACCTACCGTGGTTCTCGGATCTTAGGGGGCGGGTCCCGCCCCCCGTCATGAGGTGGCTCAGCCCCGTCAATGTGCGTGTTAAGGATCGCATATTTTAGTGGAAACGTCTTATGGTTTGACCTCTGGAGACCAAACCATTGACTTGAGTGTTTAAACATGTGAATTAAAACCATACTGAATTCACATGAGCTTTCCAATGTTCTTTGCAGAGTTGCGCTAACCACCATATTTTCGGAGTTAGAGGGAGTCATCGATGGCCCCGGTAGGGCGAAGGTGGCACTGGAACCCCAGTGGAGCGCGGGTTAAAGAGGGACGAGCCTAAGGCGATCATAAATTCACCCCCCAACTATTTTTAAGAGGTGGCAGGAGAGCCGTTTGCAGCCGGAAACTATACTTTGCTACATCTGAGAGGATACATGAGCGCGTTGATTGCTGAAAGAGTTTGAAGATCCGTCAATATATATTTTCAAAGTCAGTCATATATTTTGTGACCGTCGCATTCTGCGGTCGCACCAGTTCGCCTACACTATAGACCGAGTGGCGACGTAGTAACGTCACATAATGGGAATCATACGTCAAAGTCACCTCATGAAGGTCAAGGTCAATGTTCCAGGCTAGGGCCATTGACCCCAGTGTTACGGTCATATTTAATTATTCAGTATAATGTATGTTATGCTTTGACTTCATATCTAAGATTACCCAATATCAAGGTCAAGGTCAGAGGTCAAGGTCAAAATTATTTTTTAACAACAAACCTCATTTCCCGCTCAAAGGCTGCTATGGTGTCAGTTGTTTTTATATCATTGGGAATACATCACATTTTTAGCCTTAGGCCAGTGACCTTGGGCGAAACATTCAGAGGTCTATTTCACCAGTGAAATTTCAAGGGGCTGGTGGGTCTTGATTGGGAGAGACACATGCCCTGGATTATCCTATGAACCCTGGATCTGTCATGCCCTGGGGGTGCCCCGGTCATGGGTGGATCCAGGGGCATGCCTACAACGACCGAAAACTGTGCGCTATAGGCGGATCCAGGATTTCTATGGGGCACATGGTGGGGGTGCCATCCGGACCAGGTGCACCTCTTTAGACTAAACAACCTACCAGCTGTGGGCGCCCAATCTGATTTCGGGGGCATCGGTATCTCTTTGACTTTTCATTGGAGAGCTGTGACATTCCGTGGGCGCAGATGTCCGCTCTCTTCCCTGGACCCGTGCTCTGCGCTCCATAAAACCACCAGCTGGCAAATCTTGAAACGCGACTTCGCAGCTCCCCTTCCGGGCACCACCTAATAGGTCACATAGTTCAGCAATGGCTACCTCTTTATCCAAATGGTACCCCACTTCATGATAGGCAGGTCCAGGGTGTTAAGATGGCATTCCCTCGATCACACCTGCATCACCCTTAAAATAACATCAGAATAATACCCCCTATACAGAATCGTAGAATTTTGCAAAAACGTTCTTCTTGCCAGACTAATTTTCAAAGGTTTTGCGGGATTTCTGTTTTGTTTTGCACATCTATAATTATTATTTCACGTTTCAATGTTTTTGTGCCACGTTTGGTTATACAGGGAAAGCTAGATAAACATTGTTTACTCTGCCTACCCCCCCCCAAAGCCGCCCCTGAACAAATGGGCGCCCACAGTATCGCACTGGGCGCCGTTAGAGCAAAAACGGGACATCAATGCTGCACCATGTATGCGCGAGTCGAATAGAGGGGATTGTCAGAAGGTGAGGGCGCCAGAAGTGAGGAGTGGGGCACCAGTAGCACAGAGTCGGCTATCAAAATATGCGAGAGGCCACCGTGAGGCTTGACTGCGCTGCTGGAGTAAAATGAAGGCACCCATGTTGAATCCATGGGGGCGTCATTGGTTCATAGCGGGTTTGCCACAGATGGAGCGCCCACAGGGAGGCGTCGGAGCGCCGGTGGGGCAAAAACAAGACACCAATGATGCATCATGGGGTGAATGTACCATGTGGCGGAGTGTCGGAAGGTGAGCGCACTCAAAATCAAGCATGGGACGCAATTAGAACGCATTAAGGCACTTATGATGCACCGTGGTGGTGCCAGTGATACAAGGCTGGTTGTCAAAATGTGGTACTTTTGAGCAGCAGCATTTTACCAAGAGGCGTCAGTATTTCCGATAAGAATGCAAAAGCGGAGCAGATGGAGGCGGCCCCGGGGACGCCTTACCACCGAGGGATGCCCCACCAGTGGGATACCCCTGATCCGCCCCTGCTTGACTTTAAATTCACAGGAAAGATGACAAATAATCAAGAAGCTGCTATGCCAAACACGGCAGCGCTGCGCGCCACCGTTTTCTGACCACCTTAGGAGAACTCCAGGGCAAGTAAAACAGACCTCCACTTGGGCGAAGTTGACATTCATGCTTACATTTAGAGTGAGCATTTATTCTCTAAAGGTTCACTCAGTCAGGAGAAGAAGCAGGCAAGGAAAAAGCCAACACATCTATTCTAGACGTGGAGCCCAGCTGCGCCTTGGCTAGGCCCGTGATGGGACCACACCTCCGATGGTACAGGTGTAGCAGCTGGTGGTGTTACCTTCTTACACCGCCGCCACAGCTGCAGTCTCGCCCTGCCTTCTACCGCCGGCCACTATCGCCACGTATACCAGCTAATCAGCAGGGAACCGCTTACACCAGCCGCACGTGCGGGGCAGTGACGCCTGGCTGTGGCAGTGCCGCAGTCGGACGGCTGACTCATCCTCCACCACCGCAGCGGGCAGGACAGGACGGCCTCACAACGGACGGCAGCCCCGGCCGCGGGGTCTCCGCCCGGTGATAAGTGGTGACTCCTGAGGGCAATCCACCACCGCACAGCAACGCACGGGCGCTGGGAAGCCACTGCTGGTGGAGGCTCGCAGGAGGTAGTCCGGCTACTCTTCGACAGAGACTTCAGAACCGATCAGGCGGAGGTTTTACAATCTTAATTAAGACCCCATGCTCTCACCCCATCGCCCTCCCCATAGACTTTAGATATCTAGACGATATGGATATGCAGAGTAGCCATGTATAGCTATGTACTATATATGTATGTATAGCTATGTGTAGTAACGATATACATATTTAGTGGCCCACACCTTCCCATAGCGCGCCTCTTCGCTTTGCAGCGGCCTGTATCACTTGCTGTCTCCCTTGCCTCTTGTGTTGTGTGTACACCAGTGCTGGAGAGCCCTGACCGAGCTAACCTGAGCGGCGCGGCGGTAGATAAAGGATGGCGGAAGGAGGTGGATGAATGAGTCAGAAGCGGCACCCGCCGGCGGCGAGCAAAACAAAGGCGGTAGAGGTTCCAGGATGGGTGCGGTGTTATAGCACAAGGAAAGTGTAGGGACGAATCATCACGAATTGTGCGGCTTCTTTCAAAAGGAGTAAAATGCAACCATAGTAACTCAGTAAGCGGTGATGCGACTCACGGCTTGAAATGCAGCTGAAACTTTGTTTTTTAGTCAAGTCTAGTCATCCTCCATCTCCAAGTCACCATTCAGAAAATGGTGCCTTTTTGTCTTTTCATTTCTGTTCACGGAAACTGTGATTCCACGTTCCCGGTATAAAACTTGGTTTATATTGCGTCAAATAGTGAAGCGTCTTCGTGAATCAATATCCACCTCAGTGGAACAACTTGTCATACGATACTGTCAGTTGGCCTTATTAGACACGTCAACTTTGCTAAGCATGCTATCAATTTGAATAAACCTAAGGGTGAAGGCGGTGATGCAAACGATATCCTGCTCTAAAATATGCATGCATCGCTTTCAAATCCCACCCGTCTGAAGGAGATTTCCCTCATTGGTTACCTGTCTTCCTGGTCAAAACAAAGGGGCAGTCGTGGAAGCCTCATCTAAGGCATGACACACATCCACATATGTTTGCGTTTGCTCTGAGCGACACCGGTATTTCTCAAGAGGGCATCAGCCAAGATAAGATGATCTGTACGGTGAGTATCTTATCTTGCCGCCTTGTCGTCTCGGGTCGTTGCATCACGGTGACTCCTGGCTGTATTTGCTGTCAGCAGGTGTCTGCACCACGTGCCACCTGATTCACACCGGGTAAAGTGACACCCGGTGACTACCGCTTGAGCAATGCAGTGCTTCAACGTCAGCAAACGGAAAATTCTGGAAAGTGGCGAGTAATTGTCTAGATCAGTCGAATTTACGAGCTTTGACAACATTGGCAGATCCAGGAGCAGCTTTGGGAGGGGGTCAAACCAACGTTGGGGGGGCTAAATCGAGTTAAAACTCGCAAAATCATAGTATTTTGACAGCAAACGGCCAAAATTTGGTCCTTTTGGGGGTCAAAAAGATACTATTTTAGGCTTTGGTGGGGGCCACAGCCCCTTTGGCCACCCCCTTGGTCGGACAACTACCGCCAGTGTTTGACAGACAGATTCATTGGCGGAAACAAGTACTTATTTCTATCCTTAGGCACATAAGTGAGAGTAAAAAAAACTACCATATCTGAGGCGTGTTAAAAATATTAGATTTCAACTAAACAACAATTCCCTTTTCAGCCCGCCACAGCCAGTGATTCACCATCAACAACAGCTCCGAGCGCCGCTCCTAACAGTAACGCATTTTCCAGTTGTTGCCGTGTCGTGCTGTCAGCAGGCCTCGGCTCAGTCAGCCTTTGCCGCAGCAGCCAGAGCGGCACGTTCGACCTGCTGCCGACGTAACGCCAAGGTCGCTTCCTGTCTGTGCCGCCACTGGCCTCGCCCGGGTGCCCCAACTTCGCCTGGCGGCCGGCTCGAAGGCCCGTCTCGTGTCCGGTCACTGGAGACCGGAAATGGGAGAACGGCGCTCCCAAACGGCGGAGATTCGGATCGCTGACCGCACTAGCGCCCATCGTCAATGATTCGCTATACGATCTTGAGGCCGGTGTCATGCTCCTTTGAACGGAAAACTCTCATCAGTACAGCGTTAGGCAAGGGTTTACTTTGCGGATGATCTTGGCTTGTGACAGACAGAAGCCTGTCAACAGGAAAGCATCTTGGGAAGGGAATCTGTTTCAAGTAAATCTTTAAGCACAGTGGTACTCAATGCCCAGCGCTAATGCCAGTTGGTATCCATTACTATGTTGCCTTCCTGATATCATTCTAGAGCGAAACCAGGGTACTCTCCAATTAGCAAATGGAGCTGGGATGGTGCCTTTGCCCGGCAAAGGCTCGTTTTCTGGTGGGAAGGGGGAGGGGAGGTTAAAATAAGCCCGGTGCGTAAAACTACTGCCCCGTACTAGAAAAGCGACCTTTGCTGGGACGGGTGAGAGAGAGTCAAATCATGTCTGCTTTTCTACGGTTTTCATGCAATAAAGATTGAAGTAGACTATATTCACGGTTTCCATGCTGTAGGTATTTTTGTATATCGAACTACTTTCAAATAATGTATCGTTCTTCAGTAATATTCATAAAGAAGTCCAGCCTTCATAAATCAAAAAGGCATACCACTCCAAAAAAGATCTCATAGATTTTCATTAAAATTTTCCATAAAGTTGTCGGTGGTGTGAGCGCTTAGCATGCTGTTGAAAATAACAAGAAAAATAACTTGGCTTGCCCCATGCATGGGCGTAATCGTAATCACTACTATGGACGCAATGGAGGGTGCCCTTCAAGTTTGGAGATGCTTCAAAACTTGTATGAAATATCCGTACCAGTTTGGGAGGCCGGGAAAATATAAAAATAATAATACAATTGATGTTTCCATACATCTGCCTACATATACGCTCATGCTTCTCACATATGCTAACCCGTCAGAGTCATTGGGACCAACACTGTTAATACAAAATCTCGAATTTCTTAGGTTAATTTTCACTTACTCCAATCCCCAAACCAATATACCTGTAACACAAGGTAAAGACACAGGGCGAGAAGCACTCGCCCGATGTATGCAATATTCTAATACAAATATTCTAAGCTAATACGTCAGTAATCCACAAGCAGCGTAAAACTCACGTTAACTGTTTGCGCTATAGTTGAATGATCTGCACCAGTAACTGCAATATTCCTCTTATCTGGCTGCTGAGTTAAAAGTGAATGGATTTCTTCCCTTTTCAAATTCCAGAACAAATTTCAGCCTTTACGAAGGGTTTATCCTATGTAAATAGAGATGGTCGGCAATATTCCACAAAAATAGAGATTTTATCTCTAAAGGCTTAATATGTCCGTAAAAGTTTTGAAACAGTGGCTACATCACCCGACACATGTTCTTCAAACGATGGTTTTAACATTGAAATACTGAAAATATACCTCCTAACACAGGAGATCATATTTCATGACAACACATTTTTCTATCACACCTCTAAACCGGCACATATCCAGGTTAAATCTATCACAGAAAATTTGAAAAAAATCATTCTTAAAATTACATGTAAGGCACGGTTTTCAAATCCTTGGATCCCATAAAAAATATTTTGTGGGGTATCACAAACCTATTTTTTGTGTTCATTGCGCTAAGTGGCAGTTCAATGTTCCATTCATTGTATACAAATTCAGCATGAGTATATGACGTATACAGTAAATATTCCAAGAACCTAAAACCTAGAAAATCAAACCAAAATTAAATGTCCCTCCAAGTTTCGTTTCAGGAAAGGAAATTCAACTTCCTTCTCGGTAATGCGTTCTCGAGAAACGTCATTGTTTTGCCAGTGTGAGTGCTGGTATACTTCATTGCTTTTTAAATCCAGGGGGATGGGTACCGGAATTCCTGCAGTGCAGCAGTATAACCCGTGCTGCTGAATCATGAAGGACAGCTGCAGGAGGCCATGAGGTACGTTGCTGACGCCGAGCTGCCGGCTCAGGGAATCTCAAGGTACAATGTGTCTGCTGCACGTGCAACGTTAGCGGGTGGCGCGACGGTAGGCAGCGGCATCCCCGACCAACTGAAGAGATATTGATGATCGATCTTCTGACTGCTGGATCAAGACTCGTTTATGCTGTTTGTGTCAGCAAACAGACACATCAAGCAGTTCGGGATAAATTGGCATATTACTGTTTTTCATCTACTTCTTTTACACCGCAAATTTCATATCTAGCAGTTGCATTCATGTTTGATCAACATGAATGAATACCTTCTGAAACGTCTTCCTTGATTTTCAGCTCTGCATGGACGAATTTAAGAGACATACATCCGCTAGAACACCAGCATTTAATGAATGATCCACGGATTGGAATGCTCCCTGGCATGTTCCTTCCATCACGAACCCGGCAACGTCAAGACACGCAAATAATGTCGGCTGAGTGTGAGCAATCTGACGTTTGCATGAATGCAGCAGATCCACAGGAATGAATACATCCGGACTGATCTGTGAAGAGACATGTTATTGACAGAGCACTGGAACTCTGCCATAAAAACTGAGAGAAGACCTACCTTCCACGAACCAGAGACGCACAGAGAACAGAATTTATGACCCTCCCTGTGGAGCTAGACAGCCGCGATTGTAAACCTAACAATGACGTGGAATCACCATTGTTCAGAAGAGGCCTACACATTATTCTGGTTTGGGTAACACAATAACCCAAGCGAATGCCGAATTGTTACTTCATTACAAGGTGTCTGCGGGAAAACGGAAAAAGAAAACGACGAATTTTGATACTGGTGATTGTCATTCAGAGTACCCGCCGTGGATTTTACTGTGGTACATTCGAAACTCTGACACCTTAAAATCCTTGCGACACGTTTAGTTCCAATATACCAACTAAAGACACTCAAAGTGGGCCCAAGCTTATCCCTTTTTGATTCCAATATTGGAAAAAACAGCACGAAATCGGGTTAGGTAGCCAAATATAAACCCATTGAAGTTCATTTCCAGAAAATAAACAGGGACGATTTAAATTTAACGGCATAATGAAGCTCTGAGACGCAGTTCTGGCCGGTGGAAGCTTGACAAAACAACATTACCGGTGATATAGCCCTCATAAACAGACCATTCGCATTCCTTTCCAAAGAATGAGCAAGCCAGAGCACACGCTTTGTGTTTGTCAAGAAGTGAACGTGTTCATGGGGATAGCTTAGGAAATCTTAAGTATTGCGTAAGCTTCTATTGCCGAAGCTCATCGTTAAGCGATGAGGACCCTCGATTTAACTGCTTAAGATAAATAACATACATTTCTAAAGGAGCTTTCTTCCCGGTGGTGCATTGCAAGTTATAATCTCCATAGGAGAAAACTAAAAAAATCGGATTAGAATACGGAATCAGAATATAGGAGCTGAAAAACCAGTTTTCAATCGAGCATTTCCTCTGAGCGAGTTATGTACAGCATATACTGGATTTCAAGACAGGAAAAACAGCAGTCGGAACCAGTGTTATACGAGTTTCGTGGTGAGGAAATTGTATTATAGAAATTTGAGGCCAGGAATTGTGCCTCTCACTTTCAGCCACATGTGCGACACCGTATCGAACTTTGGAGACACCACATCTGAGGATGCCAACCGACCATCTGGACAGCGGCTGATGCTGGGACCAGATGGGTAGAGCTGACACAGGCCGTGTTATTTAACGTGAGTATGGAGAGGGACTCCACGGTCTGATCCACAGAGCCGTGATAAATACGAAAAAAGTAAAAAAATTGGTTAAAAAACGTTTGTTTTTCATGTGTCCTTTTCATTCGCGGTGGTCACTCTGGTCGAGATAATTCGAAAATCAATGACAAATTACTACAATTCGTCTACATAAGCATGAGCAAAATCAAACTTAAGCCTCCAGGTTTGCTTATTGGTGACCTTCTAGCATCTACAGTAAGCTTGGGAAGAGACCTAAAAAGTTGCGGGCGTGTGTGCATTGAGGCGATATCCAACGGAGTCTCATGCAGCAGTTTGATCAGAATGATCGCCATAGCTCTGACCCATTCATGGAAACCGCTTGAGGGCATCCGTGCGATTCACCGATACACTTATATACATATATAGAATATATGCGTGTTTCAGAGGTGCGTTTGATAAGCTGCCCGTCACAAACCGTTGTCACACACAACGAAAAGCTATAGATATGTTCCTGTCTAAAATTTCTTTGAAAATTTTCCTCGCTCTATGGTACCAAGTTTTGTATGGCCCAAGAACTATAATAGCCCCTTCCCACTCCTGGAGAGGCGATACAAGTGGCACCAGAGTCCGAAGTAGCTGGGCGTGCTCAGCTGCCGTTGTAGGCGTAGGGAGGACTGATGCCGCGGGATGATGCATAATTCATGAGTCCTGTGACCGTGCGTGTGCCCTACATACCCTGAGACGGGGTGTTTCCAGTTCGGATGTCATGCAGGCGTGAAAGGTGCAGACGCTCCAGATCCAAATGAAATGAAACTTGATTGAACTGGATTAACCAAGGATGATAATTCATGGGATACATGAGGACATCAGCAACAAGTTTGCGAGCAGCTGACACAGCATGCGCTCAAATGACATTGTCAAAGAAATACATTTTTATGAGGCCTACAAATTTTGTCTCGTGTAACATGTGTAAACTCACACCTATGGACAGACCCAACGTAATTATACGGTAAATTCAGCATAGGCTTCTTTAAAAAATGTCCAATCAACTGCGGCTGTAAAATGTTTAACACTAATGCAATTTTGACACATCCACATGCTTTTTCCTGTGGCCACTCCCCGAGACAGTGAAAGTTCCTACCCGTGAGAAGTTGTGGACTGGTCTACTCACCCAGTTCCCACGTGGTGACCAGGACAGCCACGAACATCACCCAGCTCGTGGGTAGCCGAGTCACACCCGTCATCGTTGTTTAACTATCAAATTCACCGGTGAAAACACTGACTCCTTCACACTGCACGCTGCTCTCCAGATGGACGCTTAAACTTCTCAGATAAAACCCACTAAAGCCAGCACCAACGCATAACGCCGAACCACGCCTCTGAGGTGACGCGAGCTCTCAAGCACAGGTAGAAAACCCTCTGAGAAGCTCTTCACATACAACCTCCTCTGCGGCTCACTATTCTGGCATTCAACCACTCTTTTCTGATCACTTCTCCACGTTTCAGTTAGATGTCCTTACATCTCTGTTGCCGCCCTCTGCCACTATCGCGACTAGGAACAGTGCTCGCGTTCAACGGCCCTGACGCGCGTGTCTTGCGACTGCGGTGCGGCGGCGGCGGCGGCGGCGGCGGCCCAGCGACCGGTTTGACTCACTAGCCTGCGGGCATCCCGAGCGTGACGTCACTCCTGCTACCTCTGACGTCAGAGCGACGCTCAACAGGACGCTGAACGTGCGGAACCGAAAACGGCGGCGACGTGTCGCCATGCGACAGGAGTGGTTCTCGAGACTTCACGTTGTCTAACATGATAAAGAGAACGTATAAGAGGCAAGCCTGAACTTAAAACATTGATGCAATGCTGTGGGAGAGGAGCGTTTGACTTCTACACCACTAACCCGAGTTCAAATCCCCGGACGGGTATTCTGCATACGTATTTCCGATCCCCATAATACCCTCCCAACAGGGTGAGAGTTGGCGACGCCATATGACCAGAGCAGTCGGTGTGTTGTTAAGTCCCAAAGTTGCCTAAATTGCAAACCTACGTTGCTGAACCTGTGCATTCTGCATGAGGAGGAAGATGGTTGGCAATCTATCCAAGGTTATATAGTATCGAAGCCAACCATTAGAAATATAAAAGGTTATTTTCACCTACCATACGCAACGCAAAAGGGGGGAAGAAAGGACCAAGCCCAACTTATCATCGAACAATTTTTCAATTAGCAGCCAAATTGGAAAATCATCAGAAATAGCTGTGCTAGAATGGAGGAAGGGGGGAGAGTAACAAGTAGACCAGCTCCGCTGGGATTTTTGTTTCTATAAAAGAAAGTTTATTGTTAGTGGGAGGTCAAGGATTCAGTGCCACCCTCTCCCCACATTTTTTGTCAGTGACCACGCGTGTGGAGCACCTCCCGGTAGAGGGGTTCATTGACATTCTAATCCGTTAAAAAAACTGGCTTTTAAAAGCAGTTATGTTGTTCATTTGGGCATTAACACGCGCATTGACGGGGGTGGGTACCCGCCCCCTCGGGTTTTTCGAAGATAGCAGAAAATCGGCGGCGCGTAGCGCCGCCGTACTTGGTTTACCTCTTCCCTTATCATTTTTACAACTTCTGGGAAAATTTTAAGGTTAGGTCATCTCAGGTCAGGTCACCAGTACAGGTCAAGTGACCCGACCTCAAAAAGTTTAAGATAGCATAAGTCGAAGCAGGGTAAACTTATCCGATCGAAACTCATATCACATAATGGCCCCACCGACTTCTCTAAAATATGTTCCGGTATTTTTGATATCGATGACCTAAGGTCAGGTACGAGGCATGACCTCTCCTTTGGAAATACATGAGAAAATGGTTTTTACGGAATAACTCAGTAACGGATGGTGATAGAGCATTTATTTTAACTGCATTAGACTCGCCTGGGCTTTGCAGTTCTAATGATATGTATTTTATATAATTTGACCCTGACCTGACCTCAGGTCAGGTCAAATCCTTGGTTTGACCTAGCAAGGTCAGATTATATATCATTCGATTCAGCTTGCTAAGAGGATTCATATAGTTCAAGTCGTTTTGCTATATCTTTACTTGTTCAGATGTAATGGCCGAAAAACTGAATTTACATGTTATCCCTATAACGGCATGTTTTGACCTCGTGACCTTAAATGTGACCTGACAAAAAATGGTTCAAATGTTTTCGATGGAGCAGTGGATGGGCAGCCCAACGCCGTTTACCGTTTTTCGCTACCTACCGTGGTTCTCGAGATCTTAGGGGGGCGGATACCCGCCCCCGTCAATGCGAAGGTGGCTCAGACCCCGTCAATGCGCGTGTTAAGTTGGCCTGTTGGAAATATGTGTATTTAAAACCTGAACAGAAATGTTCTCCAACCTATTTGTGCTATATACAATCTAAAGTTCCTTCCAATAAAGCTTATTTTCGAGTGTCTGGTCATAACGGGAAATGGGGGTGACATCTCTCAAAATCTGGAGGAAGGGGCATGATCCCCCAATTTTTCCAGGAGTCTCAGAAGTACTAGTAGCGGTGATCCTCGCAGCAATTCACTAACTGAGGCTCCTGATCGCCCCTGAAAGCCCTCAAGCTTGTGTGCGAGATGGCAGGTAACGAATACTGTTTTATCTTTACTGAGGGACTTAAAAGTCAGCTTAGGAGGCTTCCAAATACTAAAGGAGGCCCCGCTGTGACAAATATGGACTCTTAATTGGCTCAAGTGGAGCAGCCAAGGAGGCCTCGGGAGGCGATGGAGGCCCATTAACAGGAAAACTGGTACCCGGTGCTTTACAACGCAATCTCTGCAGATTTCCTAGAAAACAACACTGGAGACCACAGGCGGATTTTAAAAATAACATTTGAAGGGGAAGCTGACCAGGCAATCGAATGAAGCGTGTTTTTATAAAGTCGGTCAAAGCCGGTTAACAGGACTGGGTAGAATTTGACTGCGTTGCGGGAACCATGGTTGGATTGGCCCCTTTGGTCCGATCCTCCTGGAGACTGGAGAACATATTCAAGTGAAGGTGGTCCTGGAGATCATAAAACGTCCCCCCAGTGAAGAAGTGCTTGAAACTGTTGGGAGAGGACTTGAGTCAGAGCCACGTTAGGTTAAAAGGATGCACTTAATTATATCTAAGTCCGATTATCTAACGCTGTTAGGATATTCACAGATGAAGGTAATAGAATGCTGGAATTCGTGTGCTCATAATATATAAGTTGTGGAGTAAACAAAATATTTTTCACATTTTAACATCACATTTTCTGTTTGGCTTCAGAAAACCGCATTTTTTGGCTTTTTGAGAACTACTTTTAAAGCTTTTTATAACATGTGATATATACCAAGCTTAATTCGATATGTCTCAGGCACGCACTTCACTTTGAATCAGCCTCAAGCGTCAATGGAAGCTGAACCAAGTTCAAGTTCACACATCATGATCAAATTGCAAGTCTGGGTCAAGTCAGTTCGTGGATATATGGGGTGTTTTCCTAAGACTTACACAGTGTCTTGGTCATCTTCTTCGCTGCGCTTGATCTAAGAACATTTGCCTTGGTAGCCAAAAACCATAGAAGCCACCGAACGCCAGTCACCAAAATGTTTTAACATTCAAGGTTTCTTAGCCAGAGATACCAAATGTTAGCACAATATGTGAAGTAAAAAAATCATTACCTAACCCAAAGTGACTTTTACCAGATTAGTCTAACACATGTGTTATATCAATCTGGTAAAAGTCACCGAGGACCCGAAAACTAATTTTCCACTCCCAAACACATATTTTATGACGTATTTTGTTCACGTTTAATCTTAATGACATTTCTAGTATAGTATATTAGACATTAATGACATTTCACTGAAGCCGGAGAGAAAAGGTGAAAGGAAAATAAAATGAAATGTTTCGTTAACGACACACCTTGCGACAATTGGTACAATTTGATTTGCTGTACTCCCAGCAGCAAACTGTTAACCTATAGACTTTGCTGAGCAAAGCACGCGTGCATGTCGTCGGTCGGCTACCCAGAGCTGCAAAAAATCTCAAATCTGTCGGGCACTTTCGAAAAAAACCTCCAAATCTGTCGGGTGGTTAGGATAGGACTATTAAAATTGTCTAAAACCCATTCAATTGGTAAAATGTTCCTACTCATTTTCCACATTCTTAATAGAAAATACTAAAATTAGCATAAAAACTTCTAGTTTAGCACCAATGGATATCATTATCCTTATTTTTGTGCTCTGATCCTCATATGTGTGATATCCTTATTTTCGTGCTCTGAAGCCGCCTATGGCAAATCTAAGTGGAATGACAAGTCTATTAATTTTCAAAACTCTAGAACTGAGACTGTTCTTCGGGTTTTCAATTATCAGACGCACTCAGGAAATTAAGGTTATCGGCAGAAACCTATAACAAATTGAATACCGAACCACCAATTCTCATTTTCTGGAGTCACCATTGGTAAAGGAAATTTATTATTGGATGTAATTTGAGATTTGTGGACGTACAGCATACAAATAGTGTGTGTCAAAGTCAGCTCTCCTGGGTCTTGAATAAGACTGAGTCTTGAATTCAGATGATTTAGGTCACAGGTGGAAATATACAATAACATGAAAAGCAGCCCCCCTTTTCAGTCCTCTGCAGCTGCCATTGACAAAAAATGCTGCACTAGAATGAGAATAAGTGATATTTTGTTATTAGGTTACATAGTCCAGCCCAGAATACTTAAAAATATAGTTTGCAATGGAAGAAAGCTGACCTGGTTCCCATACCATGCTGTTACTTATGCCAGCTTCTGCAGATTTTCATGATTTCAGTTTTTTTGGAGGTGGGAGGGGGTAATTTGGAAGGAACCCCCAAAATTTATATATGGATTTTGCTCTGATGGCCAGACAAACAAGATTGGAGGGGTACTTTTTTATATTTGAATGTGTTTTTTAAGGATCATGGCTACTTGTAGTTGAATACAAACATGTAATATTAGCTTTCCATGACTTATAAATACATGTTTACATGAAAAATCCTAAATTTTGAAGCTGTTGGCTATTTCAAAGTTTTTTATGCATTGCCGTGCTCATTTCCATGAGGGTACGTAGTTTAGGATCTGAAGTTCATGAGGCTAATAAATAACCTTAAGTCAGATAGTAAATGTCAAATAAATATCATGTTTCCAAGGAAGTTATGAGTAAAAGGAATGAGTAAAGGTTGCACTAGGCTGTGTTTTTGTTATATCTTTGTCCCCTTGACATTGATCATAGGCATATTTAGGTAAGTGAATAAAATGAAATGGGAGAAATAGTTTGGTACTTAAAACTCAAATTAATGTGGAAAGGTGAAGAGTTTTGTTTCTTTGGCATCTACAAATCCACTGATGAAGGTATGCAACTTTTATGGTTAATTCTGGACAAACAGGCATTGGATTTAAAAGAAGACGGAAGGGAAAATCAAATGTTTTAGTCTAATTTGACCAGTCTGCTGGTAAAATTCATTTTTCCCTTATCAATATCATTTAAAATTATTGATCAACAGTGAGCATAACATACTGTGTGGAAATAAATGTAAGCTGCCGAAATTACAACGAACACCACATCACTTACTTGTTTGTTTTCTCCCCACTGTTCTGATCTGCCCGCTGTTTGACTCATGCTTCAAAACGACCTCCTTGGCCAATACCACTGTTCCTGAACTTGCAGGGCAGCCCAGAATGCTTGATTTGCTGATGCTCCTAAAAAAACGTTTTTCGCCAAAATACCCACATCCCTCAAATCCACATTTAAGCTTGACACGGGACGGTGGAAGGGGCTTCAGCTTAATCAGAGCCATTTATCAGCCCTTCAACTATGGACGATGAAATCCAGGCTCAACCAGTTTACTCAAGATGTATACCAAAGTAATGCAAGAGAAAAATAATCAAAAACACAACCTTGCAACGTATTCCCTCCACCACACCACGGGATTCTAGGGCCTTGGCCTCCGCCATATCCATAACGCAACACACCAAACCGCATGGCTGATTTTCAAACCAAAGATACCTTTTACACCGGCTTTGCCGCAAGGGCGCTGTTCAAACAGCGCCCTTACGGCAGCGTTGAGCGTACTTCCAAACGAAGGAAACGAAGGAAAAAACTGTTTTGCCTGTCTGAAGGCCTTTACGGCGGCCTGTCGGGCCAAGCTGTCGCGTGCTATGGAATACAAATCGGGCCCGACAGGCCGGTGAAGGAATTTTTCCAGCAGAGGATTTTCTGGGTGACGTTTAAAAGGCCCTCTGTACATAAGGCCCTCTATTCAAAGGTCCCTCGATTCATAAGTCCCTCGAAAAGACCCTCTGTACATAAGGCCCTCTATTCAAAGGTCCCTCGATTCATAAGTCCCTCGATTTTCCATCGGTTCTTGCCGCACACTGGCTTGATATGGGAGAGGTGCAAATTCATGAAAAACTTGTTGAGTGAAAGAGGTGACAATTCTAATATTGAGATTTTTTTAGAACAAAAAATATTTTCTGTTTCCTTTCAATATTTTTTTCTCACAGATTGTAAGATCTGTCGCAGGACCATACCGTGCCCTAAAATCTGTCGGGCACTTTATGACCCGAGAGCCCGACTTTTTGCAGCTATGCGGCTACCGACGGGGCGCGCCGGGAGGCCGATTTTCGCGAGCATAGCTGTTTGGCTGATTAGACATCGATAAAACAAAGAGCACAAAATATAGCTAATGTTATCGGAAAGCACAAGCACAGGGGAACATTTCTCCTGTGGGTTACTTTAATGTAAATTACGGGCCACACACGGGAAAGACTAATTAAGCAATTGAACATAAATTCTCAAAGAACTTATAAACCATTCTTTAAAAGACTAAATGCTCAAACCTGGATAATATAATGTTTCATACTATTGTATCCTAATTGATATTCAATAAAAAATGGCTACATAGAAAATCATGATTGTATCCCACCATGTTTTTCCAAAAAACATGGGCGGATTTTTACGTGTTATTGCAAGCTATAACTCCAAAACCTGTTTTTGGAGCAATGAAATACTCTCAAATCTGAATTCTACGCCACTGATAATCCTGTGTACGAAGTTGGAACGTGATCTGGGACTATGGTGTATAAGGTCCGGGCCGTTCCTGGTCGATTCGTCCTGGAACGTCCCACCTGTTTAGGTAAACTCCTAGCATCAGTGTTTTAAAGGGAATGTGGCACCATCACAACGTGATTTTAACTGAGATAGCCAAGTTGTAAAGCAGGTCGGAAAACCCGGTACTCCATATTTCAAGATGTTCCCTGGCCTCTCCCTCGAATCCGGAAATGTAAAAAACACTGAAGATTATATATTCGGGCACAGCCCTTCATCAGAATCGTGGAGTAAATATCAAAAATTCTCAGTCCTAGTATAGCCAGACCTCGACCAGACCAATTCGAGGTCTGGCTATACTAGGACTGAGAATTTTGATATTTACTCCACGATTCTGATGAAGGGCTGTGCCCGAATATATAATCTTCAGTGTTTTTTACATTTCCGGATTCGAGGGAAGAGGCCAGGGAACATCTTGACAACTCATCATCATGCTCCTCGCCGCAGCACTTCAAAACTTATCAACGTTTAATACTCCATATTTCATTTGTCTTGGAACTCGATATTTCCGTAGAAAAAAACTAAAACCTACCTGACACCAGCCCCCCTCAGCCCCCCGTCGCCGGCGGCCATTGTTGTGAGCTACGGGTGTGACGATATATGCTGACGTCACGATGAGCATCAGCCAATCGAAGCCCTTGAAGTGTTTCAAGTAACATGCTCGTGCCAGATCGTGACATCATCCACGGGCTGATATTTATTTCTTTTTCTAGAGGAGTATTTTTAAAAACCAAATATTGAGCTTATTATAAATTTTTCAGAAGAATCGTGAGTGGTTTCATTATTTTTGACTAGAAGTACGCCTAATAACACTAGATTCCAGGATTCGACCAAGGTGCCACATTCCCTTTAAGACGCAAATGACACTTTTTGCTGGCTCAGTGACCTTTGCTTTTTTGAAACAGCTCAAGGTCAGTGACCTCACAATGATATAACGAAAAATTATAGAAAACAAACCTTTATACCTAAAAACCGCACAGCTGATAATAATTTCACATTCTCACAATCGTAGTATCCTGGGCCCCTTTCCATGTTCATGTTCTAATTTTTACCTGTGACCTCTGAGAGGTCATCTGGGGCTACCTAAGAAGTTTTCAGACTTAAGTCAATAACTTTGCATGCAATGAGGATACGGCTTTTTGATACCATTACGTTTGGATCGCTATTGCGAGTCGATTGATATGCATATTGACTATGCTAGGTCAAAAAGTGACCTTGATCTGACCTGAGTTCAGGCCATTTTTGTGTTTTGACCGAATATGGTCATATTATATCATGGTCAGATCATTCGATTCGTCGTAACGAGAGGAATCGAATGGTGCCTAAAAAGGATTATATCTCAACTCTGTCGGATTCTAGAGTCCAAAAGCTCTACTCAAAATCCACCCTACTTTGACCATCATTAACTCAATATTGAACTGAACCAAAAAATGACTGAGGTAGTTTCGTCATGAATTTGTATGAGCTATTCACCAGCATTCGCGCCTTATCGCTATTCCCATAGGGGCCGAGTAGAGGGGGTGTTTAAACACTGCCCGCCTCCCCCACCAGGGCAAGGGTGGCACGAAGGCCCACTGGGGCGCGGGTTAAGGCGAGAGCAAAGGTGCAGGGTGAGTGTGCTTCACGCGATCTTAGCATGCTCGGACATATGTAACTTTTCAAGGTTTCCAATCGCTGTAGGATGAAAATATACCGTGTCTTATATTTATCATATTTCTAGCCATTCCCCTTCGTCATTTTTAGTTTCCGAACGGATAAGCGTAGTCGAATCAGTCCTCCACCGGTAAGGCGGAAGCATAAAATACTTGCTGTATGAGTAAGAGATGAAGCCAATTTGTATTTAAGCCAGCTTCCGAAACAGATATGGGCTTTATATTAATAGGCACTGTCCCAATTTTGCTGCAATGACTTCTGGCGTTTAACGACGCACCGAATGCCAAAGCTATACGGCGTCGCAAACTCTCACCTTGTTGGAAGGGATGCAGGAATCAAACCAACGTATTCAGAGGCATTGCTGGGGACCCGGCACAGTCTTGGCTCCACACATCCAGAGGTGTAGGAAGTGGTCAACTCGGGTACCGGGGTAGGTGACACATTTGCATTATTCAAGGTGGATGGCGGTGACAAAGTTTGGATTCTGGCTGCATGACCCAAACCCAACATATGTGTTCTCGAAATGAGAGTGTAAATAATATTTCAATTTAGTAAGTCCTTCCTTCAACTGCACAGCGCACCATTAATGATTGAATATATGTGCTCTGTTCAGTTTCGATGAAAAAAATGATAGAACGATTAAGCAATACACTAAGAAAGCACTACAGAAAGCTTGGATTCCGCTGTCATAGTTGCCAGTTTTTAGCATACGACCCAATGGTGGAAATTGGCGGCGGTTTGTAGTGAGCAGCCGGCTAGAAACAAGAAATGTGCCTATCTAGTTTTTTTGTTGCGAAAAGCAATTGTAAGCCTATGTAACGTCGCGCTGTGACAGAGCAAAGGTCCGACACAATCGTCGCGTTAGCGACAGAGCAGACATGCGTCACATTGAGTTTTTGACAACCAGCATACTTTCTACACCTTTGCACTTATCTAACCCGGAATCCCTGTGGATGCTGCAAAATGAGTCGGCTACACAAACGCATTTCGATCTGTAAGAATGCAGACTTACGATATCTAAAAGGCCAGTCTGAGTGGATTGTGAGACCAAGGCATTTATAGAAAAATAAACTGATGAATGTCTTATTTCGTAATAGAGAATATACCTAGCAATGGACATCACGGATATAAAATCATTTTAAAGACAGGAACTGCAGATCACAAAAGGAGGAACATGTTTGCACTTTTAGGCTTGTCATCAGCTTGAAAAATGGTAGTAGCCGAGCAGACCGTGTTTGCATCGTATTGTCGTTCTAGGACCTTGGAGGCACTGAGAAAATGTGGCAGCAGGTGTGAGCTGGAGCTTGGTTTAGCAAATTAATCGTGTGGATATCACTGATGCGTCTATGGGTACGGTTATACCATAAAATATCACAAAATTATCACAAAAATATTACATAAAATTATCACTGCCAGGACTGACTCCGCCCTACTGCTCGGGAGCTTTCCACTGCACGTGCCGTCACGATACACTCAGGCAATGACGGGAACCTTGCTGCATGTGCCGTTAGGGAGAGTAGACATGGTCAAGTGCGGTTTGTTCTGTCGTGCACCTAGAGCTTTTAACACTTTCATAGCTGCATGCCCCCATGCTGATTCTTTCAGGTGCACATACATTCAGTTCAGGGCTCAGACGCGTGCTTATATCAAGCAGCTACCGACAGAGCTGATTTAGTAATCTCCCGTCTTAGTTGTGTGGTCTGCAGTTATTTTTATTCTTATTTTACTTTTATCCATGTATTTAGGGTCAAGTCCATCTTACTGAGACACTTTACAATGTACTCGCCTCCTGTGTATCTGCTGATGGGCTCATATATAGTATTATTTCTCTTATACTGTATTTTAACTGTTTATAGCAGCATTTTACACTGTATCTTCCGCATTTTAGTGATTACCCGATGATGTTTTATAATATTGACTCGAGCTTCCCTTGGGATGATTCATGTTGCTCATGATCCCTATTAAACAATAAACAACAACAATATACAATAACATACCATATACCACAAGATCTACTGTACCCTAATGCATATTACACCATAAGATATACTATCTTACGCTCTCTCGTTAGTTCTCTCGTTAGTTGTGGGTTGGCATAACCGGTTACTTTACACTTGTACTGCGCAGAGAAGCAGTAACAGCTCGTCTCCGCACCGGTTTGTGGGTCTGCGGGGTGCGGCCAATGGACAATCTAAATTTTGCAGCTGTCCAGCTCCTCACAGTTGAGGCAGCTTCAATTGTTTCTGCTTCCAGCTGGTGTCTGCTATGGCCGGCTCGTCGCCGTGCAGCAATTATCCGACGTAGTCTAATGGTGCTGTCCTCTATTATTGGTAGCTGGTAGCTTGGCTTCGTTGTATAACCTGCAGGCTCCTCTATCTTACGTTCTTCGTTGGCTTAACCCAGGGTAAGCAAACACTTGCGGTTATCTATGGCACCGAGCCGATATTTTTTATTTCAATATTGCATTATGCACTAGTTGAAAATATATAGTCATCGGCAGTTTCTTTCAGTGGTGGACCTCGTCAGTAGTTTTGGGGGAAGTCAAAGTCGATAAAAAACGTCACGCGGTGAGAGTATCCCACAGTTTAGCTAGACGGTAGGTTTTGAGGGTAAACTCAAGAGAAAAAAACAGAAAAAGAGGAAAATTTCACATGTTAAAACCTGAGGCAACTAAATGCTTGTTTTGCTACATAAGGCCCAGATTTTACACTAAAATTGATTAGTTCTGTTTTGAGTAGAGAGTTGTAGCACCAAGACCTTGCTGGTACACTAAAAAGAAGTCAGGAAAAAGGAGTTCAATAGCTTTGGAGAGAGGGGCAAAAACATAGTTTTGCTCCGAGCTTCTCTGTTGGGGGAGGGGAGCAAATTCCTTTCCTCCCCCCGTGGATCCGTTACTGGTTTCCTTTAATTCACTGGTCGTTTCATCAATTCATTGTTCATAATAACAATATCATCTAACTCTGATTGAGACACTATATTCGCTGAAATTCGCATCAGTAGTTAAGGGACGAAGTAGTTGGTAAAGATAGATACATATATAGATGCATATATATATATATATATATATATATATATATATATATATATGTTGAGGAGGCGCAATACTATTTTGGTCTCGTTTTGGAGGCACAAGGGATGGAAAATTTGTGCTGAAATTGAAGAAATAAAGAGTAATGTGAAGGAACCCGAGTTTGAATGAAGTGACATTTAAGTATTTAAGTATTAATTATTTAAGCATTAACTATTCCTGAAATTTTTTAAGAAGTTAGGGAATTTAAGTGTAAGGAAACACAATGCGAGACATTATCACGAAAACAATATATATATATATATATATATATATATATATATATATATATATATATATATATATATATACATATATATATATATATATATACATATATATATATATATATATATATATATATATATATATATATATATATATATATATATATATATGTGTGTGTGTGTGTGTGTGTGTGTGTGTGTGTGTGTGTGTGTGTGTGTGTGTGTGTGTATTTTTAACAACGATTTTGTCCCCTAACTACTGATGCAAATTTTTTGCACCCTATGCTACGTGACAGTTCCCAATTTTATTGTATTTCACCTATTCACTTCATGGCTGATTCACAAAGTAATGTCTTTCAACGATTATGCGCCTTTGTAAGTTTGAGATTAATGAGCAGGAATATCTTAACTCAGAGAACCAAATTTCAGTTGCAAAGAAGAGGTTCCTAGAACTGTTAACCGTAGTAAATCGTGACCCTTATCGCTGGAATTTGCGCATACTCTTTGCTGTAGGGTCCTGGAAACCAGAAAATTTTGCAGCTCTTTTTGTTGCCAACGACTAGATTGACGGCTCAAGGTAATTTTCTAGTTTCAGAGAAATAAATCATTACATTAGTATTCCTTTCTAGGAATTGTTCTATATTCTGTGAGATTTTGATGTAACGTAGTAATCTTGTTATTCTATTCCAATTTCTAGAGCCTAGTATCAACATAGACCCACACTAAGTATGAGAGCCCTCTAAAAGGTTAAACAGGTTTAAAAGGATTCAATAGGACTGTGTGATGGCTAAAACGCAGATAATATTATGCTTTCTTGTTTTCTATGGTGGTCATTTACTCTTCTCAAATTTGGACATCCCAACGATTTTCGGAAATTTCTCCCTGGATAAAGGGATGAACGAACACTTCTCTCTCAACGTCACCGCGGAACAACTTAGCCGTCTGTCCCGCTGTCTACCGACTACCGCCGTAACTATAGTTACCCGTAATTACCTCGACGCGACGCTGCCGGCGGAGCTGAACACCTCCTAGGCGTCAGCAATGGCAGCGTTAGAGGACGGTACGATGCCTGTAAGGTGGTTATAGATGGCGCTGATGGCAGCCTGATGTACCGCCAACCAGGTGGGCTAAAGAGAAGATGAATGTGGGTGAAGGCACGGCGAGAAGATTTGAAGAACATATGGGTAAGAAAGGTCAGTGGAGAACAAGTAGACCAGCGAAATTAATAATTTTGTAGGACGCACTAACACCAGGGATGTAGGTTAGGTCTTTAGGGGATGCCTGGGTGCCCCCAACTGAAACTATGAAGTAATGTGAAAAAGATGTTTAAATTGTCGCGTTTTAATTGTAAGGATTTAAGATTTTGTCCAATTCACCAGACCTGTGAGAAGACTTAAATGCAATGTCTTACCTTTTAACAGGGGTGGATCCGGGATTTCCTCAAGGAGAGGGCGAATTCAATATTTGAGGGCCCGTCGTTTGGGGAGGGCCCGCGACCCGGGGAAGTAGGCGCGGAAAACACGTTAAATGTGATGGAAATCATCTTAAAAAGATTGGTCCGGGCCATTTTACAGGCTTTCACCACACCTACACGCTCGCATGCACTATATAGTCAGTGTATAAACATATACATATACAGACGGGGCTTTTCACACATAGCACCCTTGCGGGGGGGCCGACAGCTGCGCCGGGAGGCGTTTTTTTCAGTGCGCAATGTCAGTCCAAGGTGGGAGTGATCGCCTCATCGTCACCCCCACCTTGGATCCGCCCCCGCCCTTTTAATATATAGGCTGGTTGTTGACATTATTCCATATTGATGCACCCTCACTTATTGAAAAATACACACCCCTACTGAGACTGAGAATACGGGATTTAGGCCTGAGGTAGGAGCAACATTCGCAGACTTACCTACCAACAGTACCAAATTCCTCCAGATCTTAACATGTTTTGATATAACTGGTGATGGACTGCAGCCAACGTTGAATCCGTTGGAAAAGAAAGCATATACCCCGTTGAAAACTTAGCGGAGCAACACTTTTTCCTACGCATGACGGAGCTTTTAATGCCGAATATGAAGTCCCTCAATTGTGTATTCCCTCAATTTTGTAAGTCCCTCAATTGTGATATTCTCGTCGTGGAACAAGTCAGCGGCCCTGTGGTAACTAGAGGTGCAGAAAGTATGCTGGCTGTCACAAGCTCAATGTGAAGCATGCCTCCTCTGTTACACAGAGCTGGAAATTGCAATCATATGCTTGTATACTAGATGTCCTTTACCTGCTTCTTCCATTTCGCGGCAGACATGTTTCAATCACCATATTATTACAGCAAGCAAGTACTAACACTTGCGTTTCCATTAATGGAAGGTGTTTTCATTCTTGAATGGAGCGTTTCCAATAATGGGTCATTGTTCTCAATATTGGGATCATAACTATTTTTGGAAACTCTGACCACAGTTTTCCCCACTGCATTTTCATTTTCAAATGCACATGCATTTTCATTTTTAAGGAGTTTTCATTTTAGGAATCAGCGTTTCCAATTATGGGTGATTTGGTCAATGATTAGGAACGTAGCTATTATTGGGAAAAACTATTATTGGGAACGTAGCTACTGTTGGCAGTGTAGCTACTATCGGGAACTCTGATCACAATCTCCTATTACTTACCTTCTATCCCACATATAAAAAAGGGATGCAGATGTGAACAATATTTTTGGTCATAGACACAGGGACGTCGAAAGTGGGGGGGATGAGGGCTACACCCCTAACTCTAGAATCAGGAAGGGACGCTCTGACAAGCATATTGGGACTCAATCCAGTTTTTCTTCTCCCTGTTACCTGCATGGATTTAGATCTACGTAAACGTGTTGGAAAAGTGCACCTTATGTAGTGTTTTCAAAGACAGTCTAAATGTTCAAAATTGGACCCTCGCCCCGATTATCACCAGTCTGAGCTCCGTCCTCCTTCCAGTAAAAATTTCTAGGCAACGATCGTGCATAGACGTGTATCATGTCTATGGGCCCCATAGGTAGGTACAGAGTTATAACAATTTTCATACCATAGGAAGATCCAGCGTAGTCAAAATCCTGATCTAACTCCTACAGTTCAAGTTCCTGTCTGTTACTTAACACGCGCATTGACGGGGGGGCGGGTACCCGCCCCCCTCGGGTTTTTCGGAGACAGTAGAAAAACGGCGGCGCGTAGCGCCGCCGTACTTGGTATACCTTTTCCCTCATCATTTTTACAACTTCTGTGAAAATTTTAAGGTTAGGTCATCTCAGGTCAGGTCACCAGTTTAGGTCAAGTGACCCGACCTCAAAAAAAGTTTAAGATAGCATAAGTCGGAGCAGGGTGAACTTATCCGATTGAAACTCATATCACATAATGGCCCCACCGAGTTCTCTAACATATGTTCCGGTATTTTTGATATCGATGACCTAAGGTCAGGTACGAGGCATGACCTCTCCATTGGAAATACATGGGAAAAATGGTTTTTACGGAATAACTCAGTAACGGATGATGATAGAGCATTTATTTTAGCTGCATTAGACTCGTCTGGGCTTTGCGGTTCTAATGATATGCATTTTATATAATTTGACCCTGACCTGACCTCAGGTCAGGTCAAATCCTTGATTTGACCTAGCAAGGTCAAATTATATATCATTCGATTCGGCTTGCTAAGAGGATTCATATAGTTCAAGTCGTTTTGCTCTATCTTTACTTGTTCAGATGTAATGCCCAAAAACTCAATTTTACATATTATCCCTATGACGGGCATGTTTTGACCTCTCATGACCTTAAATGTGACCTGACAAAAAAATGGTTCAAATGTTTTCGATGGAAAAGTGGATGGGCAGCCCAACGCCGTTTACCGTTTTTCGCTATCTACCGTGGTTCTCGAGATCTTAGGGGGCGGGTACCCGCCCCCCCGTCAATGCGAAGGTGGCTCAGACCCCCGTCAATGCGCGTGTTAACCCGCTTCCCGGTGGGCCTCCGAGCCACCTTCACCCTGGTGGGGGTGTTTGAACACCCCCTCGAACTCGGCCCCTAGGCGGGATAGCGAAAAAATGCGAAAGCTGGTGGATAGCTCATACAAATTCATGACGAAAGTATTTGGTCACTTTTGAGCTCAGGTCAATATTGAGGTCATGACAGGTCAAAGAAAGTGAGATTTTGAAAAAGGTTTTTGGGCTCTAGTGTCTGACAGAGTTGAGTTAGAATAATTTTCAGGTAATTCTATTCTTCTCGTCACGACAAGTCGAATTATTTATAATCTTACCATACTATTTAAAACCACAAAAATGACCTGACCTCAGGTCAGGTCAAGGTCACTTTTTAATCTAGCATAGTCAATATGCATATCAATCGACTTGCAATAGCAATCTGAATGCAATAATATCAAAATAAAAGCTGTATCATCATTTCATGCAAAGTTATTGACCTAAGTCTGAAAGCTGCTTAAATAGCCCCAAAAGACCTCACAAGGGTCACAGGTCAAAAATTGCAAGATGAAACTGGAAAGGGGCCGAGGATGCTACTTTTTGGGGAAAATGAAGGTATTCTCAGCTGCATCTACGCAAATACAGCCCAATTTCTGTTTTTCCCATGTACTCCCAATGGATAGGTATTGGTATGGTTGGTATTGACCTTAGGTCATCGATGTCCCGGAATATGTGTATCGATAAAAATCCCGGAATATGTGTTGTAGCACTCAGTGGGCCCATTATGTGGTATAAGTTTCAATCCGATAGATTCACCCATTTCTTACTTATGGTATCTTAAACATTTTTTAGGTGAGGTCACTTGGCCTGTACTGGCGACCTGACCTGAGTTGACTCAACCTTAAAATTTTGTAGAAAGTTGCGGAATCGATCAAGGATAAGGTGCGCCAATTACGGTGGCGCTTCACGCCACCGTTTTTCGTGCTGCCGGAAAAATCCGAAGGGGGTGTTCAAACACCCCCACCGGGGCGAGGGTTAACCCTCGCCCCACCGGGGGCTATCGATGGCTCCACCCTAAGGTTTTTTCGGGATAGCGGAAAAACGACGAAACGCAGGCCCGTGGTTGAGAGCTCTATCTCTCACCTCATCATGTTCACACCATCCCTGAATTTTTTTTATCCCGGGTCACCCAAGGTCAGGTCACCAGGCGAGATCAACCAAGGTCACCTCACTTCAATTTTTGAGCTCTATAAGAGCTACGTTTCTCAGTCGATCGATTTAAAACTCCTACAGTTTATGGCCCCGCCAGGGCCTACAAGGTGTATATCTGGGATTGTTCGATTTCGAGACCTAAGGTATGGTCACGGGGTGACCTCTCCCGTTGAAACAGCATAGGAAAAGCCGTCTTATGATCTAAAAACCACAAACACGATTGTAAATGCTCGGCTTGCTGAGAAAAGCGTTCTTGGACACCCTTTTACGGATCCCAGGGGTCATATTTTGCCTTTGACCTCTCCAAGGTCATCCGAGGTCACCAGTGGTAAAAAACAGTATTTTGACAATAACTTTTGACCTAATTAAGCTAGAGCGTTGAATCAAACACCATCGTGTAGGTCTCATCACTAGCTTTCATTCGATATACAACAAGGTCACTTTCTGACCTTTGATGACCTCAGGTCATATGAGGTCACGAGGTCAAACCACTGGCGGGAGGTCATTACGTTACGCATAGCGGAAAAATGTCTGGCATTTTACTATCCAATGTAGTTTACCAGATCTTAATAGCTCTAATGGCAAAGTCATGCTCAGTTTTCTTAAGCATTGCATATTTGAGTGAAAATAGCCTATTGTGACCTGATTTGAACTCTGGAGGTCACACCATTGACCTGAGCGCTTAAACATGTGAAGTAATTTCTTACTGAATTCACGCGACTTTCTAATGCACTTTGCAGATTTGCGCTAACCCACATATTTTCGGAGTTAGATGGGGCAATCGATGCCCCCGGTGGGGCGAGGGTGGCGCCGGACCCCCGGTGGGGCGCGGGTTAATAGTTCCGGCGCTTTATAGACGTCCGCAGGCTCTACGTTATTATATCTTTATAAGTTCACACCCATTTCCCATGGTTATTTTGTAGCTGTTGCGCAGTTCACGTAGATTTGCTGCCCAGTTATTTCTTATAATTAACTATAGCCTTACCTTGAAAGTACCAGGTACTAAATTCATTGCAAAACCGTTCCGCTAAATTGAAGATACTAAAAATGTAAATGTGATTTTGGTTTCGAAATTAAGAATGATTAGGAAAATATACTTAATGAATGCTTTGTATTACTGGGTACACTTTACATCTGCTTACAATTATTTTTGTTTAACCAATTAGCCTGTCACATTTCAAGTTTCTAGACGCATACTTTCTGCAAACTTCGAGCAATCGCCACCATTGGGTTTTATGTTAAAGTCCGACAACTGTGAGAGCGGTATGCTGGTTTTCTGCCGCGGGGGTCTATGGTTTTAGTAGAAAATGAACATAGCACATATAATTAAATCACTCGTGGTACGATGTGCAATTGGAGAAAAAAGTTACTGAATTGAAATATTCGATTTATTGCCCAATTCTGTACTTCAAAACCGTGTACTTTGAGCTTAGATTATGCAGCCAGGATCTCTATTTTTCACAATTATGCACCCTGAATAAAGCAAATGCGTCACCCCAATAGAGTTGGCCAGTTTCTGCACCTCTTGTGGTAACCACGCACTTGCCATGTGGGAAATTATTGTGTCGCAATAAGGAAAACTTCACACGACAATGAACCCAGGGAGTCGTCTGAGGCGGTGTCTATAGATAAATGTACACCTTCAGCACACCCGCATTCGAGTATGGTTCAGATGAGCGCGCTGACTGCCTACCGAGAAAATACACTGCGACTTCGCCGTGGAAGTGACCTCGGGCTTATTGCACTGCTGTACTGGTTCACAGGGCTCGTCTCGGCTTATAAATGGAATGGACATAGGAGGAAGAGTACCGGTTTCTAATTGTCAATAGTTTTCCACGTATGGAGTAGGGTTAAACTCAACCAGGGGCGCCGCCATGGAATTTTACAGGGGGAGGGCGGACCCGGGCTGGTGCTGACCGGGGAAGGCAAATTTTGAGCATATTCGGTACATGTCAGCATTAATGACGATGTACCAACAATTTTTTCGGGGGACGTCCTCCCTGGTTGGCCAACAGGGGGGGGGCGCGTCCCCCCGTCCCCTCCGCTTTCGGCGCCCATGAACTCAACCAACAGGATATTCTTGAAGTACAACGGATAAAGGACTCCCTGTAGAGATACCGCACCGCATAACACGCGCCCCGCTGGGCGTCCCTTGCATGACGCACCCCGCTGGGGGCGTTTTTCGCTCCCCCTCCGTATCTTGTTCCCCACGAAAGCTAAAGGGAAATTACGGGCAGCGTTCAAAATCTCTTGACAAGACGAAGATATTTTATACGCAAAATTTTATGTCAGGCCAATATTGAGGTCAGCATAGGTCAAAGAATGCTCCATAGGCTTACAACAGAGCATTGTACGTTTCCCTTTCTAGATCTGCCCTCAGGAGAGCTAGATCAAATATTTATGCATCATTGGATTCCTCTTTTCGCGGCAAATCGAATGATGTATAATATGACCTTGCTAGGTCAAATAGGCAAAATGACCTGACCTCGAGCTAGGTCAGGATCACAGAGTGACCTGGTATGGTCATGCTATATATAAATCGACTCCTCGTGACAGTGTAAGCACAATGCAAGCAAAATGGGAGCTTTATCTCAATTCAGTGAGAAGTTATTGGCAAAACAATCACTCTATGGTCCCGTGACCTGGCATGACCTTTGAGAGGTCAGACAGTGGCGGATCTAGCCGGTCGGTTTGGGAAGGGCAAACCAAAGTCTAAAAGCAAAAAGCAAAAAAAACGTCGCGCAGTGAAATATTGCGCTACAATATGCCTTTTCGGTAGGATTTTGGGAACTGGAGACGAAAAGCAAAAAAAGAAGAAAAAAACGTCACGGGGTGAAAAATATGGGCTCAAGATACATTTTTTCCTATCCAAGCCCCAATATTTACAATGAACTTCTCTAATTCTGTTTGAAGTTGAGAGTTGAAGCACCAAAATTTTGCTTACAAGCTAAAAAGGAGTCGGGGGAAAAAGGAGGTCAATCGCTTTGGGGGGCAAAAACATAGTTTTGCCCCGAACTTTTCCGTTTGGGGGGGCAATTGCCTTTTTGCCCCCCTGGATCCGCCACTGAGGTCAGATGCTCACAAACTCAACTTTATGGTCAAGATCGTGGTAAGAATAGACGGTTTGAGGATTTTTAGCTTTATCTATCCAGTATTTACTGAAAACGAGCCCATTCTATTTTTCACCATAGATTTATAATGGGGTGACCAAAAAATTGACCCCACCTTAGGTCAACAATATCAAAATTCCGAGATAACAGATTTGTAGACCCTAACGACTTTATCATATTGTAGAAGTTTCAAACTGATCGGTTTGCTAATGCTCCCTGGGCGCTGCTTCAAACTCGTAATTTTAGGTTTTGAGGTCGGGTCACTTGACCCTCAAAAGCTCCTTGACCTGACATGACCTTGACTTAAAAATTTGGTCAGATGTGTAAAATTAATCAGGCATAAGGTACTGTAAGTTTTGTTGTTCTGCGTCTCTTTGTTTTTTAGCTATCTGGGGAGAACCAGGAGGGGGCGAATTTCGGCCCCCCAGCGGGGCTCGTGTTAAAAACTACCTGCGGTGATGCTGTACCGCATAACAAGCTGCCTGCAGTAATGCTGCACCGCATTACAAACTGCCCGTGGTATAATGCACCTCATAATAATCTGCCTGCTAGGATACTGCACCGCAGAACAGTCTGTCTGTGCTGTGATACTGCACCGCAGAGCAGTCTACCCGTGGTGTGATGCTGCACCGCAGAGCAGTCTACCCGTGGTATGATACTGCACCGCAGAGAAGGCCTGCTGTAATGCTGCACCGCATAGCAAACTTCCGTGGTGACACTGCTCTGCATAACAATTAGCCTGTGCGGAAACTGCACCGCATAACAAACTGCCCATGTCGATACTGCACCGCATGGCAAACTGCTTGCGGTGAAACTGCACCGCAAAGCATACTGCCTGCGACCATACCGTATGATAATGATGTCATAGGCGGCCGAGCGGGGGTGAGGGCACCAGGGCACCATGCCCCCCCCAACTCCTGAAATAACACATTTCAACACTAGTCTTATGGCGCTGACTGGAGATACCTAAATGGGTTGAAAAGTCCATGGAGGCCCTCCGTAAATCCGGACTCTGCACCGCTGCTGATTGATAAGCTGCTTGGACGGATACCACAACGCTTAAAAATGACTGGCGGCGCTGCATCACTCAGCAGACTGCCTGTGGATATACTGCATCGCACGGCAGAACCTCCTGTGTTCATACTGCACCGTACAACAAACGCCTTGTGGGGATGTTGTGCAGCAGAACAGACTGAGCTCCTTGTGATGCTACATCGTATGGTCCACCGCACAAAGTATGGCTGCATAGCACATAAAAGCGAAAAGCCAGAAATGACGAAGCGAACGACTATTAGGGTAGAGTGGGGTAACGCGCCCACCTGGGTAAGACGCCTTCTACCATCTACAGGCTAATGTAGGAACTGCACCCTCCATATATCATTTTTTTCTGGTAGCGGTCTTTCTCATCGGGTCCTGAGCGTGTTTGGACGCGCCTAGTCTGCTCCGGTAGTTTTCAGCAAGCATTTGTTGTTTTTTACCCCTCCGGATATAAAAACAAGCTATCTTAAAGTTGTGATTGTACTCTATGCGATTTAGATGTACTCATAGCAATTTGTGTGGTTGAAACAGCGAGTTTGTGCGACATTTTGACAGCCACTATGCGGCATGGAAACGCCGCAGAATTTAGAAATCTTTGTGTCGACGCTGCCGTTGCTACGTGGGTAAGACGCCCATGTGTAGTGCGGGGTAAGACGCCCCAGGCGTCTTACCCCAATATTTGGTAGGCGTTTTACCCCAATGGGTAAGTGTGTCCTTAAGATAGATTGGAGGTGAAGGTAGGGCTGCTATCGCTACTACCACCATCACGCCCACCACTGGTCGTGATGGCGAAGTATGTTGGGTTAGAAAAAATCACCGTAAGAGAAGACGTTGAGTTTCAAATATTAGCTCCTATAGCACACATGAAATTTTTTCGAGTTTGCTCTCATTTTGTAATCTTGAGGGGTGATCTTAAATCACTGACGGATCCAAAGGAGGCTAAAGGGGTCGTGGCCCCCACCAAAGCCTAAACATGTGTATTTCCCCTCAAATACCAAATTTTGGCCGCTTTTTTCTTTAAAAATACTTTGATTTTGAGATTTATTCTTGATTAACCATCCCCCTCAAACGTTGGTTTGGCCCCTCCAAAAGCTGCTCCCGGATCCGCCAATCTATTAAATACCTACCATCTTGTCATGCATCTGCTCGAAGCACTATTTGCATATCGCGATCCCAAACCAATGTCGTCGTTAACTAAATTTTCCATATTATGGATACCCATCCTCATCCTACCTTGACATCCTGTTCCAGAATATGGGAAGACATACCGAAGAAGAACCACTGGCGAACAGAATGAACCGGAGGCGCTTTAAGGTGCTTTGCATGCCCTAAAAGATATTGGAGCCTTACCTTAAATTGCTTTTGCGTTTTCTGATAATAGGTAAAAAGCCTACGTGCTGGTTTTTGCTGTGTCGGGCTTTAATGCCTCAAATAACTTGCCCACTTTGTCACAAGACTATCGTAAAGCGTAATAACAACAATGTTCCTACTTGTTCATGTGACGAGGTACAATATGCGCTGGGTGTTATATGACGGCGTTTTTACCCCGGGGCTAGGGCGTTTTACCCCGATAGCGGGGTAAAACGCCCTTTACATGGTCTCAAGAAAAAACAAATTTCGCACACTTCGCATAGTGTCAGAGTCCCGAATTTCTACCTGAGTGTAGACAGACAATGACAGAACTTAACTAAGAAAAAATAAGGCAATTCCATCCACGCAGGATTGGTACAGACATATTCTTCCTTAACGTATGCGTCTTACCCCACTCTACCCTATCATCGACCATCGTTAGACCTTGTTCAAATATACCAGGGAACAAACACTCTTCCTTTCATCCCTCGTCATCCCCTCAATTGGGTTGATCTCGGTGTCTGGGGGTGCTCCTCAACAGTGATAATTGTCCTCTCCACTTCGATCACCTCATCTTTAGAGGCCGCCCATAAATTACGTAATACAAGGGGAGCTGGAAGCAGTGGCGGCGGAAGGTCCGAATTTAAGGGGGGCACCATGGGCTTTTCACCCCCTTTCTTTCCAGTCAACACCATAGGGTTAGTGTCTGCTTGCGGATGGCTCGGTAGATGTCAGGCCAGGTCATTTGATGAGTTATGACGTTATTTTTTCAAGCTCCTGCAAGGCGACCTTGCTGTTTTAAAATGTGACGAACCAAACTAGGGGTGACTCGGGCTCTAGAAGGGCTGGATCAAAATTCTGATCGTCATAAAATTGTTTTGGAAAGAGAAATCGGTATAAAAAAATAATTTTGGGGGTGATTCAATAGTAAGATGACCACAGGTCACCAATGCTACTCTTTTCGAATGTGTTTGACTCAAATACTTTTGAACGAGGCAAAAAGCAACAGCATGTTTGATATCATGGTGATGGGCACGGTCTTAAGGTCTTAATTATATGCGGCATGAACATGAAAATTCCTTATTTGGCCTTAACCGGATTTCAAGGTCATGCTGCAAACCATTTTATTTACGGACACGTATGTGCCCTTCATAAGCGGAGATGGGGAAATGGAGGTCACGTGCCACTTCCCCCTCGACCCTCAGTGCCCCTGAAATGGTCACGCAACACCACTGAAAGGTTCTTGGCGCCTCCCTGAAATGTCGCTCACCACAACCCCGCCCTCCCTCTCCCTCAATGTGGGAGTATCGGCGGCCCCAGGATAGGATTTGGTGCCCACCTGATAGGTTCTACCGTCCAAAGGCCCTAGTCCAACTGGCGTTCCTTCCTCCGATTGGCAATCCTGGATCCGCCTATGAGGTCGGAACCATCACTCCCAGCAAAAAACCATAGTGACGCGCTTATCCTGCGGATCCATTGAGGATGCCCTTCTTACACTTAACTGTTTAAACACCTCAGGTTTTGTGTCTCTCAGTACATAGGCAGATCCAGGATTGCCGATCGGAGGGGGCACCTTCCGGGGGGGCGCCATCCGGACCAGGGGGCGCCACTTATGACCGGCAAAACCTATCAGGTGGGCGCCAAATCCTATCGGTGGGCGCCGACTTTGGTATCCTGGGGGGGGTGGGAAGCGACATTTCAGGGGGGTGCCATCGACCTTTCAGGGGGCGCCGAGGGTCGATCGGGGGGCATTTCCCCCCTTGCCCCCTGGATCCGCCTATGTCTCAGTATACTTCCAACTTGCATGGGATGGCCCCAGAAAACGCGCTAAAGCATTGAAAACTATTTGGGACTCGACTAACCTAGTTTTAGCTTTCGTGGTATAGTATCAAACAGGAAAAGCGTGCTAAACGCAAACAATGTGTTCATTCCCGAGGGAAGTTCGGTGCCTTTTTGCCCATTCAACACGGAGTAATGCGACTTGCACTCCCTTGTATTTATTGGATATATCTTACGGTAGTACATCTATAGTGCTCCTTGGGACGGTTATTTGTTTGATGCAGCAAATGCCCCCTCCTCTTTCTCCCCTCATCTGCTACCTCCAGGCCCAGTCCCGCCTTTATTCTCTGGGTAGAGGCCTGTCTCGACTCTCCTGACTTCCGCGAACTCAGCAGCCGCCTCACTGTGCCAAAGAACAGGTGGGGACAGTGACTCATACTATCAAGTCGATAGAGCATAACATGTAGCTAGGAATTCATGAAAATGGCATACTAAATACATTTCGACGTACATACTGTAAGGCAGCATCATTATTATTGAATAATTCCCCTTGAATTTCTCGCAATGCAAGTGAACGCGCCTCCACCAATCAGCGGCCGCCATACGCTAACGGCTAATGCCCGCGAGGCACAGAGGTTAGAGAGGTCACGGGCGCCGGACACCGCCAACGCGCTAGGGCAGAATTAGTCCCGTCGGTGGGGAGGGGTGGCGCGGAGGATTATAACGCCTACGTGTGCGGCGGCGAGAATAGCACTGGTGGTTTAAAAGTGCGTGGTCTTGGAGTAAGGTGGGAGGATGGGTCTGGGCACGGGATACCATATGTTCAGAGATGTACGGGTGAAGCTTTTCTATGGCAAGCGTTGTTGATGACACTGACAAAACACGTGCTCGCAATTTTTTCTCATATATAAATATGGTTAAACAAAGTTTCCGGTGCTGATTTGGAATCTGGAGTGCTTTCGACATCAGGGTGTAAATCGGAGTTCTTAGAGCTTTCGATTTTTCCAATCAAAACGTGGTAAGGTAGCTACAATATATTTTGCTATTAAGCTCGTGAACCCGCGTGACGCCGTGCTGCTGGGTGTCTCATCTTTTAATTTATTTTATTTATTTATTGGATGTTAGGACACGAGTGACATCACCGCTTAGATGAGCCATTCAAATTACCACCCACCACCCCCCCTCCCAACAAAATCCATGGGTGGCAGCAGGGGGCCGAAGGACATATGGCTGAAAAGCAGAGGGCGATACATGAGGAAATATCTTATGACGCTAGAATTTTATATTTTGCCTAGATTTTCAATCGAGGTGACATTGATTTGAAATACTAGTTAAATGTGGTGATCACATATTTACTTGTTCTAAATCCCAGGTAAACGGTCAACTTCAGGCAATACCAAGATCTAGGTTTGATTCAAAATGCACAAACATATTCAATGCTTGGTAAACAAATTTCAAACCAGTTGACGGGCCTGTTGAAGATTCTGGAATACTTGTATACCGGATCGTCTCAAAGGATTCGTATCTGTTTCAGAGCAGGTTGGTTTGCAGCTTAAGTTAGCAAATCTGCCATGCTAATGATATTTTACCGATCGGATCTCCTCTCCAGAATAGAAGTGACAGAGGTGGATCCAAGGCTGCCGATCCGTGGGGGGGCGCTATCCGGACCTATGGGCGCCACTTTGGGCGGAAAACACTATCAAACGGCACCAAATGTTATCGTGGGGGCGAAGATACTCGCATCCTAGGGGGAGGGAAAGCAGCATTTCAAAGGACACCATCGACCTTTCAGACGGGCGCCGTGGCCATTTTAGGAAGCGCTGAGGGTCGATTTGGGAGGGAGAAAGTGCCCCACTGGTCTCCCCTCCCCTGGATTCGCCTCTGAGAAAAGGCATCAATTGTTCTTGTTGTTCAGTGACTGCAACTGCCTGTCGTTGTACAGTTAAGAGGAACTCGCTCATGAATAACATATGACTTCAAAAAGGATCAGCTCATTGGATGGCATCAGAGGGTCACTTACAGATATTTTGAGGGGGACCAACGGCTGTACAGTTAGCTGTTTAGTGCACACAAACGCAATGTTTCGTTTGAAAGCATTGCTCCCGTTTGTCTCACTACTTGGCAATAACATATTTTTTCATATCAAGCATATAAGTGATTTCCTGGTGGAATGCCACGCTGGTACCACCGGATTATGACGTTTCTGTAGACATCGGTATCTTCTGCAGCGTCAAGATCCGTACTACGTCCTCGTCGGGTGTCCGGAAATTCCAATCAGAGCTTATCGCGCAGGTGCGGACGCCGCCCGAGCTAAGCCCGTGATGGATCCTTACCAGAAATAACTGAACGCCCATCAGCTCGTCTAACTGCTAACGCGCGGTCACTCTGGCCGTCTGACGTCACAACGTTACGTCATCACACCCGGATGTGTGACAGTGCCGGTGTGGTTGTACCCCAGGTGGGATTAAGTCAGGCCTCTGCATTGAGCGACTTATTGTGTCCCTGGACAAGGAGCTGTAAAACGTTACTTCTACCTACTCATGGTGCCAGTGAAATATGAACACAGGTCCAAGGGCGTGTCCGTGAGCTGTGGTAAGAATACTTTTACGTATGCAAAGTTGAGACTTGGCAACTGGCCACACATTTCAAACTGATTCATAAGTCATTGCTTCTAAGATATTCCACCAATGCAGAACGATACAGGCTCGTATGACCAATGCCAAGAGCGTGTTGAAAATTGAGTGTATGATGCAAACAAACAAGTGCAAGCCTTCCGGCAGGAACAGGTCCATAGGTTAAAGCCATCAGTAGCAACTTCCCTTGATATCTGAAGCATAAGCGTCGGAAAGGGGGGGGTAAGGGGCCTGACCCCCCCCATTTTTGGCAAACAATTTGCTGATCTCAGTCAAAACGGGAGAAACCCGGACATTTTTATTACCAGCCGCTGCGGAAGGAACGAGGAGCCCAAATTTGAACAGTTTTTGGTCCTATCGTAGATAGTTTGTTGCTAGCATCAGGTTGAAGTTGGGCTGACCCCTCACTTTCTTGCCGGTGGCGACGCTCATGATCTGAAGAGTAGCCCACGGCTCATGCCGGGTCCCCACGTGCTGAGCGCGTGCCATTTCATGGACAGTCAACCACCTGTGAGATAACAAATCGTGCAGCACAAACACCTTAAAGCTGATTTGAGGAGCTAGATTAGGCAGAGGCGCGCCATTTCTGGCGTATTCTATCGTTGGACTCCTGTCCACTGTCGGGCGCAGGCCAGGTTGCTTCGGCGCGCTTCTCTAGATAGCAGCGCCTTATAGAAAATTATATCTGCTATTTTCGGAATTTTTTAAACTACCTATCTCTTGAAATACCCACATATAGTGCCGAGGAGGGAAAACATTCGCGTAGTTTTCAAAAGGTGTTCCCCAGAGGATATATTGTGTCCCCTGAAGTGCAGATGCCATCCCCTTACAAAAATCCTGGACCCGTCACCAACTTTAAGCCCGCATCCGATGCCAAGATAATCAAGTTTCAAACTGCACATATACAAAGTTTACAAATAACCACACTGCAAATCACTATTGCAGCCACCGACACAACTTTTAAGCCACATTAAAAAACTAAAATAAAGTAGAAATTCAAAAAGCTATAAAATACAAAATTAACAAAGCTAGCATACCACTTAAAAAGTATTGGTAGCTATCATTCAAGCTTTTTGCGATTAACACGGGAGCGTGGAATGTCATTGCCAAACACACATTGGTATATGATGAGCCAATCAGACATCTTATGAGGTTATCGAAGATGAGGAAAAGTCACAGTTTTGCCGAAGTTGGCATTTGGGGTTTTCATGATTCTGCATCTGCTCTTGGTAATTAAGAGCGTACTTTTTAGGAACACCACCCATTAAACCAAAGAGTGGGGAAAGCAGGGGTGGAAAAACCCATCAACTCGCCATCCAGGGCTTGCGACAGAACATGGCTAGTGAAAATATTCAGTGCGACAGATGACGTCTACCAAATCGGAGATCCAGCAGCCGCCGAGAAAACAAAAAAGCTCCCAGGGAGCCGGTCTTGACGCTGCTAAAAATATTGATACACAGGCAGATCCAGGAGGCAAGGGGGCACTTGCCACCCCCCTCCCCACACACACACACACACTCCCATAAACACTCGCATCCATCTGAAATGGTCACAGACCCCTGAAATATCGATGGCGCCACCTAAAATGCCCCTTCCACTCCCACCCCTTCAGTATGCAGGTATCGCGCTCCCACAATATATTTTTTTCCGTACAAAAAGGCATCCTCATGGCACCGATGGCGCCCCAGCTTATACGCCCCTTTTCCACGCGATCGGAAATCCTGGATCCGCCTAGGTCATGATAGACGATTCAATAGATAAGACTTTCTGGCGAATAAAATGAGAAAATCACAATTGTCTAATTAGTAGTCACGTTCCTTTGCTGTTTTTCTACGGCAGCGCTGCAAAGAGCAATGACCTCGACAGTGGATGCGACAGTGACGATGGGCGACGGCCAGGCTTGCCGGATATACAGGGCCCGGCCAGCTCCGACGGCAAATCTGAACATTGAAGTCACTGTTCACTGTCGAAAACATTGGGTATGGGGATGTTCCTCTTGTGAGAATCCGAGAGCTTTTGATGCCAGGTGCTTTGTCAAAAATTACCCAAGTCAAATGATGCAAGGGATTGAAACACGCGAGTCATAATTGGCATAACCAAGAATAAGGCAATAATATTGCATTTGTTATATTTTCTGACGTCATTTATCTTGGATATTTTTCAAGGCCAATTGGTATTTCCTGAAAAAAATGTCTGGTAACAAAAGCTCTCTGATTTTCGCAAGAGTGCCTCAAACATCCCCAAACATTCGTTGTCTTATGTCGTTTGTGAATAGTTTGTAAATGCCTATAACTTGATTCATGGAGTAGGTTGGCGTGTGAAAATTGTTTTAGCGTAATGATACTAATAGCAGAAGACTGGAAAGTGCCGCTTTGGGTCCCAGTGTTGGATGGAACTTGCTAAAAGTGCTCAAAATAGAATGCGGCACGTTTGCCTTCGTGCATGTAGGTATCTTCGTTCTGCCTTCGTACTGCAGCAATCTGCGACCGCACACTGCTAAAGGATAGGAAGATAGGTAAGGATGGGAGAGCGATTCAAAGTTGCCTAAACTGCCCCCAAAGGGAGTAAAAGCTACCCCAAACTGGTTGATCTTCCCCAAGGCTGCCCCAATCAGCTCTTCTCAAAACGTGCCATGCTGTACAGAACCTGCCATGCTGATTCGGACATGACCCCCAAAGCAATAAAAGGGTCCAAACCGTCTTCTGGCCTGTTCCCTAGCCAACTAGAGTTTCATTATTGATTAATTGGGGAACTGTTCATCAATAAAACTATTTTGATTGTTTTTGTCCATTTGCGAGGTATCTAATTAATCGTGCAAAATTTATTGGCTGCACCAGATAAATTCTGTCCATTGACTCTGTCAGTCAGTACTTTCTATAGAAAGTATACTCAAGTATACTTGACCTATTCTCATGTGGATGGGCTTGGCTTCCCCTAAGCTACCTGCTGGATCTGCACCTGTTTGGCAGGTGTCGAAAAACCCTACCATTCTGCCATCCTTAATGGTGACAGCCAAAGGTGGACACGGTAACAAAAAATAGCCGACATGTTTCCTCCAGACAAATACAGGAACAAATCGCCGAAATTGGCACCCGTAATTTCAGCTCGCAATGTTTTTCAACAGCTAGGATGATCCACAAGTGTCCGTTGGCCTCCTACTAACGCAAAACGTGCACATTTTGTACATTGGTCTGGTGACAAATTTATTGCTTGACATTTCCAATGGTGACACGTTGAATATTTTTTTGCCCCTGCTGTTTGGGCAGCATTTGACACTCCTTCATGGAGAGTTGCCGTGCAGGAAATTGTGACAAGCATTCCCAATAACCACTTTACCCAATAATGGGCAATTTGACCCATGTTAGTTCTTAAATGTGGGAACTCCAAAGACCGGTTTAACTTTCGCCCGGGTGGGGGTCTTTTGACCCCCCCTAGGATTTTTCCAAAGTGACCACAAAACGGCGGCGCGCAGCGCCACCAAACTTAGTCTAGCTGTTCCTTCATCATTTTTACATCTTTCCTAAAAATTTTGGCTCAAGGTCATATCAGGTCAGGTCACCAGACCAGGTGAAGTGACCTCACCTCAAAAATGCTTAGGACTGCATAACTAAAAGGAGGGTCAATCAATCAAGTTGAAACTTATAGCACATATTGGACTCACCAGGAGCTACAATATATGTGCCGGGATTTTTTACATTGGTTACCTAAGGTCATGTGCAGAGCATGACCTCCCCATTTTAAATACATGGGCAAAATCACGAAATGAGCTTTTCTCAGTAAGCATGGACGGAATCAACTTCAAACAACATCGGTTACGACTTGCTCTTAGCCCATTTTTTAAGTTGATGCCAAACATTTTGACTTGTGACCTTTAAAAGGTCACCTTAGGTCAAATAAACATTTTTTGGTGTTTCATTCTATACATTTTGAATAAACAAAGATAGAATTTTTATTTTGTCACCAAAGTGTTTGTATAGTCACTGCAAGTTCAAATGATATACACCATGACTATACCAGGTCATGTTGGGTCAGACCGTTGACCTGGGTCAGGTCAAATTTTTACATTTGATCTGGCATAACAATATTATATATCATTCGATTTGTATTGACGAGAGGATTGCAATGGTGCATCAACTATGGTTGTATCTTGTTTGGTTTAGAAGTTATTACCGAAGAACGAAACGCCCTTATACATAGGTGGTTATGAACATTTCCAAGACCATTCCCAATATTCAGTAACCTGTAGCTCCCTAGGCTTTGACCTGACTCGAAAATCATTGCCACTGTAATAAAAGAGCAACTCAAGAGCTTTTGAATGGTGTTAAAATGTTTCTAGCTATCATAGTTTTTGAGATATATGAGGTTTTCTTAGTAAACCTCATACTAGCGATTTTGACCTACTTTGGCCTCTGGTGACCTTGATATTGACCTGACGAGAAAAATGGCCGAATTATTTTCGACATCATTTTGAAGAGCTTTCGATTGCCGTTTTGCGCTTTTTTCTAGCGCTCTTAGTTTTTGAGATCGTGGGAGTCTTTTTAGCCCCCCCCCCACCAGAGCGAAGGTGGCTCGTACCCGTCACCGGAGCAAGGGTTAAAGGGAACATGGCACCTTCTTAATATGATCTAAACTGAGAAAGCCATGTGAAATGACATGCCAAGAAACCACTTGATGACATGACAAGAAACCACTTGATCATTTTATTTGTCCAACGTTTTACAGTTTGCAAAAAAAGTCAAGAAATTTACACCTATCGACCCTGTCCTCCCCGGTCATGTTTACACTTTATGACATAATGTTAGGCAAGTTATGTTATGCGCAACCTGCTGCACATGCTGAGGGAACATTTTTTTGTCATCTTAAAACCCATACACTAAACGTACTGTTGATTGTACGTGGGTATGTATAGCTTGATTATTGACTGTGTAACCTGCTTATTGACTGTGTTTAAGATCAAAATATGTATCAATATTTCAAGAAAAAGAGAAGAAATTATAGATGTTGCTTTGGCTCCTAATGGTAACCTCTTTTAGCTTAAAAATATTTGTTTGCATTCATATTCATTACCGTCTCAAATCAAATAGGTAAATAGCATTGCCAGCTCATGGGCCAATTTTATATCACAATAATTTGGATACTTTTCATTACGAACAGAGGAAAATTAACTCAAACAAAATATAAAAAATGTTAGTCCTAGCAACGCCATATGATACTGGCAGTTGATACATAATTGAATCCTATCAATTATTTTTATGGAAATATTAGTCATCATTTTTTCTTAAGAAATGGGCTAAATTCATTATTTCCAGCATGGATTGTCCCTAGAAACACGGCAATTTGGAATTATTCCAAGGTGTGACCTTCCCTTTGAAAAAGAAACTCAACAGGCCATCAGGAAATAAAATGGGCTGCCTCTGTCTGTCCTGGTTTAGCTGTTCTCTGTCATATTTTGAGAAGCTTTACTTAGTAATAAAACCAGTGGTTAAATTTTCCTTGAAATATTTGTTTGTAATTCACAAAATTTCTTCTTATAAATGTGGTTGAACCACATTTCCAAATGTTGGTGAACCAAATGTGTAAAAATATAACAAAATATCAGTCTCAGTGACTACAGCATGCTAAGGAACTTGGCTTAACTGGAGTTTTAGGCAGATCTACAACGGACTTTCCAAGCTTTGTATGTTGTGTTGTACCACCATGCAACTTATCCTTGGTGCGACAGTTTTGCTCATATGAATTCTGGTTGGCGACAGTTTTGACATTTTTTTCCTCTCCTGGGGGAAAGCATTGAGCTTCTAGTTCTCATCCCCGATTGATGATTTATTTGGTACTGCTTTCAATAAAGGTATTGATTATTGATTCGGTACTACTTTCAATAAGGGTATTGATGATTGATTCGTACTACTTTCAATAAAGGTATTGATGATTGATTCGGTACTACTTTCAATAAAGGTATTGATGATTGATTCGGTACTACTTTCAATAAAGGTATTGATGATTGATTCGTACTACTTTCAATAAAGGTATTGATGATTGATTAGGGACTACTTTGAATAAAGGTATTGATGATTGATTGGGTACTACTTTCAATAAAGGTATTGATGATTGATTAGGGACTACTTTGAATAAAGGTATTGATGATTGATTCGGTACTACTTTCAATAAAGGTATTGATGATTGATTAGGGACTACTTTGAATAAAGGTATTGATGATTGATTCGGTACTACTTTCAATAAAAGTAGAAATCGACAACAGATGTGCTTTCGATTCAGTCTTCAAGGCCACAGTCTCGCTGAAAATCAACAGCTTCAGCACTCATAGGCTTCTCCCTCTCTGCTTCTTTATGTATCAACCAAACAATTCAACAAAAAGGGCCAATAATTGGGTTAGGTTCCAAAATAACAGATAACTTTTTGCAATGACTTCAAACAGCTAGAGTTATTAAATTTCCCCGTTCCTAAGAGAGGAAGATGGTGGTACTTTGGCTCACTGGCGGCAGCTAAGAAATAAAACACCCTGCAAATTTCACGGCTGGTATGGTGTGAGCCAGAATAAACAGAACATTGATGGGAAAAAGAGCTTTAAAACAAAAATAGGAGGTTTAAAACGCTGAAACCTTATCATACCTCTGGAAAGCAGGCAGGGTGTTCTTATTTTATATGGGTCATCTGTTGTAAAAGACAATAGTTTTGTTTTACTCGTTTGAACCCGGGCCAAACATAAGCAGAGATTATTTCAAACCTTTCAACCCCAGCGACGTGGTGAGAAGTTTTCCAAGTGAAAGCCAGCGTTGTTTTCCCGCTTTTTTATGCCTAACCACAACTCCTTATTGTTATGTTTTGCAGGCGTCCTTTCTAGATCACCATCTACTTATGGAGAGGTCCTTTGAGGGTTTTTAGTGTGATTTGACAATAAACTGGCAGTATTTGCTGGCCTTGAATATCAGCCAGAGTCCAGATGGTGATATTCCCAACAAGTATGACTTTTTTAATTTGCATTCACGATATGCTATCTTTAAGGTGCGTTGGTGTCTAGCTACTGATAATGAGGAATATAAAAGCGAGATTTCTGCAAATGTAGCGCAGGTCTTCTGATTTGAACTTCTCCAAGGTAAGTCGGTGCCACAAAATTTGGATCGGATGTCGTGACAACTGATCCGTTAACTCTAAAACACCAGTGCAGAAATCATTTAAAAAGTATTTTACTCTACCCCCCCCCCGATCTCAATCAAAGTTTTCCACTGTCAGCCGAATCGACTCGCTAAACTTGGCATTTGCTTTTTCCTAAATCAACCGTTGTTAGATATATACCTGCGCAACAATCCGTTTCTAATTTGTATTGTTGTTTTTTTCTTCAATCACGTTTATAGTTTTCGTCGTATTTCATTCTCCACTACCTATTTATTTTTCCCAAACTTAATAATAGCATATGACATCTATAACCCATGAATCGAAACAAACAAACATAGCTGTAACTGGGAATAATCCCTCTCGCCGTCGAAATTGGCAAAAGGACAATATGCATAAAACATGCAATAAATGATCATACTATCGCCAAGACCTGGTATATTTTTAGCATAATTCGAAAATAATGCCAGAATTGGTCAATATTTCAAAGCACCAGCTGTATCGACTGATTTTTCACCAGCATAGCACCAGCTTGACCTGACGATAAAGCTGGTGCTTTGAAATATTGTCCCATTCTGCTCTTATTTTCGGCCCATGTTAAGATATTTACTAAATCTTGGCAATAGTATGACCTTTGCTTCCATCTTTTATTCGTAATTTCATTGCCACAAGCTGTCTGAATAGATAAAATAATTAAACGACCGTTTGGAAGCCCCGCACACCATTCAGGGTCCTGCTTATTCACTGAAATTGACCGGTTAGTCAAGTCTCTGTCATTGTACGATTGCAAGATAATTTATTAGTTAAGATATTTCAGTGGTTATAATACTTGAAAGTATTTGTAGATTAGCGTATTGTTCTTTGTTAACGGTTATTTGTAAAATATTTGTTTATAATGCAATCTACGCTGGATGCAGGGCTCAAGTCTTTGGAGTTCAAATAGTGTCATCTGATTACTAGCAAAACTCCCAAGGGGGAGATGACAACACCACCCGACCTTAGTAGGTGGTATGTTATTAAACCAAGCTAGCAATCATTATAAAACTCCACCAACCAAACAATCTTTTGATACCCTCAGCCTCCACACCAAGATGCGCGCCCTGGTTTTAGTCCTGCTGGTCGGAGCGGCCACCTCCTTCGTGGAGCAGAACGAATGGGCGGCCTTCAAGGCCAAACATGGCAAGTCTTACGTCAACCCCATTGAAGAGTTCTACCGCATGAAGGTGCGCAGCAACCGCTTCCTGGATCTAAGGCTGGGTTTGAAACAGGTGTTATAAGTCGACATTAAACCACAAATTTGCATCAGTCTACAGCATAGAAAGCTACAAAAAATTATGAAAAAACAAGTTTATAGATCTTGAAAAACGTTTTGTCATATATGTGTCCATTTCATACATGCTTTTGCGAGGTAAGAAACTGAGGAGGAAATGTGCAGGACGAGGAAGGCGTTGGCGTGTATTTTGAGCATTGGAGTAAGTTTTTATGAAGGACACAGCGTATGAAATAAAGGTTGTAGGAATAACGATCACTAATGTAAGTACATGGTGTACACGCACAATAGTGCTAGTACTAAAACGTGTGTTTTTGATACAAATGTAACCACTTTAGACCGCATCATTCTAACTAAGCACCATGAAAGATACGAAATTGCCTTGATTGTGACCAGGAACACGGAAATCCTGACAAATTGTTGTTTTTAATAAAAATCACTATAACAGGACGATAAGAGGAATAAAAATGGCAAACGCATCATGATAGGCAAACTCTTAACAATATTGTTATGACGATTTTAATAAGTTTTCTTTTGAATAGGTAAGAGAATCTCGAGATGCAGAAGACAATTATTTACCAACAATGGTTCGGAATGTACGGGAATATTTTTGGTGACAGGTGTATGCGGACAACAAAGCCTACGTAGACAAGCACAACGCCGAGTTCTCGGAGGGTAAGCACACCTTCACCGTGGCGCTCAACAAGTTCGCTGATCTCACCACCGAGGAATGGAGCGCCACCTACAAGGGTCTCGTCATGGGAAGCAGCATGCCGCATGAGACTCACGAGATCAAGGGCGAGGTAAATAACCGGGCATATTTTTTATTTCATGCAAATAGTTTCTAAACTGAATCGTTTCCACAATGTTCTCCCAGCATAGCCTGGGCATTGTGTACACTAAGCTCGTACCGCAACTTGTATTCTTATCATATTTTGGGAATTACAAAGAAACATCGTAAATATACGCAAAAATACAACGATGCGTTGCTGGATAAGCGATCACAATTTTCCACATCCTCCGGGGAGTTGTTTCACCAGCAAACTCTTCTACAAGTCCTCTCCAGTATATTCGCTTTCCTCCTACCAGGTGGCTGCCAGCATGGACTGGCGCCAGCGCGGAGCCGTGACCGGCGTCAAGGACCAGGGCCAGTGCGGCTCCTGCTGGGCCTTCGCCACCACCGGCTCCCTGGAGGGCGCCTGGAAGCTCGCCGGCAACAGCCTGGTTTCCCTCTCCGAGCAGCAGCTCGTGGACTGCTCGCGTTCCTACGGCAACCAGGGCTGCAACGGCGGTCAGATGGATGCCGCCTTCAGGTAGGTCATGCTGCGTCCTTACCCCCCCTCCCAGGTGGGTTATGCTGGAGATGACTGATTGGGTTTTGGAGATGTAGCCTGCCGACTGTCTTTTATATATTTATTTTGAAATAAAAAGTAGCTGTCGCAAGCTCACGAAACTAAGTAAGTGTCTGTTCAATACTGAAATGGCATTACAGCTAAGTGCCGATTCGGAATGGATTGAGCAGTTTCATCAATCTGTTAAAAAAATTATCTTGACGTTTCAGTCACCTCTGCGATAATTTAGTTAATTCCTCACAATTATTTCATTCCTAAGCACTGCAGAGTTGATACCGCTTTTCTACCTCAGCAGGAATCGCTTACACTACCTGAGATAGAACTATTTATCCAACAACGACTGTAACATCCCCGCCCCACCAGGTACATCAAGGCGGCCAACAACGACTCTAACATCCCCGCCCCACCAGGTACATCAAGACGGCCAACAACGACTCTAACATCCCCGCCCCACCAGGTGCATCAAGACGGCCAACAACGACTCTAACATCCCCGCCCCACCAGGTACGTCAAGGCGGCCAACAACGACTCTAACATCCCCGCCCCACCAGGTACATCAAGGCGGCCAACAACGACTCTAACATCCCCGCCCCACCAGGTACATCAAGGCGGCCAACAACGACTCTAACATCCCCGCCCCACCAGGTACGTCAAGGCGGCCAACAACGACTCTAACATCCCCGCCCCACCAGGTACATCAAGGCGGCCAACAACGACTCTGACATCCCCGCCCCACCAGGTACATCAAGACGGCCAACAACGACTCTAACATCCCCGCCCCACCAGGTACATCAAGGCGGCCAACGGTGACACCTCGAGAGCTTCCTACCCGTACACTGCCAGGGACGGTACCTGCAGTGTGGCCGGGAAGTACGCTGCCGCCCAGCTCTCTAGCTACGTCGACGTTTCCCGTGGCTCTGAGAGTGGCCTCATGGTACGTCACCAGCCTTTTCTTAACATCACTGTGTTCAAAAACGCGGTGGACAAATGGTGGACAAATTAGCAGACTTGGAACCTTAAAAAAACCTTGCAGCTTCAGTATATGTGGAACGTGTCCGCTGTGACAGCTTCATATCTCTCCTAACCAATGTTCTATTTCTACCTCTTCAGAACGCAGTCGGCAGCGTCGGTCCCGTCGCCGTCGCCATCGACGCCTCCCACCGCTCCTTCCAGCTCTACAACTCCGGCATCTACAGCGAGAGAGCTTGCAGCAGCTCCCGCCTGGACCACGGAGTGCTTGTCGTCGGCTATGGAGACGGATACTGGCTGGTCAAGAACTCGTGGGGCGCCGGCTGGGGCCAGGCTGGCTACATCCAGATGACCAGGAACGGCAGCAACCAGTGTGGCATCGCTACCCAGGCCTCGTACCCGCGTATTTAGATTGCCTCATTCTCCGGCTACTTATGAGTGCAAAGCTGATGAAACGACAAAAGGCATGCATGAAGTGAACATTAAAAATACTGGCTACTCATGCCGGGTGCTTCTTATGGAATAAAATCTGACGTTCTACACCGGTTTATGGCAATGCCCAGAAAACACAACAGCACGCTCTTGCATGGTTAAGTACTGTGAGATATCAGGCTCAACAAGTCATCTGCAGACATATACATGCTATTACAAAGGCATTCTGCACAGGAACTCAAGAAAAATATAAACATTTTTTATAACACCAAAAAATGTTAGTTATAGTCAATGCCTCGTCTAAGGAATTTTCACTAGGTGGGATGACACATGACCCAACCAACCCTAACCCGATACAAAGGTAGAAATGCTAGAACTAACCTTCAGTTGGAAGACAGGCCAAGTCAACAAGCAAAAAAAGCAACAAAAAAACGTTGCGTGGTCCAATCGGTGCGTGACTGATGCAAGGGAAATTTGAATTTATTTTCACGTTAAAACTGTTCTTTTTTTGTTCATGATAATCTTTGTCCACTTCATATACACTGTATGTAACGCAATGCACCAAGATGTAAATGGAGGATGTAAGATGTAATGGCAGCGTCACGATAGTTAAGAAACATTTTGCACTGAATCTCCTCCCCAGAGCCACCACAGGGAGCCTGTCGTCACAGGAAAAATTTGTAGGGACGCCTTTGATGCTTTTATAAAACAACCCTCGTGTTTCATTTCATTGGAGCTATACTCCTGTTCAGATTAAATTGCTATTCAAAAACAACAAAAGCCTTAAAATATTTCCCCACCTATCCGGAAAAAACGAGCCTTCATCCATCTGAACATATATTCTTTTCTTTTCTCACAAAAATATATAAAATATAACTCTTAGCCACCAATAAAAAAACATCACGAACAGAAACTCACACTGCCGTCACCCAAACCCGCCTCAGGCATGACTGGCGGGCTCCCAGGTTGGCAAGTGACGTGTGGGTTTTTATGGCATTCGGTTGGATGAGACGAGCATTTTTATTGGCTACATACTGCATCCAGCTTTGTGATTAGTCGGCGCATTCGCGGGGTTTTCTTCGCACACGCTGGGGTAGGCCGACATAAGCTAGCATTCTTCACCCTTGCCCCACCGAGGGGCATCGATAGACCCCTAAGTTTTTTTTCTTCAAAATAACAGAAAAACGACGAGGCGCAGCACCGTGGTGTACAAATCTACCTCTCACCTCATCATTTTCCCATCATCCCTGAATTTTTTTACTACGGGTCACACCAGGTCAGGTCACCAGGCGAGGTCAACCAAGGTCACCTCACTTCAACTTTTGAGCTCTACCATAGCTACATTTCTAAGCTGATCGATTTGAAACTTTCTATTCTTCATGAACCCTTCAGGGTCTAAAAAAATCCATATCCAGGATTTTTAATTTGGTTTCCTGAGGTCAGGTCACAAGGTGACCTCTCCCATAGAAAAAACATGGGAAATGCTGTCTTATGATCTAAAAGTCACAAAAATGGTTGCAAATGCTCAGATTGCTCAGAAATTTGTTCTTGAACAGCTTTTCACGGGTCCCAGGGGCGATATTTGCCCCTTTACATATCTGAGGTCATCACAGGTCACCAGGGGTAAAAGAAGTATTTTGACGATAACTTTTGACCTAACCAAGCTAAGGCGCTGAATCAAACGCCAACGTGTATGTCTAGTCACTGGCTTTCATTTGATATACGGCAAAGTCACTCTGACCCATCGTGACCTCAGGTCAATTAGGTCACGAGGTGACCTCTGGAGGTCAAATCACTGGCCGGGGGTCATTACATTCCCACATGGCGGAGAAAACCCTGGCATTTTCCTATCAAAAGATTTTTACCAGACCTCAACAGCTCTGTGAAATGACCAGATCAAATAGCTCCTGGCCCTGCCCAGGTTTCTTAAAGGAAGTGTCCCACTTTTATAATGGGTTTTAAACTGAGATAGCAGTTTTGTAGAGCGTGTTGAGAAACCATTATTGACATATTTTATTTTACCCAAAGCTCTCAATATAAAATTTCCGCCAGCTTTAAAGTTCAAAGTAAAGGGGCTTATTCGCTTATTTCAAACCCTGAAGGAATAGCTTCCATATGGTAGCAGTAATCTGATTGGTCGTAAGCCCTGAGCCTCACCCACTCGCTGAAAAATACCTGCCTATCGTGTAAACCAGCATGTAACTGCGTGTAGACCGAAAGCCTCGGACAAGTTAGCGTCCAGTCAATGTGCATTTGGGCCAAATTGCGCCCAATGGCTGCAAAACACATCACATTGTTCCTCCCTCGGACTTTTCGGAACAAGTGTCAATTGTTTTTGGCAAAATCAAACTCTGAAATTGTTTATTTACATCAGAAATGTGCATTATCGTTCGACCACTCAACAAACACGGCTGCCGCTACGACATTTGACGTTCAGTGTTTGCACCAGTACTTCTTGTACTGCACACAAATGGTGTCATGCGGAAACGCTGTGAATGGGCTTTTACAGCGAGTCTATGATCAAGATTTGGGATTTCACTTATTATTAAAACTGCAATTTTGATGATGTCAGTTATTGTTAGAAAAGAGGAGATATTTCTGTTTTTAGCCTATGGAAGTGGGGAAAAATGTTGTTTTCTCATTTTCAGACATATCTTGTTCTTAAATTGTTATCTGTAGAATTTCGACAAAGTGGTTCATTCCCTTTAAGCATTGCACATTTTGGTGGAAATAGACTATCGTAATCTAAATTGACCCCTGGAGGCAAACCATTGACTTGAGTGTTGAAAAATGTGAATAAAAATCATACTGAATTCACAAGAGCTTTCTGATTCGCTTTGTACATTTGCGCTAACCCCCGTATTTTTTATTTAGAGGGGGCCATTGATGCCCGGTGGATCGCAGATTAAGCTCAGCTTATGATGGTCCAAAACAAAACATGCATCAGATGGAACTTAAGAAATACAGACCGTGAGTAGGTATCATGTGAGGTACACGTATTCTAGAATGTTCTTGAACTTTTTTATTACACACAGTTTCCACCCAAGCCAGTATAAACTAGGTCGGATTTTTTACTGAACTGGGTGGGGGATCTGGCCAAACTAGGTGGGACGAGTCCCACCTAGTTTGTATGTTAGACGAGGCCCTGGTTATAGTTGTACTCAATCGCCTTGGTACTTCCTCTTGGTGTCTCTCAGGGCACTGTTCTTGAACCACAGATTGTTTCTTCTATGGATTAATGGCATTGACAGACACTAAAATTTGTTATTTTTGCAACTAATCGCTGGCAATATTGTATAGGCGTCGCTACGGGAAAAAGTGAGGGGGCAGCCAAGATTTCAGCTATAGCTGAACAGAATATGTCCTCATTAGAACCAAACACTGATCCAATTGGGCCTCATTTTTGCCTTCCACGGGGGCTGGTCACACAAATCTTATCCCTTCCCAATGTGGCTGAAATCGGGATTGTTTTTTTAAGAAGTGGAACAGGTCACAGCTTTTCTAACGTGTATGCATTGTTGGACTTTTATTTACTAGTGACTTTCCGAGAAAAAACTCCCGAACATTATCAACAGCAGTCTTCCTGAGATTCACATAAAGTTAACGGCCAACCGACTTACATAATAATAATTGTTGGGGTTTAACGACACACCCAATGCCAGGGTCATACGGCATCGCCAACTCTCACCCTGTTGGAAGTGATTTTAGGGATCAGATCAACTTATTCAGAGCCTCCACCGGGACTTGAACCCGGGACCAGTGGCTTAGAAAACAAGGGCGCCATCCAATAAGCCACCTCATTTCTAACTGACTTACATGAAGCACCTCAAGAGCAAAGTATCACCATTTCTTAGGAGAACCATCAACACTTTATTGCTTTAAGGTAAAGATGCCTGGCAAATGCTGTGGTTCAGATCAGCTATTTATATCATATATATCAGCTAGCAAAAGCTTTTTGGTTCAGATCAATATTGCGGTCATGACAGGTCAAAGAAGGTGCCATGCTAGAGAAAATTTTCCGGGCTCTAGCGTCTGACAGAATGGACGTAGAATCATTTTAGATACTGTTTGCTTCCTCTCGTTACGTTGAATCTAATGATGTATAGTATGACTATATGAGGTCAAAAATGAAATAACCTGATCCAAGGTCAGGTCAAGTTCATTAACCAGCCTAGCATAGTCTACATGCATATCAATCGACTCGCAATAGTAATCCAAACGTAATGGTATCAAAATAAAAGCTTAATGGTCATTTCCTGCAAAGTTTATTTCCGATATCAGATGTATTGTCAAAGCTCACGGTACTTTCACCACACCACACTGAGAGAAAAATTGAGTCCTTCTGGCTAAACTGAGTCGGTGCTGAAAGCGAGTCTGGATTCTGGTGTCAAACTCGGTTGGAATCAGGCAGAATCAGGCTCATTGTATTCCCTTCGCAGACTCAATGTAATCTCTTGGACTGGATTGAGTCTAGCACGTAGTGTTTTCTGCAGCTCATAGAATGATCACCGTAAGCTCGGGAATCAAATGTCTGATGCCTGGTTTCAAATGAGTCTTCGCTCGGTATAGAAAAACTCCACGGCATCAATGTATTCCATCAGCAAAATCGTCATGGAATCATTATATTCCAGCACTCCACGAGACATGGTTTAGAAAAACATGCCCTTCCACTCAACACGGCAACTGAATTCGATGCAAGCCTCAAACGAAATCGCCTCTTTTGAGTCTGCATTTGGCATAAAATTAGTCTAGTAGCAAAACTGATGCTGGTATAATTGTAGTCTGTGTGGCATACTTTGAGTCGTGCCTAGAGTTTCATTGGGTTCACTAGATGTTCCTCGTTAGTCTTCGTGTTTTTTCCTAAATTGAAACTTTCTGTAAAGATGTTACTTATCGTGCTGTTGTGGCCTTGCTATTACATTGACTTTGTCTGATGATAATGAGGGTAATCTAATTTGTTTGCCGCAGTCCACTCCAGCCTGGAGAAAAGATAACATAATCGTAACTTTGTATTAGGACACAAACATTAAACAACAATCACGTTCACCATTTTTCGGACACACATAAAGTGCCTTAAATGAACAGTCCTCTTCCATATCGCCCAGGAGCGGTCCAGGCTTATACTTCAAGCACATGCCGCTGTCGTCAGAGATAGCAGCCCTCGTTTACTTTGGATATATAGATATGATTGTAGACATGTTTGCTTCCAAAGTATCACGTCATGGCTGAAAAAATATCATTCTGTGCACGATATTGTACAAAATGAGACTTACCTCTGTCCAGCAATGGACGTGCGTTCAGAGGCTCCTGTGAAAATCCTTCCAATCTTTTTAAGCGCCCCTAATCTGTGCTCAAAGTGAGCTTAAAACGATCTTTAGAACACGTGGGTGACTGTATCCAACTGTAACAGATGCTTCTCACTACTTAATCAACTTTGCATAGCAAGGGCTGTTCTGCGCGGCCAAACTTGGGGCTTCAGTCCATGTTGCCGTCATCTAGCTGACACACATGGACTCCTGGTTTTGGCCACCAGTACAATGAATGCCTGAACCTTCGCAGCCCCAGTATGCTTCTTCACTCTCGCTAGCTCTCAGCGGAGTCTGTCGGTCATCAGACTCCGCTTAAGCTTCTCCTCTTGATCCGTTATCACCGCTAGGTCTGTCGATGTGGCTTCTCCCGTAAACCATGCCAAATGCACGTGGCTTCTTCAGGCCCCTCAGCGTAAAACCTGAGTTGGATCGATGTAGAAGCACGTGTCAACGTAAAGTGAAAAAGATCAGCTATTCCCCTCAAATTTTGCTCGGATCACGACGCCAAAGCTTTGTGGCCAGCTCTGCGTGCAATGGCAGGAACACTGAAAATAGCGCGAGACGACGAGTAAGTTTTTTTCAATCGCGGGTCGAGCACGCGCACGCGATCTCCGGATACGCTTTGACGTGGGATCAAAATACACTGGGGTTTCGAATGATTCTGCAGCTAAAGCTCCCATATTCCTGGTTATTCCTGGTGACAGAATATATTGATCCAAGTATAAAATGAAACTTTGATGAGGATATTAATAGCTCTTTCAATTTCGTGGCTAGAATAGGTCGACCACCTATGGTAAAATGATGCTTTGTGGTGTAAAAAAGATCCCACTTGTAATACCATATTGGTATCATATTAAGCTTCTTCCCACCATGTTTAGAAGCCGAGAATCATTTTAAGCTGTCAAGGCCTACAAAAACACTTCCTGTGCTGGAATTATGCTGGGAAGAGGATCTAATGAGAGCAAGCATGCTAAAATGTTCCTTTAATAAGGTTTCATGGCATCATTTTATGCTCGAGCAGACCGTGATTCCGGATTCGATAGAGCACATAGGAATAAAAATTTATCTCAGTGCATACAGTCAGCCCCAACAATCTGTTCACTGGCAGCAAACATCCTCCACCATTTGAAACGCACTACACCAAAAAAGGAACCAAGATAACACGATGAACAACACTCCCGGCTACAGCTGCATATGAGTCTAGTAACTCTGCAAGAGGTCCATAGAGTTCCACTATTACCGAAATGATACAAACGACCAGATGGCTGAAAATGAAACGCAAAATGAAACTCCCGGATCACATAACATTTCACGTCTGTTACGACGCCGCTTTGCCTGATTCCTCCAGCACAACCACCAATTCCGTTTCAAATCTATCCGTACGCCACATATTGGCGTTGCTGTGATTTATGCCAGTCCGTGACGGCAAACACACACAATTTAACCCTCCCCCTCATACCGCGCAACGCAAGACGCGCCGCGCAAGCAGTCACAGCGTATACGATACATGCACTCAAGAACACACAACACATGCTTCTCATTTACACTACATTTTATTTTGTTACACCTCCTTTGCAGCCATTCCGAACGCCGCTCCAATGCCCTCTATAAGTATGTACTGGTACTCCATGAAATGGTAACAATACCGAGTACATCTACGGGGCAGAGGTATGTCCCGCAGATGCACTATGCTCCGCATATTCATAGGCATGCATCAGACATTTCTAAATAACTCTTCTAATTCCTTCCACTTCACTTCGTGTGTGTCTCTCCTTAGATTCAAGACTGCTGCGAATTTTTCTATCTCTTTTTCAGACAGGAGAGCGGCCGTGAAATTTGGGACAGACGGCAAAGTGTTTGAAATTCTTGCTTTATATAATACATCCTTTGCAGTTATTATGACCAGCGCGTCAATTAAGCTACATTCTTCTAGGAAAGACCATTTTCTTATATTGAAATCGCAGTTGTATCTATTGACATGTAATCTACTTTTAATGCTATCTATATAATTTTGCGTTTTTTGGCAAACCCAAAACAAATGCGGGATGGTCTCAGTTCCTCTTTCACAGAAAGTGCATATAGCGTTGCTCCGTATTCCAACTAGGTATGTTCAAGAAACGATTGGTGACAATTATTCTCTTCATTATCTTGAAGTGAAAAGACTTTAGTCTGATAGACCTTGTAGCCTCCACCACTCTATTCATTGATCCCTCTGCAAAATACCCAACATCTCTCTCCCATTTGTTGGCAATGCTATCATTTACACCCATCTCTTGTGCTAACGCCAAATTGTACGCTAGCCTTCCTATTTTCTCTGTACGACAAATCAAATCAATTTTGGCGGGCAGTAAGGGGTTTACAATTTTAAGTGGATGTTGGAGGTTTTCTAACGATCTCGGAAGTGACCTTCTCAGAGTTTCATATTGAAGGAAATCTATTTGGATAGAAAACTGGTTTTGTAATTCTATCATTGTCAAATACCATCAGCGTTTGTGTTCCAAAGATCCGCAATGAAGCGCATCCCTTTTGCGTTCTATTCCGGAACTATGCTGGTCTTTTACCGCGTGTAGTCCGAAAACCATATACACTCTCCGATTATCTCGGAAGGAAGAGGTATGAATGCCCGTACAAATATCTCCCATGCCTTAATTGCGTCTTTCCAGAACGGATTATTCACAGCATTTGCAATAATTCTCAGCTTCTCATGGCTAAACAACAATAACTCTCCTATTTCATAACCAATGATTTTTGGCGCTACTTTTGACCATGTTGCATGACTGTACCATAAACGTTTCAGCCATGGTATTTTGAGACTGTGTACAAAATGTTTCACGCTAATCATATTTATCCCATCTTTTCCGTACGACTGCAGAAGAGATTTACGTTTCACCCTGTCTGGTTTACCGTTCCATAGAAATTTATAAAATAGTTTTTGAATCCAGTCCATCGTTTCTGGTCTCGGTGACGGAAGTGAAGACAGTATATGGACCAATCGTGACATGAAAAGATATTTTATCACCATAATTTTTGCCGCAAATGGTCAGGTTCATCCGGCGCCATTTCTGCATTAGTTGTTCGATTTCCTGAATCTTTGTAGCTATATTTCTGTCTGTTTTATTCTCTATCTGATTGCTGAAAATTACTCCTAAGATTTTCAGTTCCGTTACCCATGGGTACTGATCTTCAGGATTGACTTCATTTTTTGTCGTTTCACCAATCGCTAAACATGTCGTCTTTGTCTAGTTTAAATTCAGACAAGAGGCTAAGGAAAAACGCCGTAATTCTTGAAAGAAACCTGACAGTGAATTCGTCGTTCCGTCAATGTACAAAGTTGCATCGTCTGCAAATTGGGAAATACGAGCCTCCAGGCCGGGCATCATCTGAATTCCCCTTAAGTTTGGTGATTGCAGGATAAGCCTCGCTAGCACGTCCATCGCAACGTTAAATATATATCCACTCGCATGATCACCTTGTCTCACTCATCAAACAGGCGTCCATCCAAAGCCAGTGATAAATTTGAGGCTGGTGCACGCAGTGTGTATCAAACTTTCAACTAAAGCGTGTTTGCTGTGACGTACTAAAAATAATCAACGCACCAGCTGCCAAGGTTATACGGTTTCGCCAGTGCTCACTCTGGGGCGGGAATGGGGGGGATCAGGTCAGCTTACTCAGAGACGCTGCTGGGACCTCAACCCTGGACTCATGGCTCAGAAGACAGGAGCGGCATCCACTACAAAATCATTCCCGGCTGTGACGTACGATTCCATAAATTTATCAATCGATCGATCAACACATGTATTTTGCACACACACGCTCATATAAAACCTGCTAAAAGACGAGAAGCCTGACATACACATTACACATTGCCGGGTCTCCCAGTATCCGCTCCGCCATCCATCGATGAAAAAACGCTGCTTGGCATCATGACCCCAGGGTCAGTTGAGGGCGTCGATTGCCGACGGGCCATTGTACGGATAACAGGGACAATCATCGGCATTCCCGCTGCTGATCCATAAACTACAACCACCCCGTCTATCAAGAACTCATTAGGAGTCAATGGTACCCTTAAAAATGTGAGATCAAAACGCCGAAATATATCATTGCGATGATAATAGAACCAGGCATGGAGCGGCGGCTCGGAAACAGGTCAGGATCTCCACCCCAAGCCCATCCCACATCACATTCTGCCAGTGCGAACCAGAGGCGCGGTACCTGTCGCTCCTTAGCGGCCGGCCGGCCAGCAGGAGAACCTCGACCCACCAGCTGCGGTACTCCTTCCAGCCGTAAACGCCCCCACCGCCAGCGGGGGCCCGCACAAGGGACTGGCGGGTCCCTGCACGGATCCCCGCCGCCAGAGAGGACGCCACGCCGCCGCGACGCACGGAACACCGCGACCGCTAAGGCACCAGTCACATCCGATTCTGCAGTCCTAAATCAGGACACCTAAAGGCTTATGTGGTCTCATCTGACAACTGCACGTGATTCGAAATATCAAGCCCCGGTGAAATTGTGGACTTGAGAATCCCGGCAATGTAATCGAAGTAGTAATTAGTTCATCTTTGTGTCCAAACAAACGCAAGAATACAATTGAAAAAATGTGATTATACTCGTATGTGAGTCTGCAGAGATGGCTTTAGAAGGAAGAATCAGTCCGGTGCAGCAATGAATACCAGTGCTCTTCATCAGTTTCACGCCGCGCTCTGTGTAACACTGTTAGATGAATAGATACGCAGCAATTTAATGCGAGATTAGCTGCCATAGTTCACATCTCAACCGCATTCGCATAAGATGGTGCTGCCGCAGAGGCAAGAAGACACGTGACGGTTTTTAGGAGCCGTGCATTTATAATGCATGGCAGTGACACGTATGTATTTAATACCCTCCCCGGTGGGCCTCCGAGCCACTTTCGCCCTGGCGGGGAGGGAGGTGTTGAAACTCCCCCTCGAACTCGGCTCCTATGCCAGGTAGCAAAAAAAAACGGTAACGCTGTTGGATGGCTCATACAAATTCATGGCAAAACTACATCGGCCACTTTTTGGTACAGATCAATATTGCGGTCAAGACAGGTCAAAGAAGGTGGTAGGCAAGAGAAAAGTTTCCGGGCTCTAGCGTCTGACAGAATGGACGTAGAATCATTTTAGGTACCATTTGCTTCCTCTCGTTACGGCGAATCTAATGATGTATAGCATGGCTATATGAGGTCAAAAAAATAAAATTACCTGATCTAAGGTCAGGTCAAGGTCACTAACCAGCCTAGCACAGCCGATATGCATATCAATCGACTCGCAATAGTATCCAAACGTAATGGTATCAAAATAAACGCGTAATCGTCATTTCCTGCAGAGTTATTGACCCAAGTCTGAAGCCTGCTTAAGTAACCACAGATGACCTCTTAAAGGTCACAGATAAAACAATTGTAGTATGAACCGAGAACGGGGCAGAGTATACCACAATTTGGAGAATATGAAGAAATCATCAGCTGTATCTACACAAATGCAGCCCAATTCCTGTTTTCACCATGCATTTCCAATGGAGAGGTCATGATCCGTACCTGACCTCAGGTCATCGATATGAAAAATCCCGCAATATATGTTGTAGTACTCGGTAGGCCCATTATGTGGTATCAGTTTTAATTCGATAGATTCACCGATTTCTTACTTATGACACCTTAAACATTTTTAGAGGAGAGGTCATTTGACCTGCACTGGTGACCTGACCTGAGGTGACCCAACCTTAATTTTCTTAAGAAAGCTGCCAAATTGATCAATGACAAGGCGTACCAAGTACGGCGCCGCTTCACGCCGCCGTTTTTTGTGCCACCGAAAAAAATAACGAAGAAAAAAAACCTGCTGGAGCCAGTAGAACCAATATGCCGTAACATACTTCATGGACGCTTCTTCTATAGTGCGTGATGGTACAGACATCACCACAAGTTTTCTAGCAGATATGGTATCGTATGCATGAGAATATCTAATGAGTCTGCACCTGGCATTTTTGTGGTCCGGAAACCGCTTCAACACTGGAGTATTGTGACATCTTTACAGGTGTTCACAGTTTAAAGTTGTATTCTTGTGCTTGTATTCTTGTACAAAGTTGTATTCATATGCTTTGAAAACATGATTTTTCCCAACGGAACAATCATGTTTCCATGACTTAAACATGTATCAGGAGATGATTGTTTGAAATCCAGCTTAAAAATAGCAACAGTAGGTAGGCAGGAGTGCTCCAAAGACATTTGCAAATGGCGAGAGAGAGAGAGAGAGAGAGAGAGAGCCTTCGGACTTTACGACTCACTGACTACTAATTTCATATAGCGTCGCTAACTCTTACGCTGTTGGAAGGGTATTCTGAGATCGAAATTACTCATCCAGAATACCTGCCTGCGAATCGAACCTGGTTCAGCCGCGTGGAAACTGACCACGCTCCCCCGCTGCCATTGCAGCCTCTACAGTTGCAAGCGGCGCGATAGGTTTTCATTGACGGCTGCTCCAGGATATGTTGCAAACTAATGCTGTGGATATAAAATATTATAATAGAAAAATATCGAGACACTATAGTTCCACTCTACTAGTATACATACATTTGCTCTTAGACAGGGGCAGACGCAGACGCAAGTTTGGGGGCCAAACCCATGTCTGCCTCTCCTCCTGGGGGGAAGGGGTGGGAGCGAAGATTTTTTGCTCTGCAGACTTAGTGTAAATCCCTTTTTCGTAAATTTTCCGGTGTTTGGGGGGCCAAAAGATAGTTTGACCCCCCCTCCAGCGCTTTGGGAGGGGGCCATGGCCGGAATGCCCGCCCCTGCGTCCGCCAATGCTTTTAGACATTGTGTCCGTTTCTTTCCAGTCACCGCAAGGGGGCAATTCCAACCTTTTGAATTTATGAGTGTAAGATTTCTTGGTGCTTCCGTACTGTTCTGCCCCTCTGTCTGTACATACACAGAGATGCTTAAACAAAGACTCAGGTAACACAGTTTCTGAAAGAATAAGCCTAATGTGCCAGATAAGAAGTCACAGTGCGGATGAAATCAATGACATTGATGTACAACATGGTCGATGTGACTTTATTAAGGCCAATGGTCAAAGTTAAAAATTAGCCTCCTGATGCCAGAGACCATCAATAATATCATGACACCTCTTAGAAAAGCAAACATTGTGTTGAGTAAATTTAAAATTGCAGTTTTTTTTCGATATTAGTTTATCATCTTATTATTCGCACAGTTTAATCATTTTAACCCGCGCCCCACCGGGGGTCCGGCGCCACCTTCGCCCCACCGGGGGCCATCGATGGCCCCCCTCTAACTCCGAAAATATGGGCGTTAGCGCAAATCTGCAAAGTGCAATAGAAAGCTCGCGTGAATTCAATAAGAAATTACTTCGCATGTTTTAGTGCTCAGGTCAATGGTTTGACCTCCAGAGGCCAAATTAGGTCAAGATCGGCTATTTTCACTCAAATATGCAATGATTAAGCCAACTGGGCATAACTCTTATGTCATTAGAGCTATTGAGGCCTGGTAAAGTACATTTGATAGCAAATTGCCAGTACTTTTTCCGCTATGTGGAACGTAAAGACCTCCCACCAGTGGTTTGACCGCCAGAGGTCACCTCGTGACCCTAATATGACCTGAGGTCACGAAAGGTCAAAAAGTGACCTTGCCGTATATCACATGAAAGCCAGTGACAAGACAAACACGATGGTGTTTGTTTCATTGCTCTAGTGCCATTAGGTCAAAAGTTATTGTCAAAATACTGTTTTTGACCTCTGGTGACCTTGCATGACCTTGGAAAAGTCAAAGGGCAAATATGACCCATGGTATCCGTGAAAAGGTGTCCAAAAACGTTGTTCTGAGCAGTCTGAGTATTTGCAATCATTTTTGTGGCTTTTATATCATGAAATAGCTTTTCCCCATGCTTTTCCAATGGGAGAGGTCGCCTCGTGACCTGACCTCAGGGCACGAAATCGAAAAATCCCGGATATACACCTTGTAGACCCTGGAGGGGTCATGAAGTGTACGAAGTTTCAAATTGATCGATTTCGAAATGTAGCTCTTACAGAGCTCTAAAGGTGAAGTGAGGTGACCTTGGTTGACCTCGTCTGGTGACCTGACCTTGGGTGACCCGGGGTAAAAAATTTCAGGGATGATGGGAAAATTATGCAGTGAGAGGTAGAGCCCTCAACCGCGGTGCTGCACCTCGGCGTTTTTCTGCTATCCCGGAAAAACATTAGGGGGGCCATCGATGGCCCCCCCCGTGGGGCGAGGGTTAAATAGCTTTTTGGACTCTATATTGATTTCGATGTGCCTTGTTTATGGCGTGCCAAACTGATCAAACATGGAATATGTTGTTTAAGAAAAGTGTAACTTGAAGCGTCGGTACAATGTCCCTGGTTGTTCGTGCACTGAGGTACAGCTCGGGTGGGGTGATGTATGTACTGTTGGCCCCAGCTGTCACAATACTGCAAGACTCCTGAGACGTGCGTCTCTCTGACTACGTTGGCGACTAGGATGTCACCCTTTTTCTCTTCTCTTAACACACGCTTTGACGGGGGTCTGAGCCACCTTCGATTTGACGGGGGGAGGGTACCCGCTCCCCCCTACGGCTTTGGGTAGCCCATCCACTTCTCCGTCGAAATGTTTTAACCATTTTTTAGGTCACATTTAAGGCCACTAGAGGTCAACACATGCCGTCATAGGGACAACATGTAAATGAAGGTTTTCGGTCATTACATCTGAACAAGTAAGATAAAGCAAAACAACTTGAACCGTATGAATCCTCGCAGCAAGCCAAATCTAATGATATATACCATGACCTTGCTAGGCAAAATCAAGGATTTGGCCTGACCTGAGGTCAGGTTGAGATAAAATTAGATAAAATGCTGATCATTAGAATTGCAGAGACAAGGCAAATCTAATGCAGCTAAAATAAACGCTCTAACACCATCCGTTACTAAGTTATTCAGTTAAAACCATTTTTCCCATTTATTTCCAATGGAGAGGTCATGGCTCGTACCTGACCTTAGGCCATCGATATAAAAAATACCGGAAAATATTTTAGAAAACTCGGTGCACCCATTATGTGATATGAGTTTCAATCGGATAAGTTCACTCTCTTCCGACTTATGCTATCTTAAACGTTTTTTGAGGTCAGGTCACTTGACCTGTACTGGTGACCTGACCTGAAATGACCTGGCCTTAAAGTCTTAAAAAATTATAAAAATGATGAGAGAAAAAGTATATCAAGTACGCCGGCGCTACACGCCGCCGTTTTTATGCTGTCTCCGAAAAACCAGAGGGGGGCGAGTATCCGCCCCCGTCAATGCGCATGTTAATTTGTGGTACTTCTCAGAACGGGCGCATAAAGATCGTGAATGCTCTGCCGAGCTTGTGGATTCCCTTTTCTGCAGATGTTAACGGCTTAACACAGCGGGGCAGAATCGCCTATTTAGACAAATGCATATTCAAGAGCATTAACCTTCGCCCGGGTGGGGTCTTTTAGACCCTCCCCTCGGGTTTTTCCAAAGTGACCAAAAAACGGCGGCGCGCAGCGCCACCAAACTTGATCTAGCTGTTCCTTCATCATTTTTACATCTTTCCTGAAAATTTTGGCTCAAGGTCATATCAGGTCAGGTCACCAGGCCAGGTGAAGTGACCTCACTTCAAAAAATACTTAGGACCGCATAACTAAAAGAAGGGTTAATCGATCAGGTTGAAACTCATACCACATATTGGGCCCACCAGGAGCTACAACATTTGTTCCGATATTTTTGATATTGGTGACCTAAGGTCTTGTGCAGAGCATGACCTCCCCATTGTCAATACGTGAAAATCACGAAATGAGCTTTTCTCAGTAAGTATAGATGGAATCAACTGCAAATATCGGTTGCAACTTGCTCTTAGCCCATTTCTGAAGCTGATGCCAAAATTTTTGACTTGTGACCTTTAAAAGGTCACCTTAGGTCAAATAAGCATTTTTGGCGTTTTTCTTTATAAATTTTGAATAAACTAAGATAAAGCTTTTATTTTGTCACCAAAGTGTTTGTGTAGTCACTGGAAGTCAAATGATATGCATCATGACTATACCAGGTCAAGTTGGGTCAGACTGTTGACCTGGGTCAGGTCAAATTCTTAAATTTGACCTCGCATAGCAATACCATATATCATTCTATTTGTATTGACGAGAGGATTGCAATGGTGCATAAGCTATGGCTGTATCTTGTTTGGTTTGGAAGCTATTAGCGAAAAATTAAACGCCCTTATGCATGGGTGGCTATGGACATTCCCAAGAATATGCCCAATATTTAGTGACCTGTAGCTCCCTAGGCTTTGACCTGACAAGAAAAGGAATGTCACAGCAATAAAAGCGCATCTCAAGAGCTTTCGAATGGTGTTAGAAAAATATTTCTAGCTATCATAGTTTCTGGGATATATGACGTTTTCTTAGTAGACCTCATATTAGCGATTTGACCTATTTTGACCTCTGGTGACCTTGATATTAACCTGGCAAGAAAAATGACTGAACTATTTTCGATATAATTTTCAAAGAGCTTTCGATTGCCGTTTTGCGCTTTTTCTAGCTCTCTTAGTTTTTGAGATCGTGGGGGTCATTTGTAGCCCCCCACCGGGGCGGATGTGGCTCGTACCCGCCACCGGGGCAAGGGTTAAAAATTGTATTGCACGAGCCCACAACACTCTGATAACTCCTCCGCTACGAATGACCATGTATTGACATCTGCTCTTACCTCTTCCGCTATGTATTGACGAAGTGAATTTCTATTTTATATTGGGTTCTTTCTCAATGATCAATTGACCCGAAATTTAGGATCAGTTGGGTATATCGGGTAGCCAAGTATTTGAGCATAACCGACTGGAGGAGGAATCTAGAACACGAAAAAGATTGGTAACTGATTACCCATTTATTGTATTGTAGTGCCCCACTTTTTAATCTATAGACTGTACAAGAAATAACCCACCTTCTTGATTATCACGATGCATCGTACATGTATTTTCTTACGACTTTATCTCTAAACACGCGGGTACGAAGCCTGGGTGGCGATGCCACACTGGTTGCCACCGTCCTTGGTCATGCGGATGTAGCCGGCCTCGCCCCAGTCAGTGCCCCACGAGTTCTTGACCAGCCAGTATCCGTCTCCATAGCCGACGACAAGCGCTCCGTGGTTGAGCTGAGTTGAGCTGCACATCCACTCGTCGTAGATGCCGGAGTTGTAGAGCTGGAAGGAGCGGTGGGAGGCGTCGATGGCGACGGCGACTGGACCGTGCAGAGCGACGGCATCCTAGAAGTGGAGGGGTGAGTTAATCGCTGCAGCCTACTGGCAAAACCCTTCTTCAGAGGGAGAGACGTGGATTTTCGAAAACCATTTAGGGTACCCGAATAAAACAAATATAAATAGCCAACACATAAAAAGGGATAAAAATATCGTATTTGTTTTAGCCCTCACACAAACCTTTTGAACCAGATATGGGTGATTTAATGACCTGAAATGAAAAAAGTTTACAGGACATTACAACACTACTTATTCGACCTTCCACTGACACCCCTAACATAATCTGAACCGGTTTAGAGTAAAAAACGTCCAACTCCACTAACAACCTTGATAAGAAAGATACCCTGAGCTACTTAAAGGTTCCGGCCTTCACACATAAAATTGATGAAATTGCATGATATTTTGCAAAATCCACTATAAATAGACACTTCTACGGTTTCTCAGCCCTTCTTGCACGCCTCGAGCTGCGGAAACGACTCTTAGTCCATCAATACACATTTGAATATTCAGCGGGCTTCAGAGCGTCCGGCAAATGCTCCGTTTCATGGTGCCCAGCCTTAACACTCGCTGCGACCCGCATGTGGCTTGTAATAATTTCTCGAGTTTATCGACGCACCAACTGTCAGGATCATATGGCGTCGCCAACTCTTTCCCTGTTGGAAAGGTTCCTCGGGCTCCAGCTTGCTCCTTGTTCAGGGAAGCCTCCGAGCCTTGAGCCCGGGTCGGCTGCGTGGAAGCCAGCTGCGCTGACCACTCCACTACCGCTCCCCCATTTGGTTTGTAATTCCAGTGGCGACCCTTAACAGCTTTTCGACCCCTTGCCCTCCTTTGTCCTGAGAGTTGGAGTAGGGATAGGTAAACGTGATTTTGTAAAGGTTGATTCTCATCTTGGTGTTTCATTCTGTCAACTTCACACGACAATGTAGCTTCGAGTATGTACCTCCTAGAATACATAATTGCCTAAATATGTTATGGATACCCGAATATATCAAAAGGTGAAAATCAGTGCTCATGGGAGGAGAAAAAAGTGTATCACTGCGTGACACTAAAAAACCACCTTTCGGCCTCACAGGAGCTGCGGAAGTGGTCGATGCTAAAAGGCGTACGGCTCTGCTTCCGCTTCTGCACACCTGCCCGTGGTTCACTTCCGGCTAATGTGGTCGTAACGACACCCAATGCTCTTTGCGGATTTATTTAAAATTTAGCTTTAAGAGAGGTTGTGTGCTTTCTTTGTTTTTACGACCTAGCTCTTATTTCTGTGACTCTTCTAGCCTCCCTACATAAGGATATACGGCTATGTCAGAGCTGACAGTTCTGCTTCAAGTCGCCTAACAGACGCTGCTCGTTGACTACCTAAGTGTGTTGGGTCTAGGCGACGACAGCTTGTTGCCTGGTCTTGGGAAGAATGTGGTGCAGTTTTGTTTCCCAAAACAAGTAATTTGGCTAATCTCAATGTCCTTAAAATACTATTTTGACAAGCAGCACTGCGGCGGAAGATTTGTCGTTTCTCAGGCGAAACACCCCGCTAACAACTCCCAACGCAGAACAATATCACGCCTTAGCCGATACAGCATGCGGCCAGCCAGGTAGAAAATGGCTTCAGTTATGATTGGCTGTATAAAGTTCGATACAATCGGAAAGAGGGTGTTTAAACACCCAACCCCACCCACCCTAGGGCTGTTCCAAGGCAGGCTGAACACGGCAGCGAGTAATACAGATTGTGGTATTTGGATTGTTTATATCGATAACCTAGAGCTAGGTAAGGTTCAGGACCTTTCCACGAGAAATGCACGGGGAAGACAGAACAATTCTAAAATGACTCTTTTTCTGCAGGCATGGGTGGATCTAGCAGGTAGGTTTGGGGTAAGCCAAAGCGAATAAGCAAAACAAGAAAATAAAAATTTCACGTGGCAAGAGTTTGGCACAATTTGACTACACGGTAGGTTTAGGGGGTAAATCCAAGAGTTGATAAGCAAAAAAAAAAAACGCCGGGTCAAATGTGTGGGCACATAATGCTTGTTTTGCTATCCAAGGCCTAATTTTTAGACTGAAGTTGATTGGTGTTCTTTGAAGTTGAGAGTTGGAACACCAAAACCCTGCTTATCGACTAAAATAGAGTCGGGGCAAAAAGAAGGGCAACAGCTTTGGGGAGGGGGCAAAAACATAGTTTTTCCCCGGGCTTTTCCATTGGGGGAAGAAAAATGTCTTTTTTTGCCTCCCCCGCTGGATCTGTCAAAGTCTGCAGACACAGGTTATGATGGGTGTGTTCGCTCCGCGTTTTTGTATATATTCATATTTCCCAATATCCTCCTTTTGCATCATCTTTGACATACAATGAAAAAAACACCTTGCTGTACCATGGCCGCTCTTGGGGTCAAGTTTCCAGTTTTAATTTATGATCTCTGAGATGGTATCGGGAGACACATAACCAGGCTTTCAAACTCGTGTTAATATCTTCGCGAGGAATGGTGATAAAATTTGTACTTCTTATGTAACTGTGTCCTTATCGCCATTGGGAGTCGATCGATACGCTTAATGATTAATATGAAGTCAGAGAGTGACCTTAAATAGACTTGCAATTAGGTAAATTTTAGGAGTGCATCAGTGGTAGAAGGCAGATACTCAGTGATGTCTTGATATGATTGGTATCTGCTTAGGCATCAACCTGGAAGAACTCATGCATCAGCCAGATCAGGCTGATTTGATCCCTAAATCCTTCCCAACAGGGTGAGAGTTTTTAACGCCGTGCGCTCCTCACAGTTGTGTCGTTAAACCCCAACAGTTGTTATTGTTATCAGGTAATTTTTACATGTCGACCTAGCATGGTGATACCTATTATGCATAATTCGATTCGCTGCAATGGGAGGGTCTAACTATACCAGGACACTGGCTCTAATGTATCCTAGTCAGAAGGTAGAGACAAAAATGTCCTTAACTTGGCATCTTCTTTAACCTGCCAAAACAACTATACTGATTGGAGTCATAAAGTGACTGCTATACTTAATTTAGGTTCTCCCATGGGTTTTCTACCGCCGTCCGGGTGTGCTTGCTATTTGACATAGGAGGGGGGTTTGAACCCTGTCCCAATCTTTAGGTCTAAGGAGTTTGAAGGCCCACGTGGGCGGGGTCTAGTGTATGTACATAGTTGCTTGCTAATATTTACTCTGTCAATTTATCCATATAGCATAGTGCCTCATTCTCTGGCTCGACGGTTCTGCAACCGGTTCGGTAATTCTCCATCGCAAACGGGTTCAGCTGTGAATTAGCACTAAGCTCTACACGTTCCTTACAATCAAGGCCAGCATGGTAAAGTTCAAGGCTGTGTCACAACTGAAGCTCACCGCAAGAGATCTCTCAGAGCCGCGGGAAACGCTGGCAAAGCTGGAGAGGCCGCCAACCGGGTTGAAGGTTCGACATGTTGCACCACGTGCCGTGTAGGGGTAGCTGGATTCAGTGGCGATGCCCATATCGCGGATATACCTGTGGTGAACGATCGGAGGCAATCAATGTTGCAAGAAGAGGATATCAAGCCCCATCGTTCCTGGCCTGTACAGTCATACACAGTTTCCTTATCGCCGAAGCCACGGCTACTGATATATGCAACGTCCACTTTTTTAAAGACTGTTTTGTCATTATTATGTACTGAACAATTGTTGTATTACTGTATTATTATTTACTGCATCACTACTGTATTACTTTACTGCTATTTACTGTATTACTGCATTTGTTCGGAATGGGTTCAAAAGTCTACTTAGGCTGTGGTAAATATTGACAAACAGCATTATCAAGTACACTTTACTCGTAGGCGGCGTCCATGAGGCCGCCGCTGCAGCCCTGGTTGCCATAGGAACGCGAACAGTCTACGAGCTGCTGCTCAGAGAAGGAGGTCAGGCTGTTGCCGGCGAGCGCCCAGGCTCCCTCCAAGGCGCCGGTGGTGGCGAAGGCCCAGCTGGAGCTGCACTGGCCCTGGTTCTTGACGTCTGTTACAACGCCGTACTGGCGCCAATCCATGCCATTGGCCACCTGGCGCTGACGAAATATACCAGTCAGCTGTTTTTCCGGTTGGAATTGCTCGAATCATTGATGTACATACATGTAAGCTTTTGTGGTGTCTAGGCGAGTGGATTCGTTCTTTTGAACAAAATGATTCATAGTGCTTCATCGTGTCATAGTTGTTTAATTAGGTCTTGATGTAATATATTAATTAAGTCTTGATGATGTAATACTGTTTTTGTATGTTAATTAAGTCTTGATGCGCATTATATAAACTCTACAGAACATTTAACATGTTACTTTTCCGGAATATGGCGTTCTACTCACCGAAGTGGCACCGGAGAAAATAAAAGACTAGCATGACGAGAGCACGAGAGGAGTATCTCAGTTGGGAATTGATACTGCCGACAACTAACTGATCTTTCTTGTTGCATGGGCTCGCACAACACATCTCTGGTGTCGACACTATTTTTGTGATGTCGGTTTTGCCTTCTCGGTATGTTTTCCCTACCTCTCCCTTGACCTGGTGAATACCGTGCCGCCTGCTGCTTCCCATGACGAGATGTATGTAGGTGGCTCTCCACTCCTCGAGGGTGAGGTCGGCAAATTGGTTGACCCCCAGGGTAAAAGAGTGCTTGCCCGCCGCATACTCAATGTTGTGTCCGTCAATGTAAGCCTTGTTGTCTGCATAGACCTGTGGGTCAGAAGTAAAGGCACAAACACAAAGAAACAGCAGTCATAATTGCCAATGCGTTTCTCACAGGCGTAATGTGTATTACAACAGTCGCCCTCTCAGGGAGTGCGGAGACGTTCCCGTGGACCCCAAGGATTTTAGGGTCTGACCTGAAATCGATTGCAGTTCGCCTTGGGTCACTGCATGGCTTATGGGGTATCCATTGTACAATTTTGCCAATAATGAGGTCAGGGTTAGATCAGGACATTGAACTATGACGTTAATTGCGGAGGAATATCATACATATTCTCGACTTTTCAGGCTGTGTGCTGCAGTCCCTCGGATTTAGCTTGGATGTAAAGCATGCAATGACCTCAGTTTTTATCTGTGACCTTAAGTGACCTCTTGTGCCTTTGATAATCTTTTGACCTTGTCTGACCTTAAGTTACTTTGATCACCTTTATTGGGGTTTCGAGAAAGTTGTACGCAGCTCTTTGGCATTTTTGGTGATTAATCTAAAATTATGGGGACGATATATTCTTTGCAATTTTAGCGCTAAATTAGAATTCAGCGTCCGAAACTGCTGCTTGGAAGTGAAACCAAGCATTTTGCGCAAATTCGACCCTTTAACCTAGTTCACGCGTTATTAAAATGTATCACAGAGATATACGGGGCATAAATCGGAAAGCAGCCGTATCTGCTGATCACTCTGGCGACCATATTAGTATTGCTCTATTTGTGATTTGTTCAACATAAATCTGAGTCGATAGTACCTAGAGAGGCAAAACTGACAGTGACAGGGAGAGCTCAGTTCTTCGACCATGGAAGGTGGTCTCATGATATAAAGCCATTAAATAGCATCAGTCACGAGTTCTCAAGACGAGCAATGTTCTTTTTCCGGAAGGCTATCTTTTACCGGACCCAACCGAGGGAAAGCCGCAGCCTTCCCCAGTAAGGACGAAGCTGATGAAAGCCAGAATAACTGCGAGCATAGGCGTAGGAACGGGGTGGGCCAGGGGCCATGCCCCCCCCAATATTCATGATTCTTAACCATTAACCCTATGGCGTTGACTGGAACGAAATGACTTCAAAATGCCCGCTGCCCCCCCACTATATTTTGGACATTCCTACGCCTATGACTGCGAGGGTCGATAAATCAGAGCTGGTTGTAAGTGGCTGTTCACATATGACGTCAATGACCTAAGTGGGAGGGGATCTGGGATTTTTTCTTACTTCTTTCTGACGAAGGGGAAGGCTTTTTCTGAGGAATTCTGATAGGGGAACAAATCATCGGCTGTCATGAAATTGTTGTTTTTGCAAGAATTAGAGTCGTTAAGAGCGGGTACTTCAACATTTCGTGCCCAAAATGTTTCCTAGTCACACCCAGTGTCAACTGCTACCAGCTGACCATGCCGCCCGAGCATTGTGGTTCTGAGCGTACTCTGCGTGATTGCTCATGTTGATTGCCGTAACTGTCTCGAGGGGGTCTGGTAATTATTGACGGCTGCTGGCGAAGGGGTGAGGTAGGTCAGCTTGACTTTTTCTGGAAAAGGGGAAGGGGGTCTGAACATCCTCAAATTTGGCGGACGTAATAAGTGAACAGCCTAATAATTGATGGGGCTTTTCGACGCACCAACTGCCAGGGTCATATGGCGTCGCCAACTCTTTCCCTGTTGGAAGGAAGTGAACAGCCTCAATAAGCACAGTATTCACCTTCATACGGTGGAGCTCCTCGGTGGCATTGGTGTAGGACTTGTCATGCTTGTCCTTGAAGGCTGCCCATTCGCTTTTCTCCACGGAGGAGGCAGCTGCTCTGACCAGGAGAGCCAGTACAAAGACATGCATGCTAGAAGTCGGGCTGAAAGCAGCGTCAAATGTTTAGGATAGGTCTTGTGCCGTGCGTATCTAAGCAAGAGTTACGAAAGGGCACTCATATTGGGGGTTCTCGAAATTAATAAGTTCTACCTTCCGTATTTTCTACGCATCTTCATGTTGCCTGGTCTACAATGCCTTATTAGAGCCGTGCAGAGCTGTGGGTACTGGCGGAGAAACAGGGCTGGGGGTTGGGGTACTGGAAAATCGCGCCCCCCTCGGCCTTGGACGTATCAGGGAGCCATTCAGGTGCCTTTCCTTAAATCGGAGAAGTTCGCAGTGACGTAGCACTTTTTCCGGGCGTTCAGAAAGGCGCTTAACTTCCAAGGCCGCCGTGACCATTTCAGGGGGCGCCGAGGTCGATCAGGGGAGCATGTTCCTCCCTCCCCCTGGATTCATCTATGTATGTATGTACGTACCTCGAGGGGTAAACGCGTGCCAATTTCAGTCAAAGTCGAAGAGCGTGAACTTTGAAAGTGGTGATTTTATACAATTTTCCATCAAACAACCAAACGACCCTCTAGGAAATTTTCCACTGACGAGATGGACCCCTCTGAAGGTGCCCTCTCCTCCCCCTGCTCCGATTGGACGGAAACGTTTCACCTCCGGCGGCTTGGGACCTCCTGGTGGTCATGGGTACCATATTTCTAAAACTTATCACTACATTCCCGCTAATTTTAATTTTCTATGATGGCTGGCATGCATACGATGATGGATTTTCTTCCTAAAAAATAAGACTCCCAATGAAACGCCAATCTACAAAGGCGTAGAAGCATGCAGAACACTGGGCACCGAATACTATTTTGAAGTCATTTCTTTCCAGTCCCCACCATGTGGTTTACCATTAAACATGTGGAACATTGTTGGAAGGGGGTGACCTCCAGGCCCCCTGTCCCTTGCTCCTACGCTTATGTCAATCTGCTTATGTCGATACGTCGTTTGGAGTCGAAATAAAAGTTTAAGATAGCATAAGCCTAAACAGGGTGAACTTATCCGACTGAAACTCATAAGTATCACATAATGGGCCCACCGAGTTCTCTAAAAAATTTTCCTATATTTTCTATATCGATAGCTTAGGATCAGGTACGATCCATGACCTCTTCATTGGAAATACATTGGGAAAATTGTTTTAACCCTCGCCCCACCGGGGGCCATCGATGGCCCCCTAAGGTTTTTCCGGGATAGCAAAAAAACGACGAGGCGCAACACCGCGGTTGAGGACTCTACCTCTCACTGCATCATTTTCGCATCATCCCTTAAATTTTTACCCCGGGTCACCCAAGGTCAGGTCATCAGACGAGGTCAACCAAGGTCACCTCACTTCAACTTTAGAGCTCTGTAAGAGCTACATTTCAAAGTCGATCGATTTGAAACTTCCTACACTTCATGACCCCTCCAGGGTCTACAAGGTGTATATCCGGGAGTTTTCGATTTCGTGCCCTGAGGTCAGGTCACGAGGCGACCTCTCCCATTGGAAAAGCATGGGGAAAAGCTGTTTCATGATATAAAAGCCACAAAAATGATTGCAAATACTCAGACTGCTCAGAACAGCGTTTTTGGACACCCTTTCACAGATCCCAGGGGTCATATTTGCCCTTTGACTTTTCCAAGGTCATCCAAGGTCACCAGAGGCTAAAAACAGTATTTTGACAATAACTTTTGACCTAATTACGCTAGGGCGGTAAAACAAACACCATCGTGTTTGTCTTGTCACTGGCTTTCATTTGATATACAGCAAGGTCACTTTTTGACCTTTCGTGACCTCAGGTCATATTAGGTCACGAGGTGACCTCTGGAGGTCAAACCACTGGCGGGAGGTCTTAACGTTCCACATAGCGGAAAAAGGACTGGCAATTGGCTATCAAATGTACTTTACCAGGCCTCAATAGTTCTAATGACATAAGAGTTATGCCCAGTTTGCTTAATCATTGCATATTTGAGTGAAAATAGCCGATCTTGACCTAATTTGACCTCTGGAGGTCAAACCATTGACCTGAGCACTAAAACATGTGAAGTAATTTCGTACTGAATTCACGCGAGCTTTCTATTGCACTTTGCAGATTTGCGCTAACGCCCATATTTTCGGAGTTAGAGGGAAGCCATCGATGGCCCCCGGTGGGGCGAAGGTGGCGCCCGACCCCCGGTGGGGTTGCGGGTTAACTGAATAACTTCGTAATGGTGATAGAGCGTTAGTAATGGTGATAGAGCGTTTATTTTAACTGCATTATATTTATCTTGCCTTTGCAGTTCTAATGATATACATTTCAATAAATTTGATTTTCGCCTAGCCTCAGGTCAGGTCAAATCCTTGATTTGACCTCGAAAGGTCATATTGTATATTATTCGATTTGGCTTGCTCCGAGGATTCCAATGGTCTAAATTGTTTTGTTCTACCTTTACTTGTTCTGATGTAATGACTGAAGACCTTCATTTATATGTTATCCCCCGATGACATGTTTTGACCTCTAGTGACCTTAAATATGATCTGAAAAACATGGATTAAATATTTTCAAAAGAGAAATGGATGGGCTACCCAACGCTGGTTACCGTTTTTCGCTATCTAGCGTGGTTCTTGAGATCTGAGGGGGTGGGTACTCGCCCCGCCCCGCCAAAGCGAGGTGGCTCAGACCCCCGTCAATGTGCGTGTTAACCAGACAAGGTCGGCAGATAATCTTAACTCCTAGGTGCTCTCGGCCCATATAGAGGACTTCATTTATTAGCATGCTGCAGCATCAGCTCCGAAAACCATCAATTCAGCATCTGTATCTTTGAAATTCTTATATTAATTCTTAAAACTACAAAGAGCTGAAAAATACATTTAAGAGGGAAACACGAAATATCGTCAGTATGGAGTTTCTCAACATGACATGTTTTCCTTTGTGATTAGTTTTCTTTTATGGGAAACAGCATACCAGATTGGTAAGACAACTGAAACACATAAGAATTTGATACGGGTATACTAAACGCCAGCTCTGCTCCATAGCCCACAGACATTCCAATCGAGTTATCTGAAACTTTATCAACTGGTCCCCTTTCCCGTCACTTCCCCAGTGAAGAAAAATATGTTTAACTTTTATGTGAATAAGTAGTTTCTACATCGCTGAAAACCAACGTCATGCTTTTCAGTTTTAGAAATTTACAAGGCTTATCGAAACAAAACATATAATATCCCCGCCAAGAAACACTTACCTTGTTTGACCCTGGGCTAGAAGTGCAAGTAGTCTTGCAATATTCTCCCTTTATCCTGCATAGATTTGTGTAGTTCTATGTGAAGTATGTTATCATTTGTGAAAGACTTGGGAACATTGTGAATAACAGCATATGGTGTCCCAGCTACCATTCACTCAGCGGTAAAGACTGGCCATGTCCATCGCTCCTAAGCATGGCCATGCACACCCAGAATAGCACCCTGCACTGTCACTCTGGAGTGCATAATAGTAGCTAAACTGATGCGACACACACTTTTTTTCCAAAACCCCTTCCAACAGAGTGGCATTGGCGACGCCGTATAACTGTGACAGTTGATGCGTTGTTATCATCACGGTTTGTTTACCTAAAAATAGCCCGATTTCATCACAGGAAATCTGAAACAACCCCAAAAGGTAGGGGAGAAGGTGGTAAGACGAACATAGTTGTGTTTGGACTGGGTGCCTCACTCGCTTTTCATTTGACAGTGATGAAATTTTGTTTTAAGCTTCAGTAACATTGATTTGTCCCTGCGCTTAAACTTACTAGGATCCGTGCATATTCCTAGGAGCAGTAACGTTTACCGTAGAATGCTGAAAAGCCCGTCTTACCCCAACAGGCGGGTAAGAATGAAAGTAGTTTATCCTATGCAAGAACTTTGTGACAAAAACCTTACTACGTTGAGCAGCAATGAGTTCTGAAACACTTTGCAATGCATTGTTTCGATTAAATAGTCGAGACAAAATTATTTTGCTGAATTTCCATAAAATCATAATTTTTCATTGGAATCTAACAATCAAATATTAAAAGTTCCTCAGCCGGTTTGGAGTAGACTCTCAGACTGATTCCTTTCAACCATGAAAAACCGCAGCGATAAAGATTATAATTTGTATGGTGATGTAGCATTTCACTCCGTGCCCGTCTTGCCCCATGTTAATATGTTAGAAGATCTCATTCTTGGGGGTCACCGTACTGGGGTAATATAAGATTTAAATCACGTATGTATATTAACGCTCTTCCGAGACAGGTTTTCCATATTTGGCCTTCCAAATAGGACCAGACACTGCGATTATTTTACACTCAAAATTACTAACAATCATACGCATCGGAAACGGGGGGGGTCAGGGGGGCCTGGCCCCCCACTTTTTGGCCAAAAATGTCCTGATCTCAGTCAAAATGAGAGAAAACGGGACATTCTTATATCCAGCCGCTGCGGGAGGCAACAAAGAGCCCAAATTCGAACAGTTTTTGGTCCTGACGTTGAAAGTTTTCTGTCAGCATCAGGTTGAAGTTTGGCTGCCCCCCCCACTTTTTTGCCGGTGGTGACACTTATGCTAAAAATGGTAGGGTGAACCACTTATTTCGTTTTCTAAATATTTGGCAAGACATTAACCCTCGCCCCACCGAGGGGGGGGCCATCGATGGCCCCCCTAAGGTTTTTCTGGGATAGCAGAAAAACGAAGAGATGCAGCACCGCGGTTGAGGGGTCTACCTCTTACTGCATCATTTTCCCACCATCCCTGAAATTTTTTACCCCGGGTCACCCAAGGTCAGGTCACCAGACGAGGTCAACCAAGGTCACCTCACTTCAACTTTAGAGCTCTGTAAGAGCTACATTTCGAATTTGATCAATTTGAAACTTCCTACACTTTATGGCCTATCAAGGGTCTACAAGGTGTATATCCGGGATTTTTCGATTTCGTGCCCTGAGGTCAGGTCACGAGGCGACCTCTCCCATTGGAAAAGCATGGGGAAAAGCTATTTCATGATATAAAAGCCACAAAAATGACTGCAAATACTCAGACTGCTTAGAACAACGTTTTTGGACACCCTTTCACGGATCCCAGGGGTCATATTTGCCCTTTGACTTTTCCAAGATCATCCAAGGTCACCAGAGGTCAAAAACAGTATTTTGACAATAACTTTTGACCTAATTGAGCTAGAGCGGTGAAACAAACACCATCGTGTTTGTCTTGTCACTGGCTTTCATTTGATATACGGCAAGGTCACTTTTTGACCTTTCGTAACCTCAGGTCATATTAGGTCACGAGGTGACCTCTGGCGGTCAAACCACTGGCGGGAGGTCTTTACGTTCCACATAGCGGAAAAAGTACTGGCAATTTGCTATCAAATGTACTTTACCAGGTCTCAATAGCTCTAATGGCATAAGAGTTATGCCCAATTTGCTTAATCATTGCATATTTGAGTGAAAATAGCCGATCTTGACCTAATTTGACCTCTGGAGGTCAAACCATTGACCTGAGCACTAAAACATGCGAAGTAATTTCTTATTGAATTCACGCGAGCTTTCTATTGCACTTTGCAGATTTGCGCTAACGCCCATATTTTCGGAGTTAGAGGGGGGGCCATCGATGGCCCCCGGTGGGGCGAAGGTGGCGCCGGACCCCCGGTGGGGCGCGGGTTAACACGCGCATTGACGGGGGGCGGGTACCCGCCCCTCCCTCGGGTTTTTCGGAGACAGGAGAAAAACGGCGGCGCGTAGCGCCGCCGTACTTGGTATACCTTTTCCCTCATCAATTTTGCAACTTCTGTGAAAATTTTAAGGTTAGGTCATCTCAGGTCAGGTCACCAGTACAGGTCAAGTGACCCGACCTCAAAAAATGTTTAAGATAGCATAAGTCGGAGCAGGGTGAACTTATCCAATTGAAACTCACATCACATAATGGCCCCACCGAGTTCTCTAAAATATATTCCGGTATTTTTGATATCAATGACCTAAGGTCAGGTACGAGGCATGACCTCTCCATTGGAAATACATGGGAAAAATGGTTTTTACAGAATAACTCAGTAACGGATGGTGATAGAGCATTTATGTTAGCTGCATTAGACTCGCCTGGGCTTTGCAGTTCTAATGATATGCATTTTATATAATTTGACCCTGACCTAACCTCAGGTCAGGTCAAATCCTTGATTTGACCTAGCAAGGTCAAATTATATATCATTCGATTTGGCTTGCTAGGAGGATTCATATAGTTCAAGTCGTTTTGCTCTATCTTTACTTGTTAAGATTTCATGGCCGAAAAACTGAATTTACATGTTATCCCTATGACGGGCATGTTTTGACCTCTCGTGACCTTAAATGTGACCTGACAAAAAAATGGTTCAAATGTTTTCGATGGAGAAGTGGATGGGCAGCCCAACGCCTTTTACCGTTTTTCGCTACCTACCGTGGTTCTCGAGATCTTAGGGGGCGGGTACCCGCCCCCGTCAATGCGAAGGTGGCTCAGACCCCCGTCAATGCGCGTGTTAAGCATTGCATATTTGAGTGAAAATAGCCAATCTTGACCTAATTTGACCTCTGGAGGTCAAACCATTGACCTGAGCACTAAAACATGCGAAATAATTTCTTACTGAATTCATGCGAGCTTTCTATTGCACTTCGCAGATTTGCGCTAACGCCCATATTTTCGGAGTTAGAGGGGGGGGCCATCGATGGCCCCCCCGGTGGGGCGAAGGTGGCGCTGGACCCCCGGTGGGGCGCGGGTTAAAGGTTAGAACTTTGTGTTTTTGGTTCATGATAGGACATTCCAAGACGCATGCATTAATGCAAGTAACGGGACATTTATACCATAACTGGTCTGGTCCACAGAGCCTGTGCCCGTCTTACCTACCATGCCCATCTTACCACCCTCTCCCCTATTGTTCACCTGTACTTAACCTGTGAGCGAAGACATGCTAATTGGGTTCGATTACATTTGTTGCATGCTTCAAGCACGTTTATGTGATATATTTAGCGATATCTTCTGCTGACCTTCCCTACTTTTGCCGGGCCCACACGTCATGGTCAGGGTTTGAGGCGAGAGTAATCATTTATTTTCGCCGACGTAGGTGAATTCTACCTGAAGATTAAAGTGTGCCCAAACAAAAAGAGCCTTTTGAGTCACCTGAAAGATAAACTAATTATCTCCAAAGAACAAAAATAAGTAAGTTAGGTACCGGACAGTCATACATTGCCACGTTGGTGAGATAAGATGGACCTTATTGGGCACACGGGTTAATTTTAAAATACTCAATCTTCCGACTTCTCGAGATTTAAGACTTTCTCAAAATAGAATGGACAGATGGGGAATTTTCTGCCCTCTGGTCAGCGTTGGCATAGCTTCAGCGTTGCCATAGCTTAAGTGTTGACTTAGTCTCTGTGTTGTCATAGCTTCAGCGTCATAGTTTCAGCGTTGACATAGCTTCAGCATTGTCATAGCTTCAGCGTTAACTTAGCTTCTGCGTTGTCATAGCTTCAGCGTCATAGTTTCAGCGTTGGCATAGCTTCAGCGTTATCATAGTTACAGTGTCATAGCTTCAGCGTTGACATAGCTTCAGCGTTGACACAGCTCTGCGTGGAGTGAGATTTGACATGATTTTGAAGAGTTCATGAGAAGTTCCCTATGAAGCGTTCTCCGCTGTAACACTGACGTATTTACATTCGCTCGTTTTGCGGGTACATATTCCTTAGGTACAATAGCAGTTCCTACAGAAGCATTTTGGACGTGGATGCTGCTTTTTCGATGCGATACATTGAGAGCCACCTTAATCCTTCAAATAGTATTGACAAAGCGCAGTGTAAACAAAATTAAATTCCGATATATTTCCGGTCTTAAATAATTCATACACCGAATATCAGAGTCGCATGACGAAATCCATGGAGCGTAGCGCATTGAGATTTCTCAAGAGGCTCTATTCTGACCGCTTTACCGGTCTCGTCGTGGTCTGTCAGAGCCGCATGACGAAATCCATGGAGCGTCAGAGCCGCATGACCAAATCCATGGAGCAAAGCGCATTGAGATGTCTCAAGCGGCTCTATTCTGGCCGCTCAGACGGGTCTCGTCGTGGTCTGTTGTTGTCAGGGCCGCATGACGAAGTCCATGGAGCTAAGCGCATTGAGATTTCTCAAGAGGCTCTATTCTGGCCGCTTTACCGGTCTCGTCGTGGTCTGTCTGTCTGTCAGAACCACATGACGAAATGCATGGAGCGCAGCGTAATAGTATTTCTCAGAGTGGTTCTAATCTGGCCGCTTTACCGGTCTCGTCGTGGTCTGTCTGTCTGTCAGAAGCCGGTGACGTCAGAGCCGCATGACGAAATCCATGGAGGGAAGCGCATTGAGATTTCTCAAGCGGCTCTATTCTGGCCGCTCAGACGGGTCTTGTCGTGGTCTGTTTTTGTCAGAACCACATGACGAAATGCATGGAGCGCAGCGTAATAGTATTTCTTCTCAGAGTGGCTCTAATCTGGCCGCTTTACCAGTCTCGTCGTGGTCTGCCTGTCTGTCTGTCAGAACCGCATGACAAAATCCATGGAGCGAAGCGCATTGAGATTTCTCAAGCGGCTCTATTCTGGCCGCTCAGACGGGTCTCGTCGTGGTCTGTTGTTGTCAGGGCCGCATGACGAAGTCCATGGAGCTAAGCGCATTGAGATTTCTCAAGAGGCTCTATTCTGGCCGCTTTACCGGTCTCGTCGTGGTCTGTCTGTCTGTCTGTCAGAACCACATGACGAAATGCATGGAGCGCAGCGTAATAGTATTTCTCAGAGTGGTTCTAATCTGGCCGCTTTACCGGTCTCGTCGTGGTCTGTCTGTCTGTCAGAAGCCGGTGACGTCAGAGCCGCATGACGAAATCCATGGAGCGAAGCGGATTGAGATTTCTTAAGAGGCTCTATTCTGGCCGCTTGGTGGTTCTGACAGTTGATGCCAGGGCTCTGCAATTGTGTAGGGTGATAGCCCTTTTACGCTAGACGCCCAAGCTAATGCCCCCGAATCTAAATTCAAAATAGTTTTTGGGAAATTTTGAAACAAATGTTTTCAATTTTGCATTTTTCTCATTTTTATTTCTTAAGCGACGAACTTGAAATTTGCCTCCTTTTGAATAAGCGACAGGGGCCACCTAAGAAAAAAATTTGAACTGGTCCGAAAATATTTACTACGCCAAAACATGGTATTTCTAATACAAACAAAAAAGCTATTGAAATTTTCCGGCCGACTTATAAGCTCTAATGTCAGAAGGCACGCTTCAGTTACTTTAAAGACAGCCACCTGGAGGCAGCTAGGTCAATGTTCTTGTGCTTAGGCATAGTTTTCAGTGGAAAACGTAAAATTCTGACCTAGTTTTTGCCATTTTGCCGGAGGACTGCATTTTTGCTCTCGCGATCTAATGCGCCGATTCGGCTTTTCATTTCAAATAATGAGAGAACATTGCTTCCGGCTGATAATATTTGGAGATAGATATAGTAATATGAAAATTCATTGTTTTATATGAATAAATATAATTTTAGTAGAAAACCTTTATTTGCAGCTTCTCAGTTCCGAGCGCATGTCATTAGTTACAAGTCCTCAAAATAAATGGAAGTGGATGCAATTTGGCATGAAGCTAGGTTAGGGTCCTGGGTCGTCGATACAAGTCATTCTAGGCTAATATAATGTTTGGTTCGTCTTCTAGAAGCAGCTTTATACCATGCATTTTCTGTACGAACACAATACTTGGCGCCATGATCTAGGCATCGTTTTGATTGAGTGATACCGGCCAGTGACCTCCTGACGGGTCCCAGGTATAGGGTTAGTGGGAGCCGGTACAGTGTGGCGCAGTGGTCTAATGGTTAGAGGCACTGTCTCGTGATCAGGGGTGCCCGGTTCGAGTCCGGGGTTGACTGCGGGATGTTTATTAGTTATTTCAAAGAAAAGAATGTTAACACTGACCTACAGGTTTATGAAGAGATACATTGAGAATGAAATATGGCTTATTTCTGCACATTGTCATGTGGCTCTCCTGCCCCGGTGGGGCGTTAGCCCAGGTCGCAGACCGGGGCTGTTGTTGGCGTCTGTCAGTCCTGGGAATTGATGTCAGAGCTCTGGAATTTTGTAGGGTGACAGCCCTTCTGCTCCAGACACCCAAACTGAAGCCCCGAGTCGAAATCCAAAATATTTTTTGAGAAATTTTGGCTCAAACTTTTTCTGCTTTATATTTTTCTAATTTTTACTTCTTAAGCTACGAACTTGAAATTTATGTCCTTTTCAATGGATAACAAGGGCCAGCTAGGGGAAAAAATTGAGCTGATCCGACAATATTTATCGCGCGAAAACGCGGCATTTCTCACGCGAGCAAAAAACCTGCTTAAAGTTGATGGCCGCCTTGTGCGCTCGAAATGTCAGAAGACAGGTCTCAGTTAGCTGAAAGGCAGTTACCTAGGGGGTACTAGCTAGGCAAATTTTGTAGTGCTTAGGCATAGTTTTGGGTGCAAAACGTAAAATTTTGGCCTACTTCTTACTGTTCTTCCGGAAGACTGAATTCTGGTTCATTTCATTTCAACGTTAATATCTCACAATCTAATTGATGGATTTGAGTTTTCATTTCAAATAATGAAAGAACATTGCTTCCTCCTGATAATATTTGGAGATGGAAATTGTGAATGTGAAATTCTTTGTTTTATAGCCATAAATAGAAATTGAGTCAAAAAACTTTGTATTTGCATCTTCCTGGTTCCAAGCTCATGTCACTCACAAACTCAGAACTGACATGGTTGAATAAGAAAGTTACTTGCGGTCATTTCGCTCGCTTATACTACCCACCTATCTCTAATGGCTTTCGAGTAATTAGTCCAAAATGTATTACAAGATGCTAAATTTCTCGGACCACCTTTGCTTCTCACCATGGTTTCAAGTCCTCAAAATAGATGGAAATTGAAGAAATTTGGCATGAAGCTAGCTTAGGATCCTAGCTCGACGATAGGATAATTTCAGCCCAAAAGAATGCTTGGTTCGTCTTCTAAAAGCACCTTTATATCGTGCCTTTTCGGGACAAGCACAGCACCCGGCGCCAGCGGCCCGGCATATTCAGCGGAGTTGTACCAGCCAGTGACCTCCTAACGGGTCACACGTGTTCAGCTAGTGGGAGGCTGAGTAGTATGGCAAGGTGGTCTAGTGGTTAGATGCCCTGTCTCTTGATCAGGTAGCTCCGGTTCGAATCCGGGGGTACCACGTGCTCTTTATTGGTTATTTCAAAGAAAAGAATGATAAGACTGAGTTGCAGGTTTATGAACAGATACATTGAGAACGAAATATGGTTTGCTTTCAGCACATTGTCATGCGACTCTCCTGCGCCGGTGGGGCGTTAGCCCAGGTCGCAGACCGGAGTTGTTGTTGGCGTCTGTCCGTCCTGAGAATTGATGTCAGAGCTCTGGAATTTTGTAGGGTGATAGCCCTTCTGCTCCAGATACCCAAACTGAAGCCCCGAGTCGAAATCCAAAATATTTTTTGAGAAATTTTGGCTCAAACTTTTTCTGCTTTATATTTTCTAGTTTTTACTTCTTAAGCTACGAACCTGAAATTTATGTCCTTTTCAATGGATAACAAGGGCCAGCTAGGGGAAAAAATTGAGCTGATCCGAGAATATTTATCGGGCGAAAACGCGGCATTTCTCACGCGAGCAAAAAACCTGCTTAAAGTTGATGGCCGACTTGTGCGCTCGAAATGTCAGAAGACAGGCCTCAGTTACCTGAAAGGCAGTTACCTAGGGGTAGCTAGCCACATTTTGTTGTGCTTAGGCATAGTTTTAAGTGCAAAACGTAAAATTTTGACCTACTTTTTACAGTACTTCCGGAAGACTAAATTTTGGTTCATTTAATTGCAACGTTAATATCTCACAATATAATTGACCGATTTGAGTTTTCATTTCAAATAATGAAAGAACATTGCTTCCGCCTGATAATATTTGGAGATGGAAATTGTGAATGTATTTTTTGTTTTAGAGGCATAAATAGAATTTGAGTCAAAAACTTGTTTATTTGCATCTTCCTGGTTCCAAGCTCATGTCACTCACAAACTTAGAACTGACATGGCTGAATAGGAAAGTTACTTGTGGTCATTTCGCTCACTTATACTACCCACCTATTTCTAATGGCTTTCGAGTAATTAGTCAAAAATATATTACAAGATGCTAGTGCAAGATGCTCAAGTGCAGCTCTGTATCAGCTGAATTGCCCCTCCCCCATACAAGAACTTTTTTAATTAGAATTTCTTGTGCTACCTACCTCATAGATTTGCATACAATGTGTATTTGACAGTTTTTCACGACAAAGCCTTAATCTTTGGGTTTCATTTTAGGCAATTAAATAATAATGAAAAATAATAATAATGAATAATTAACTTTAAATGTAAACATTAGAAAACTAAATTCTTGATTTTACAAAGCAGAAGGTATAAACAAAATTTTAACCCGGTTACCTTCTGACTGTAGTTGATGACGGTTAGGAGCCCTTGCTCACACGGCGTGCCTCGATGTAGGTGTGTACCTTGGTCGAAGGCAGCATGTCCCCAAAACGCGTGACGAAAAAATGCACAAGGTCATTAGCGTTTCTTTTGGGCCAGCAGCAGCCAAAGATTACTCGTAGCGAGTCTCAACTACCTCGGTGTGGTGATGTTATGCGGTTTTTGTGCTATCTGAAAAGCAAGCCCCAGAACCAGCGGAAGCCTATCACGACCTTCTTTTGCTGCCCGTTGAAAACTGGCACTAATGACGCTGGATGTTTCGAAGCCGGTGGCTGCTGCCGCCACAGTGAACCAAACGACCGAGAAAAATACGCCGTGGCAACGCTGAAGCAAGAGGGTGTATGGCTGAAGTCAGGTATACCACTGATGCCGGATTACAGCATATTCAAAAAGCTGCTGAAGTTAAACAATAGGTGGACCGAACTGAACCGTCACAAAAGCAGAACCGGCACAAGGAAGTGGACAAGAGAGGCTCGTTTGTGTCTGACATGAACGGCTTGTTCGATATATCTGCAGAGGGAGTAAGTGATATCGTCAAGAAAGATCGATTGAGGAGTGCTGAGGCCAGGAATCAAGATGTGGTATTCCTCATCCATCAGCGAGGTAGAAGAAAATGGGGATAGAAAAACATGACAAGAAGATGGAAAAATATGTTCTCAACAAATTTTCAAGAGAAGCAGCGCGTGCCAAGTCGGAAACAAGCAAAAGAAAAGAGAATCGCCTATTCTTCAAGAATATGCCTGTGAAGATGACATGGCGGCTTCAGACACAGATCCTTCGCCGGATTATGAGCTTCCAGTGTCGAAGAGAAAGGAAAAGAAGCCAGAGTATGTGAATTTGAAGTTGAAAAGGTGTGTTGTCAAAGACACAGCTCTTACAGCAAAACGCTTCCATGGAAGTACTTCAGGTCATGCTGCACTTCTGGCAAACCTCATCCACGTAGGAGGGGAAAATGCGCAGGAACTACCACTCTCAAAGGCGACTGTGTGGCGCCAGAGGAGGAGTGCAATTGCAGAGTCAGCGCAGCAGGCAAAGATAGAGTTCCAGCAGAAAACCAAGGGACATCTGACTGTTCACTCCGACAGTAAAATCATCGAGGAGATCACCAACAACCAGAAGTTGAAACAAGATCGTCTTGCGATCATGGTGACTTCATCAGACCCTCCGCTCGAACAGCTTCTTGGAGCTCCAGTAATTGCAAACTCCTCAGGAATGAATCAGATGGAAGCAACTGTAGCTTTGCTTGAGGAGTGGGGTATCCAAGATGACATCGTAGCCATGTCCTGTGATACAACGAGCAGCAACACTGGTAGGCTTCATGGGGCCTGTTCTCTCATCGAACGGAATCTTGGCCGGGCCCTGGCTTTGCTGTCGACGGCATATATACGAGGTCCACATCAAAAGGGTCTCCAGATGTGTAACAGGTAGAACCTGCGGACCGGAAGAGCCTGTGTTCAAGACTCTTCAGCAAAAGTGGTTGGGTGTGACGGCAGATGAAATCCTTGCAATGAACCTCAACAAGTTTGACTGGCCAGAAAGCACCGGCTTCATCCAGGAGCAGGCCCTGGAGACCAAATCCCAGGCAGAGAAGCTGCTCATGACGGGAATGTTTTCACGGGCTGCCTATCGAGAGCTTAATGAGCCGCTCGTGATCTGGCTGGGGGAGAGGTGAAGAACTTCAAGTTCCGCTGGCCAAGAGCCTGCCACAGAGCCAGGTGCAGGATGTAAGCCATCTACTTCCTGAAAATGCAGCTTCTGACAATTCAGCTGGAATTTCTGACAAAAGACGATCGCGAGCAAATTTCAGTCATGGCAGAGTTTGTTGGCTTATTCTGTGGCATCTGGTTCCTGCATTGTGCTGTGGCAGCTGCTGCTCCACGTCAGGACCTGAACGTCTTTGACCAGATGCGAAAGTATAGAGCGGAGGGAGGGAAAATGACTTAAGTGGCGGACGCTCGCCTAGAATCGCTGAGCAGACACCAGTCGTACCTTGACCCTTCTTTGGTCGTGTTTGCCCTGGTAGACAAGGGAACGTCCCAGGAAGAGTGGCAGGCTCTAGCCCTGGCTGTAGCGGACGCTCCAAGGCTGCAGAGATGGAAGCAAGAGAAACCTAAAAACAGTGGAGTTGTCCACGCGAAAATTCAGTCAACTGTCGAGCCTCTGCCCAGTCTGGCCCAGCTCGCCTGACCTAAGTCCTGGCTTCTCTTCGAGAGGTAGAAAATTACTGAAGCTGACCTGTGCTGGCTTCGAGAGGATGTAGAAGTGTGGCACCTCAGGGAGAGTTTCGAGATCCTCATCGCCTTCGTAAATGGGCTGTCTGTCGTGAATGACCCAGTGGAACGAGCCATCAAGCTCATTCAAGACTTCATCAGTGAGTCTCACAACGAAAAGCGGCGTCAGGGAGGACATGTTGGCGATACGCGCCACCAGAAAGGCGTGCAGCAACAGCTCATCAGAGAAGTAAGGTAACAAATGAGCCAGCACCAGTGATAGCATGCTGAGAAATCAACCAGACAAACAACCATGGTTGATTATGGTTCTGATCCAATGTACTGAAGTCATCATTGAGCATGAGTGTCTTTAAATGAAACGGTGAGTTTCCAGTTGGAGTCGTTTTTATCCCATTCTCCCATTTTCACATGAAGACTGGCGAGAAAATGGGCAAATAGGCATCGATAACGTAAAAATGACGTCACTGGTTATATGCTTGTTTCATAAATCCGAGATATGCAATCTGTATGTGCCCAGATGGCGTTCTTTTACCTTCTCTCGACTTTGATATTATTTTTTTAGCAAAATTGGGGGTTCCTGTGTCAAAAACGAAAAAATTACGAAAATTCGTCAAATACGCCGCATAAATGCCAAATGGTCTAATACTTACGTACATGATAGACAAAAACGGTTTTCGGATTCGGAATGAGCACGAAAAACTTAATCAGGATAACTGCTCAGCTACTTAAAACCTGACAACTCGTGCATTATGAAAGGGTCTAATAAACACTGGCAGGGCGCCGGCCGTTTTATATCCGTCAAAAAGGGACATAATCATGCAGGAGTGACGTAGATCCACCACCTGTGCCAAGTTCAATCTAGTTGTTTGTTTCACTTTGCTGCTTTTAGTTCGACGACTTGACCACTCTTGTGAAATATTCCAATCCGGGAGAACGCCCCACCTGCACCGCTGTGGCCTGTTAAAAATTTGGCGTTTGCTGTTTGGTGACACACCGGCCTGACGTCACATTTCCTTGCTATTGCTAACATTTGACCCTGCAGCGTGAAGCATTTGCTGGGAAGCTACGACAAGTATCCCACAGCTGTGATGTTGTGTAATGGCAGATGAGCCTTAACGCTACGGGTGTTGCAATAATTTGCCTGCAGGGTGTCCTACGCCGACCTTTTAGAGGAGCAACAGGGGTCACCAGAGTCACCAGGCCGGTGACCTCCTCAGGTGTCGTAGACTCCAAGCTTGCACAGTGGGCGATTTGCAGTTCTAGCTCAAAACATTGTTCCCTAATAACGAGAGTAGAGGTACAGGATACTGCCATCATCGTCTGTGATACCCTGACATCTTAGATTACCACTTCTTATTCTCCGGTGAGGAATATGAAGCTTACATATTCGTTCTTTTGTAGAAATTTGTGTTGTCTACGTTATGCGCGAGATGGCTGATCAGTAGTCAATAGTTATGCCACTCTCGCGCAGTGGAAGCATCTGTGTATATATTTATTTTTAAGCACAGTGCAAAAATGAGAGGATGATTCTAACAACTCTTTAAGAATAGAATAGTTTATTTTTTTCTGCAGTGATTCTTCCGTGAACAGTTCTTCCATCAACAGTTCTGTTATCTAATATGACCATCTCCCAGCAATCATTCGACTGAAAACAGCTGTCAACATATATAAGAGGATCCACAAACCTCTTCTATCATTTGATTTTATAAAAGAAATTTAGTTCTTAATACTTAGTATGTTTCTAAAACTGTAGGGATTTTCTGCCTGTTACGACCTGTTACCTGCAATGACCCTGTTAAGGCACCTATACTAATACAAACCACCCTCATGAAAGATAGCTCCAAATTATATATGAATACGAAAGGCAGGAGGCATGCGCCAATCAGACCCTGATTTCCCTCACTCTTCTGCAATCCATTTATAATTGGTTGCTTAGCACTACAAATTCATCAGATCTGTGAAGAAATCTGGCGAACTCACAAAACGTACAAAAAATGTTTAGCTTCCATCAGAGCTGCGCGCACATCTACCAACAAAAAACTAGAAAATATATCTGACTCCCAACTATTGTGGGATGCAATGCTAGCCCGCACCCCGGTGTGCTTCCAAGCCACCTTCGCCCTGGTGGGAAAGGGGGTGTTTGAACAAACCCCCTCGAACTCGGCCCCTACACAGGATAACAAAAATCCCGAAAGCTAGTGGATAGTTCATACGAATACATGAAGAAACTATATCAGTCTCTTTTTGGCTCAGATCAATATTGAGGTCATGGCAGGGCAATAAAGGTAGTATTTCGAGTATAGTTTTTGGGGATCTAGCATCGCATAGAGTTGAATTAGAATCATTTTTAGGCACCATTCACTTCCTCTAGTCACGGAAAATCTAATGATGTATAATATGCCCTAACATGTCAAAATGCAAAAATGACCTAACCTCAGGTCATGTCAAGGTCACTTTTACCCTAGCTTAGTGAATATGGTATCAATCCACTCGTAATAACAATCCAAACGCAATTGTGTCAAAATAAAAGCTGTACCTTCATTTCATGCAGAGTTATTGACGTAAGTCTGAAAACTGTTTAAGTAGCCCCAGATGACCTCTCAGAAGTCACTGGCAAGCAATTACAACATAAACCAGGAAAGGAGCACAGGATACTACGATGTGGATAATATGAAGGTATTCTGAGCTGTATCTACACAAATACAGCCAAATTTGTGTTTCCCATGTATTTCGAATGGATAATTCATGATCCGAACTTGACCTTAGGTCATCGATATGAAAAATCCCCTAATACATTTTGTAGCACTCCGTGGCCCATTTTGTGGTATAAGTCTAAATCTGATAGATTCACCCATTTCTTGCTTGTATCACCTTAAACATTTTTTTGAGGTGATCACCTTAAGCATTTGACCTGCACTGGCAACCTTACCTGAAATGACCCAACCTTAACTGTAACCTTAACCTAATGTATTCACATTTACCTCACTTGTTCAAACTAAAAGGGGATTTTCCCGCCGGAATTTAACCCGCGCCCCGGTGGGCCTCCGAGCCACTATCGCCCTGGTGTGGGGGAGTCTTTGAACATCTCCCTCGAACTCGGCCCCTCTGTGGGAAAGTGAAAAACCGCGAATGCTGGTGGATAGCTCATACAAATCAGTATGAACTATCCACCAGGGTAGCTATCGATCAGCTGACGATCGGCTAATCGGCTGCTTCTGCGAGAGCTCCGCGATTCGTGCTCCAAAATTTGTGAATTAAGTGTTTTTCATCATAGGACGTATATCCAAGATGTAGCTGACAATATTTTCTACATGCGCATCGAAGGTCTTGATATTATAATGGCTCTGCAACCCAGTGGTGCATCCAGGGGGGCAAAAAGGCATTTGCCTCCCAAAACAGAAAAGCTGGGAGCAAAACTATGTTTTTGCCCCTCCCCCCTAAAGCGATCGACCTCCTTTTTTCCCCGACTCCTTTTTAGTTTAAAAGCAGGATTTTGGTGCTTTAACTCTCAACTTCAAACAGAACCACTTAAGTTTAGTGTAAATATTGGGCCTTGGATACGACAAAAGTATCTCGGCCCATATTTTCCCTGACTTTTTTTTGCTTTCGCCTCAAATACCCAAAATTCTACCGGCAAGTAGTATTGAGCGCAGCTTTTCACTGGGTAACTTTTTTGTTTTTAAACTTTGGTTTAACCCTCCCAAACCGACCGGGTAGATCCGCCACTGCTGCAACCAACATGACGACCATACAAATGTGCAGTATTGCTGAATATGTTTACGATCACCGTAAAAATCCTCGCAAAGATCTCGACGCCTCAGCATTTACTGCCCAAAAGACCCTGCGTTTTTCAGACTCTTAACACGCGCATTGACGGGGGAGCGGGTACCCGCCCCTCGCGTTTTCGGAGAGAGCAGAAAAATGTCGGCGCGTAGCGCCGCCATACTTGGCTTACTTTTTCTATCATCATTTTTACAACTTCTGTGAAAATTTTAATGTTAGGTCATTTCAGGTCAGGTCACTAGTACAGGTCAAGTGACCTGACCTCAAAACAAGTTTAAGATAGCATAAGTCGGACAGGGTGAACTTATCCGATTGAAACTCATATCATATATTGGGCCCACCGAGTTCTTTAAAACAGGTTCCGGTATTTTTGATATCGATGACCTAAGGTCAGGCACGAGTCATGACCTCTCCATTGGAAATACATTGAAAATGGTTTTGGTTGAATAGCTCAGTAACAGATGGTGATAGACCGTTTATGTTAGCTGCATTAGACTCGCCTGGTCTTTGCAGTTCTAATGATATGCATTTTGTATACTTTGACCTTGACCTGGCCTCAGGTCAGTTCAAACCTTTGATTTGATCTAGCAAGGTCAAGTTATATATCATTCGATTTGGCTTGCTGCGAGGATTCATGCAGTTTTAGTCGTTTTGCTCTATCTTTACTTGTTCAGATGTAATGGCCAAAAACCTTAATTTACATGTTATCCCTATGACGGCATGTTTTGACCTCTCGTGACCTTAAATGTGACCTGACAAAAAAATGGTTAAAATATTGTCGATGGAGAAGTGGATGGGCTACCCAACGCCGTTTACCGTTTTTCGCTACCTAGCGTGGTTCTCGAGACCTTAGGGGGAGTGCGGGTACCCGCTCCCCCGTCAATGCGGGCTCAGATTATTTTCTAGATACGGTAAATTGATCTCAAACTGAAAAATGGGTGTTAGAATAATCGTAATGTTTTTCTGGAAACTCGTTATTATTTCTTCTGTGTATACACTACAACTAACGTCAATGGAATGAAGGATAAGGCTATATAACAGAGCTTTTGCTGAGCGGCCCCGTATGTGTGACTGCTCGCGTTGGCCCTGTTTATTTCTGGTCTTTTAGTCAAAGCTGGAGTTTTAACCCTTGCCCCGGTGGCGGGTACGAGCCATCTTCGCCCTGGTGGGGGGCTAAAAAAGACCCCCACGATCTCAAAAACTAAGAGAGCTAGAAAAAAGCGCAAAACGGCAATCGAAAGCTCTTCGAAAATGATATCGAAAATACTTCGGTCATTTTTCTTGTCAGGTCAATATCAAGGTCACCAGAGGTCAAAATAGGTCAAAATCGCTAATATGAGGTGTACTAAGAAAACCTCATATATCTCAGAAACTATGATAGCTAGAAACATTTTTCTAACACCATTCGAAAGCTCTTGAGATGCGCTTTCATTATAGTGGCATTCATTTTCGTGTCAGTTCAAAGCCTAGGGAGCTACAGGTCACTAAATATTGGGCATATTCTTGGGAATGTCCATAGCCACCCATGCATAAGGGCGTTTACTTTTTCGCTAATAGCTTCCAAACCAAACAAGATACAGCCATAGTTTATGCACCATTGCAATCCTCTCGTCAATACGAATCGAATGATATATGATATTGCTATGCCAGGTCAAATTTAAGAATTTGACCTGACCCAGGTCAACGGTCTGACCCAACTTGACCTGGTATAGTCATGATGTATATCATTTGACTTCCAGTGACTATACAAACACTTTGGTGACAAAATAAAAGCTCTATCTTAGTTTATTCAAAATTTATAGAGAAAAACACCAAAAATGTTTATTTGACCTAAGGTGACCTTTTAAAGGTCACAAGTCAAAAATTTTGGTATCAGCTTCAGAAATGGGCTAAGAGCAAGTCGCAACCGATGTTTGAAGTTGATTCCATCCATACTTACTGAGAAAAGCTCATTTCGTGATTTTCCCCATGCATTGTCAATGGGGAGGTCATGCTCTGCACATGACCTTAGGTCACCAATATCAAAAATCCCGGAACAAATGTTGTAGCTCCTGGTGGGCCCAAGATGTGGTATGAGTTTCAACTTGATCGATTAACCCTGCTTTTAGTTATGCCGTCCTAAGTATTTTTTGAGGTTGGGTCACTTCACCTGACCTGGTGACCTGACCTGATGTGACCTTGAGCCAAAATTTTTAGGAAAGATGTAAAAATGATGAAGGAATAGCTAGACCAAGTTTGGCGGCGCTGCGCGCCGCCGTTTTTTGGTCACTTCGGAAAAACCCGAGGGGGGTCTAAAAAGACCCCCCACCCGGGCGAAGGTTAATTTCCGTCTTTGATAACGCTTAGTTCTATGACATTTGCCCCAATAAACATCATATGGCTTTTGATACCTGTTTTAAGTCTTCCTGTGATAATTCAGAACATTATACAAGACTGCTACTCCCGGACAGTGCAACGTCTGCTTCATTCTACCTGGTTTCACATCCCGCGGGTCGTCAACTTATGCATTAAGCTGTTAACCCGCGCCCCACCGGGGGTCCGCCGCCACCTTCGCCACACCGGGGGCCATCGATTGCCCCCCTCTAACTCCGAAAATATGGGGGGTTGGCGCAAATTTGCAAAGTGCATTACAAAGCTCGCGTGAATTCAGTAAGAAATTAATTTGTATGCTTAAGCGCTCAGGTCAATGGTTTGACCTCCAGAGGTTAAGAAAGGTCACGATAGGCTATTTTCACTCAAATATGCAATGCTTAAGAACACTGACGATAACTCCTATGCCATTAGAGCTATTGAGATCTGGGTAAGTACATTTGATAGGAAATTGCCAGACCTTTTTCCGCTATGTGGAACGTAAAGACCTCCCGCCAGTGGTTTGATCTCCAGAGGTCACCTCGTGGCCTAATATGACCTGATGTCACGAAAGGTCAGAAAATGACCTTGCCGTATATTAAATGAAAGCCAGTGACAAGACAAACACGATGGTGTTTGTTTCAGCGCTCATGCTAATTTAGGTCAAATGCTATTGCCAAAATACTGTTGTGGGCCCCTGTTGACCTTGCATGACATTGGAAAAGTCAAAGGGTAAATATGACTCCTGGGATCCGTGAAAGGGTGTCCAAAAACGCTGTTCTGAGCAGTCTAAGTATTTGCAATCATTTTTGTGGCTTTTAGATCATGAGACAGCTTTTCTCTATGCTTTTCCAATGGGAGATGTCGCCTCGTGTCCTGACCTCAGGTCATGAAATCGAAAAATCCCGGATATACACGTTGTAGACCCTAGGAGGGTCATGAAGTGTAGCAAGTTTCAAATTGATCGACTAAGAAATGTAGCTATTATAGAGCTTCAAATTTGAAGTGAGGTGACCATGGGTGACCTCGCCTGGTGATCTGACCTTGGGTGACCCGGGGTAAAAATTTTCAGGGATGGTGCGAAAATGATGAGGTGAGAGATATAGCCCTCAACCGCGGTGCTGAGTTTCGTTGTTGTTTGCTATCTCGAAAAAACCTTAGGGGCCATCGATGGCCCCGGTGGGGCGAGGGTTAAGTGGTTTCCGTCTGTCATCAAGGATATAAATTCAAAATGGTTGCTGACCCTGATCCGAAAATAGCTATTCAAGCGAACCGGAAAGCAAGAAGGAACGGCCCCCTGCGCAAGCGTGGTTACGGCAGACTTAGAATTACGATAGAAAACGATTCTGTGCACCTAACATTAATAGGTAATCGGTCAATCTAGCCGAATAATCTTATGTACATGTGTGTTCCAGGCTAAGAATAGCCACCTGTATTTTGTGGAGCGGTCCGACGAAGTAAAATAAATAAATTCATGAAAAACCATATCATTCACTTTTTAGCTCAGGTCAATATTGAGGTCATGACAGGTCAAAGAATGCTGCGTGTTATGGTAGTGCTTTTGGGCTCTAGCGTCTGACAGAGTTGGGTTAGAATAATTTCTTATGCACCATTCACTTTCTCTCATCACAGCAAATTGAATGATATGTGATATTTCCATACTATGTCAAGACACAAAAATGACCTGACCTCAGGTCAGGTCAAGGCCATTTTTAACATAGCATAGTCAATTTGCATGTCAAGTGACTCGCAATAGATGTTGAAACGCAATTATATCAAGATGAAAGCTGTATTATTAGGGTCGTTCAAAAAAACCTTTTTATACTTTTCAGACTCGAACCCACTTATGTCCCATTATATATTCAATTCTGATTTCAATGAGCCACATTCCAAGCATCTACGACAAAGGGAAAGATCGCCTCAAAACGGTTAAAGATTTCACGTTTTAGGCGCGATTGGCCGCCCGGCGTTGAAGTCTCCCCTTGTTAAATTGGGATGAAAGGGGTGCATAACTTACCAGTAAAGACAGTGTGGCATGTGCGTGCGTATAGGAGCGGTAGATGGGTTTTGACATGCAGGCATTTACTTGTCAGATGTATTTGCAGCGCAATACAAATACATGTTATTCCACAAAAGACCTGAACTTAAATTGTTCAGCACCCTAGTACTCTAAATCCCGACAGAACAGGAATGCCTTCCGGAGGCGACCCTTTCTCTGGTAACATTCGTTGTAGAACGTCGTTGGGGCAGGTGCTTCTCCCTATTCTCTTACGAATTATTTAAGTGCTCTGATACTGCTAGAAGAAGACCCTGCTGCATATTTTTTTACCCTTTGGATGGCTAACGAAATCTTCCACCAGCTCCACACGACGTTCTGTGGGATCGTTCAACACATTAAGTTCTGGAATACCTTGAAACAGGAGAAGCTATAGCAGTCACCAGTTTCTTAACGTAGCCATTTCTGGTCAGAATATTTCAGATTCAGGTAATCGAATACCAGCCAGCTGTCAGGAGTGACAAGCTGGCTGAGGATTACTACCGAGTATTCATCGAGCTCTTCATAGCCTCTATCGGAATCTTAAGCTTGCCCTAGTCAAAAGTGAATCAGAGCCGCATGACGAAATCCATGGAGCGAAGCGCATTGAGATTTCTCAAGCGACTCTATTCTGGCCGCTCAGACGGGTCTCGTCGTGGTCTGTTGTAGTAGTCAGAACCACATGACGAAATGCATAGAGCGCAGCGTAATAGTATTTCTTCTCAGATTGGTTCTAATCTGACCGCTTTACCAGTCTTGTCGTGGTCTGTCTGTCTGTCTGTCAGAGCCGCATGACGAAATCCATGGAGCGAAGTGGATTGAGATTTCTCAAGAGGCTCTATTCTGGCCGCTTGGCGGTTCTGACAGTTGATGTCAGGGCTGTGCAATTGTGTAGGGTGATAGCCCTTTTACGCTAGACGCCCAACTAATGCCCCCGAATCTAAATTCAAAATAGTTTTTGAGAAATTTTGGAACAAATGTTTTCAATTTTGCATTTTTCTCATTCTTATTTCTTAAGCGACGGATTTGAAAGTTGCCTCCTTTTGAATAAACAGGGGCCACCTAAGAAAAAAGTTCAAACTGGTCCAACAATATTTAATATGCCAAAACGCAGTATTTCTGATAAGGGCAAAAAAGCTATTGAAATTTTACGGCCGACTTAAAAGCCCCAAATGTTCGAAGACACGCTTCAGTTAGTTTAAAGACAGCCGCCTAGAGGCAGAAAAATCAATTGGATTGTGCTTAGGCATAGTTTCCAGTGGAAAACGTAAAAATCTGACCTAGTTTTTGCCATTCTATCGGAGGATTGCATTTTTGCACATTTCATTCAAATCTTAATATCTCGCGATCTTATGCGCCCATTTGACTTTTCACTGTAGATAATGAAAGAGCATTGCTTACTTCTGATAATAACTGGAGATGGATATCGTGATATTGAAATTAATTGTTTTATATGTATAAGTATAATTTTAGTAGCAAACCTTTTATTTGTAGCTTTTCAGTTCCGAGCACATGCCACTCACAAGCTCAGAATTGACATGGCTAAGTAGGAAAATTAATTGCGGTCATTTCATTCAATTACACTACCCACTTATCTCCAACGGCTTTCGAGTAATTCGTCCGAAAGGGTATTTCAAGGTGCCAAATTTCTCGGAGCATGTTTGCTTCTCACCATGGTTTCAAGTCCTTAAAATTATTGGAAGTGGATGAAATTTGGCATGTAGCTAGCTGGGGGTCTTGGGTCACCGATACAGGTAATTCTAGGCCAATATAATATTTGGTTCGTCTTTTAGAAGCAGCTTTATACCATGCCTTTTCTGTACGAACACAGTACCCGGCGCCACGATCACGGCATCGTTTTAGTTGAGTGATACCGGTCAGTGACCTCCTGAAGGGTCACAGGTGTAGGGTTAGTGGGAGTCGGTACAGTGTGGCGCAGTGGCCTGGTGGTTAGAGGAGCTGAATCGTGATGAGGGGTGCCTGGTTTGAATCTGGGGTTGACCGCAAGGTATTTATTAGTTATTTCAAAGAAAAGAATGATAACACTGACCTTCAGGCTTATGAAGAGATACATTGAGAACGAAATATAGTTTGCTTTCAACACATTTTCATGCGGCTCTCCTGCGCCGGTGGGGCGTTAGCCCAGGTCGCAGACCAGGGTCTGTTGTTGTCTGTCCCGCCTGAGAATTGATGCCAGAGCTCTGCAAATTTGTAGGGTGATAGCCCTCCTACGCCAGACTCCCAAACTAAAGCTCCGAGTCGAAATCTACAATAGTGTTTGAAAAATTTTGGCTCAAACTTTTTCTGTTTTATATTTTCTTATTCTCACTCCTTAAGCTATGAGCTTGAAATTTATGTCCTTTTCAATAGGTAACAAGGGCTAACTAAGGAATAAAAATTGAGCTGGTCCGACATTATTTATCGCGCGAAAACGCGGTATTTCTCACGCGAGCAAAAAACCTACTTAAAGTTTATAGCCGAACTGGACGCTCGAACAATCAGAAGGCACGCTTCAGTTAGCTGAAAGGCAGTTGCCTAGGGGAAGCTAGGTCACTTCTCTTGTGCTTAGACATAGTTTTGAGTGCAAAACCTAAAATTTTGGCCTAGTGTTTTCCGTTTTCCCGGAAGACTGCATTTTTGCTCATTTCATTCCAACGTTAATATCTCGCAATCTAATTTACAGATTTGAGTTTCCATTTCAGATAACGAAAGAACATTGCTTCCGCCTTATGATATTTGGAGATGGAAATTGCGATATTGAAATTCTTTTTTATAGGCATAACTAAAATTTGAGTAAAACAACTTCTTATTTGCAGCTTCCTGGTTCCGAGCTCATGTCACTCACAAATTGAGAAATGACATGGCTGGATAGGAAAGTTCGTTGCGGTCATTTCACTCACTTATACTACTTACCTATCTCTAACGACTTTCGAGTAATTAATCGGAGAATGATTTACAAGGTGCTAATTTTTCTCAAACCACCTTTGCTTCTCACCATGGTTTCAAGTCCTTAAAATAAATGGAAGTGGAAGAAATTTGGCATGAAGCTAGCTTAGGATCCTAGTTCGACGATACAAGTATTTTCAGCCCAAAATAATGTTTGGTTCGTCTTCTAGAAGCACCTGTATATCGTACCTTTTCGGGACAGCTCTGCGCATGCAGAGTAGAAACTATGAAAATATGCCTTAAAGTTAAGGATATTTCAGAGGAGGACATGAACAGAGGAAGGCCAACATGATGCTTAAATTTAGCATGAATATTTTGTCACCCTTGGTAACTACAAAGGTCAATGCGCATGCGCGTTAGATTTTATGGTCATGGAGGCTATCTCGGGAGCCATTAGACCGATTTTGCTCAAATTTTGCGAGTAAAAACAAAATACCATCTGCTAATCCCAATGGACGGCATTATGACGCTGCACTGTGCTGCACATGCACTGTAGGAATTCTAAGGAATAATAGGCTATAAGGGATAATTTAGACCAGGAGACAAACACACAGCATACCAACATGCTTCAGTCAATTATAACGGTATCTTCGCTCTCATTCACTGCAGACGTTACTACTCATGCGAACTAGGACATAGGGTTACCGAAGCTAACTCGGTAACAAATAGGTTGAATTGGGTTAAAATCTGCAGGTATAGGTGAAATACGGTCGGCAAACCCATCATAGTTTACATTGTGTCTCCTTTCTTCTGGTCCTGCCCAGTCTTTGCTTAACAAAACAAACATTATACGTGTGTTTATTTATGTGATGACATGAACATAGGGCTAGCGTGGTGCAGTATGCAGAGACATGCTAATTTAGGAAAACATGGGCTTACACAGGGGATTGAATGGAGTCATAATGAGAACACAAGACCTAAACTCCCAAAATTGCGTTGTTATAAGCATCATACTGCTGAAAACACTCGCCTGTCAATCGAACTGTTTGCCTAGCGTACTTTGTCACCGCCTTCTCCTGCGCTGGAACGGCACCTGCCGAGGCCGTAGGCCGAGGTCTGTTGTTGTCTGTCCCGCCTGAGAATTGATGTCAGAGCTCTGGAATTTTGTCGGGTGATAGCCCTTCTGCTCCAGACACCCAAACTGAAGCCCCGCGTTGAAATCCAAAATAGTTTAGAAATTTTGGCTCAAACTTTTCTGTTTTATATTTCTTAATTTTTACTTCTTAAGCTACGAACTTGAAATTTATGTCCTTTTCAATCGATAACAAGGGCCAGCTAGGGAAAAATAATTGAGCTGATCCGACAATATTTATTGCGTCAAAACGCGGTATTTCTCACGTCAGCAAAAAACCTGCTAAAAGTTGATGACCGACTTGTGCGCTCGAAATGTCAGAAGACAGGCCTCAGTTAGCTGAAAGCAAGTTACCTAGGGGTAGCTAGGCAAATTTTGTAGTGCTTAGGCATAGTTTTGAGTGCAAAACGTAAAATTTTGACCTACTCTTTACAGTTCTTCCGGAAGACTGAATTTTGGTTCATTTCATTTCAACGTTAATATCTGACAATCTAATTGACCGATTTGAGTTTTCATTTCAAATAATGAAAGAACATTGCTTCCGCCTGATAATATTTGGAGATGGAAATTGTGAATGTGAAATTCTTTGTTCTATAGGCATAAATAAAAATTGAGTCAAAAAAATTGTATTTGCATCTGCCTGGTTCCATGCTCATGTCACTCACAAACTCAAAATTGACATGGCTGAATAGGAAAGTTACTTGTGGTCATTTCGCTCACTCCATACTACCCACCTATCTCTAATGGCTTTCGAGTAATTAGTCAAAAATATAATACAAGATGCTAAATTTCTCGGACCACCTTTGCTTCGCACCATGGTTTCAAGTCTTAACACGCGCATTGACGGGGGCGGGTACCCGCCCCCTCGGGTTTTTCGGAGATAGTAGAAAAACGGCGGCGCGTAACGCCGCCGTACTTGGTATACCTTTTCCCTCATCATTTTTACAACTTCTGTGAAAATTTTAAGGTTAGGTCATCTCAGGTTAGGTCACCAGTACAGGTCAAGTGACCCGACCTCAAAAAAAGTTTAAGATAGCATAAGTCGGAGCAGGGTGAACTTATCCGATTGAAACTCATATCACATAATGGCCCCACCAAGTTCTCTAACATATGTTCCGGTATTTTTGATATCGATGACCTAAGGTCAGGTACAAGGCATGACCTCTCCATTGGAAATACATGGGAAAAATGGTTTTTACGGAATAACTCAGTAACGGATGGTGATAGAGCATTTATTTTAGCTGCATTAGACTCGCCTGGGCTTTACGGTTCTAATGATATGCATTTTATATAATTTGACCCTGACCTGACCTCAGGTCAGGTCAAATCTTTGATTTGACCTAGCAAGGTCAAATTATATATCATTCGATTCGGCTTGCTAAGAGGATTCATATAGTTTAAGTCGTTTTGCTCTATCTTTACTTGTTCAGATGTAATGCCCGAAAAACTGAATTTTACATGTTATCCCTATGACGGGCATGTTTTGACCTCTCGTGACCTTAAATGTGACCTGACAAAAAAATGGTTCAAATGTTTTCGATGGAGAAGTGGATGGGCAGCCCAACGCCGTTTACCGTTTTTCGCTACCTACCGTGGTTCTCGAGATCTTAGGGGGCGGGTACCCGCCCCCCGTCAATGCGAAGGTGGCTCAGACCCCCGTCAATGCGCGTGTTAAAAATGGATGGAAGTGGATGAAATTTGGTATGAAGCTAGCCTAGGATCCTAGCTCGACGACATCGACGATACGATAATTTCAGCCCAAAAGAATGTTTGGTTCGTCTTCTAGAAGCACCTTTATATTGTGGCTTTTCGGGACAAAGACAGCACCCGGCGCCAGCGTCCCGGTATATTCGGCTGTCCAGTGACCTCCTGACGGGTCACAGGTGTTCAGCTGATGGGAGAGTTCATATTGTGGCACGGTGGTCTAGTGGTTAAAGGGCCTGTCTTTTGATCAGGTAGGTCTGGTTTGAATCCGGGGGTGACCACGTACTCTTTATTGGTTATTTCAAAGAAAAGAATGATAAAACTGACTTGCAGGCTTATGAAGAATACATTAAGAACGAAATATGGTTTGTTTTCAGCACATTGTCATGCGGCTCTCCTGCGCCGTTGGGGCGTTAGCCAAGGTTGCAGACCGGAGTTTTGTGTTGTGCTACAAATTCTTATGGTATTAGCTGAAATATTCATGCCATGCTGTTAGTTTTCACGAGATCCTGAGTGGCGGTGTGCTGAAAAATATTTTTTGATTGTAACTATGAACAAATAAATAGAATCGGTCATTCGTCTCCGGAGGACGGTCTGTGCTCCACATTTGGGTATTGATGGTATATTTTTCGTGATGAATATATGTGAAATATCCGACAGCATGCAAGGTGGATGAATTTAGATTACATCTATCATTCGTCGCAACCATTGTAAAAAACTAATTCTAGATCTCTATAATCAAGTCAATCAATAAGTCATAACGGCGTTCTGCTGTGCTGTTTTATGAGAAAATAATTGCATTTACAGCGGAAAGCCCCGACATCTCTTCTAGACTCGCTTTATCATCCCATCCTAGGCAGACATACTTCCTTATTGTGACTTTTCCAGTGCAGAACTAGTGAGGACGTTTCACTGACGCCATTTCTTATTTTGGATACCTATTTCAGTCAATAAACGAATCTAAATCATGCTGTCATTAGACTTTTGGTAGTACAACGTTAGAGCTCGGTGAAGTTTTTGTCTTGCACAGTAATTTGTATTTAGGTGACGTGTTTCAGATACGCTACCAAAGTCGAGTGGTCGACAGTTTGTATACAAACACGAATTAGAACCCTAATTAAGTGTAAAACCAATGCATTGTTCCATGTGTATTAACAGAAAGAAGCCGCTGTTTCGTAAGGCTGCTGGAAAGATGTAGGACATGGAAATGGCAGGATAATTTCTGCACAATTACCATCTCTGGCAGGGAGGCATCATCTAAACACGTGGGTACGAAGCCTGGGTGGCGATGCCACACTGGTTGCTGCCATCTCGGGTCATGCGGATGTAGCCGGCCTCGCCCCAGCTGGGACCCCACGAGTTCTTGACCAGCCAGTATCCAGAGCCGTATCCAGCCACCAGCACTCCATGGTCCAGCTGAGTTGAGCTGCACATCCACTCGTCGTAGATGCCGGAGTTGTAGAGCTGGAAGGAGCGGTGGGAGGCGTCGATGGCGACGGCGATGGGACCGACGCTGCCGGCCGCATCCTGAAAAAACCACGGATTAGACACTGATTCTCACAGGCAGAATGTATACCTGACATCGCCCAAAATGATGTGAAAGTATGAGAACGTGGATTTTGTTAGAGAAGCAACTAGTGTTCTGCGTATTTTGCTATAAGGGACAAAAGTTTCGTTCGCAAACAATGGAAGCCGCTGCTATTTTCCGGCTATTTTGCAATCGGTCCGAAGCATTCTTCTTGGGTGCCATTCTCTCCAACGTGACGTTGGGTTTCTAGCATTCCGCGCAATGAAAGTCAAGCTCGCAAGGTTTAGGGCTGTGCTGGAGTTGGGGCTCACCATGAGGGAGCTCTCGGAGCCGCGGGGGATATCGACGTAGCTGGAGAGGCTGCCGACGGCGGAGGCGCTGTGGCAGTTACCGTCACGCGCTGTGTAGGGGTAGTTGGACTCGGTGGTGATGCCGTTGGCGCGGATGTACCTGTGGTATGGCGAAGAACGGATTGTGAGCTGGAAGTGGAGGGTAAAGAAGTTATCGAACTGCCTGATTCCATCGCCATCGATCTAATACCATCAAGTAATATTATTTTCTTATTACTGAGTGGCCTGATTCATTTGATAGCTTCCATGAGATTGGAACCGTAATAGCGTTGTTGGAGTTGATGTTGAATTCCTATGCCTCTAGCTTTTCACTTTTTACATTCCGACATCCAGGGAAAGCACTTCACTTCTTCCAGATTCAATCCTGCAATGCGATCAATCTGCAGAAAACAACATAAGACAACATTTCCGGTGTGACTTACTGGAAGGCGGCATCCATAATGCCGCCGTTGCAGCCCTGGTTGCCGTAGGAGCGAGAGCAGTCCACGAGCTGCTGCTCGGAGAAGGAGGTCAGGCTGTGGCCGGCCAGTGCCCAGGCGCCCTCCAGGGCGCCGGTGGCCGAGAAAGACCAGCAGGAACCGCACTGGCCCTGGTTCTTGACACCGGTGACAACTCCTTGATTGCGCCAGTCCATGGAGCTGGGTGCCTGACGCAGACGTGGTAAGCCTGGAGTGACGGATGACTTTTTACTGATCATTTTGTTACATGTTACTTAATTGGTACGTAGAACTGCTTGTATTTGTACAAAAGATTTTATGGGCTATAAAGATTTTATGGGCTATACAAGTATGTTTCTAAAATGGAGCACTTCATAGGGTCCAATCCCATATATATATATATATATATATATATATATATATATATATATATATATATATAGATATGTATATATATATATATATATATATAGATATGTATATATATATATATATATATATATATATATATATATATATATATATATATATATATATATATATGACAAGCGCCATGTTTTTTAAGGGATGTAATGGTCTTACGGATCAAACATATAGTCTTTCAAATGTGTCCTGGGTGCAATGTGCGTGTGTTCACGTTCTCTCCCATTGCACTCACATTGAACTCCAGCCTGACCTTACACTACACATGTATCTGTTCTCCTTACATTTCCCTTGATCTTGTGAGTCTCATGCGGCATGCTGCTTCCCATGACGAGACCCTTGTAGGTGGCGCTCCATTCCTCGGTGGTGAGGTCGGCGAACTGGTTGAGGGCCAGGTCGAAGGAGCGCTTGCCTGCGGCATAATCGGCGTTGTGCTTCTCGACGTAGTCCTTGTTGTCAGCGTACACCTGCAGAGAAGCAGGAAACACGTTTGAATACTCGTTTTCATGGATGCATTTATTATAAGCGTCACATGAAATGATAAAAAAACCAGCACTGCGTATACGAACGCTGAGTAGTTAAGCTAAGGCTTAGAAAAGCGGTAACGCTCATAACATGCGCCCCATAACATATAATTCGACAATAAGTAACTCATTTTTACCTTCATGCGGTAGAACTCTTCAATGGGGTTGACGTAAGACTTGCCATGTTTGGCCTTGAAGGCCGCCCATTCGTTCTGGTCCACAAAGGAGGTGGCCGCCCCGACCAACAGAACCAACACAAAGGTGCGCATCCTTAGACTTTGGCTGAAAACAAACACACACGTTTCGGCAAAGGTTTTTACCTAGGGTTGAGCCCCTAGTTATACTCTCAAAATGCTGATCTGTTGACAAATATCGTATTTCAAATGGTTTTCTAGGACTAATACCATGTTAGCAACTGCTGGTATCCAAAGTTTTTCCCAAATTTCAGGCTAAGAAGAGAGCTCGTCTCATCCCATAGGTTTCCATTCGAGCAATGTTTTCGCTTCGTCCCTAAAATTTTGGTTATATCATTTTGAAACACGCATTACTTGAAAAGTTTTTGATATGTTTTCAGGCATTGGCATTTTAAGAAAAAAAGATGTTTGGATTAACAAATGTAAAAACTTGATGAGCTGACGATCAGAAACATCATTTTAACCCTAAATATTTCAGTCAAACTCCTCGCTGAACGGAATTTGAAAAAGAAGGCTGAACGGAAAACTCGTCCGAGGGGGAACAAATATAGGAATAGAAAAACGCTGTCCCCTTTTTTAATGTAGTTTGAATAAAAAACATGACATGAACAATAAAAATTTTTCCATTCTAAGCTATTTCAATGCACTTTTCTTGAAACGACTGGGTTATTTTTTTCTGCATACATTTGCCTCGGTTTCTGATAATGGCCGTTTTATAACCTTGCATTATGAATATATCAGTCTCTTCTGCCGCTTTTGATTGCCTGACGCATGATGTTGAGACAACACACAGTATAAGAATGGACAAAATGAAACGTGCCAGAATACTTTTTAGACACGGGTTCAGGATGCACACGTATTGTTTGCAGGATTTCTGATCAAGATATTCATATTATTTTGATAAACGTCATTGCTCCCAGCATGTATTAAGTAATACGGTTTATAATGCATACACATATGAACTAGCCAACTATTTCTGATCTATGAAGGTTTTTTTAAGGCCCCTTGCCTACTATTTCAGAATAGCCTAAGACAGACAACACGGCGAGTTGAGAGTCAACACGGTGAAAAGGGGTTTGTTTACCAGGATTCCCAAACTGTGCAATAGGTTCCTGGATACATGTCGGGAGGCAGATATTTGGCAGCTTGGGAAAGCAGAGTACAAAAGCAGGTGCTTCGCTTTGTGCTGGGTGTGAGGGATTAGGTTTTGTGTGTATAGGTTTTACATCTATATTTTAAGTAGGTCTTAAGACTCTTTTACGTGTTTATGTTTTTATACCATTCATTTTTATATTTTACGTCTGTCTTAGGCTATTTTTATTTTCAAATGAATTTATAAATGTATTTATCTATATTTTTATGGGTAGCGGTGCATTTTTTACCTTTTGGAACCATTTCAAGCTCACTTGTTCCATCAAGTTTTAACAATCGTCTCGCGGCGTTGATCCTTCATTGTATATATTTTTATCAGATTGACTTCATCTGTAAATGGGCACCACGTCCGTTGATGATTCGCATGCAATAAACAAATAAACAATAAACAATATTTTATGGAGGGAGAAAGTGAAGCGTTATATAACAGCGGTACCAAAAAGTCATTTCTTGGCATGTTTTATTTTAATTTCCACCAGATATGGGCCACGTTATGCTACTGAAAGATTAATTTCTCGTCTTAGGCCTGGAAAGACAAGGTATCAAAGCTGGTGCCATGCATAAGGTGCCATGCCGTGTTCACATATCGCAGCTTGCTCCGAAAAAAATAGCCTAGCATGGTCTGTTTTTCATATGCTTCATATCATTGTAATCAAGCAGCTATGTAATTGTCGCAGTGCTGCAGTGTAGAGCATGCTTATAATATGCTAAGTTGTTATTGCAGGTATCTCCTGGGCGACTTTGGCGAGCTGGGTAATCATGTGATGAATTGCGGCTATTTCTTGCAGCCAGCTGTGTCAAGACTCTGAAGGAGTCCAAATATACAATCAAAGAATTTCCAAATTCTTTCATCTCGAATTTGAGAAGGTAGGCTGAATAAAGACCTAATATTTCCTTAATCCAATCTAATTTTCCAGATACTTTGGCTAGTTCTATCACTTTTAAGGCTATGCAATATGTAGGACCTTTTTGAAATCAGCCCTGGCACCTCATTACACGATGTATTTATTGTCGTGGTCGCCGCTAGACTTTCATAATACTGTATTCCATGAACAATACCGTCCGGTATTCTGTGGCGTACTCTTGGCCCAAAATGCAACGGTGTTTAGAGAATTCCGTTACAAGTCCAGAGTAGAATCCCGGCTATCTACAATCCAGTACTTATAGGTAATTGCAGGTTAGATCAACGTTTTAAGTACCACGTCCCCGAATTTAAGCCACAAATGCATCCACTAGGAGTATAGTTAAAAACATTATATTTCAATGTACTCTTACATGTTGATCACACGTACAACGGTCTATTGCACCTGCGACCAAGATTTCGAATTGCATCACAACATAACGTTCTTAACCAAACATAGATGGTGAAATTCTTCAACTCTGTCCCTCTTATCTTTCCCTTCTAAACTAGAATCTCACAGTGAGCTATGCTCCTATGCTTCACTTAGGTGCACACCCTGGTTCGTAGTTAATTCGTTTTTATTTTACTTTAAAAGTCTGCTTGCATACTTGCACCCCAGGAATATGTATGTATGTACGCATGTAAGGGTGTTAAGGCTCGGCGTGTGCACAGTACACTACATGGTATAAAAAAGTTGAAAGAGAGCGCATTTGAACTTCCAAATCACCCAAAACAGAGCAAACCTCTCTTCTCATAAATTTATGTTAAAGTCACTTTTGGTCCTAATTTTGCACGCTTATCCTGCTCACAAAGTGACTTATCTTATTATATTTAGGCACGTGGCACCATTGTACCGAAGTAGTCCAGTGCTTACCCGTGCCGGCAGGAAAGACTTACCGTTTTGATCCCAGAGAAGATGTAATTCAGTGGCACAAAGTTTATCCTTTTATATTCGGCACTATCAAAGGGTTGCAGACTATTCTGATAGATATGTTATTTCTTGTCAGCTGCATGAGAAAAGATAAAAAGGCAAGCATCTGGTGTCGTGACTGCCACACTGCATCATCTCAGAGCACTCAATAAAGTTTTCAACGTGATTGCGAAATGTGGTAGACGGGGGCCACGTTCCCCACTTGATAAAGGAGGTAGACATAACATAAAAATTTAGCGGAGGGATGTGCTGCCTTGATTTTTGTTTCTTTGCTAATGGGATCTGATGTATTTTTCCCCAGATTTTATGCATATATATATATATATATTTTTAGGGGTATTAATGATCCAAACGTTTCCCCACTTACAGCTGACGTTACGATTTCGCAGTGACATACAACCCTGGTAAACATTGCAACCTCCCTGTGCATTTAACCTTTAACGTCCCTGTGCTTTGTGGGACGTTAACCCGCGCCCCACCGGGGGTCCGGCGCCACCTTCGCCCCACCGGGGGGCCATCGATGGCCCCCCCTCTAACTCCGAAAATATGGGCGTTAGCGCAAATCTGCAAAGTGCAATAGAAAGCTCGCGTGAATTCAGTAAGAAATTACTTCGCATGTTTTAGTGCTCAGGTCAATGGTTTGACCTCCAGAGGTCAAATTAGGTCAAGATCGGCTATTTTCACTCAAATATGCAATGATTAAGCCAACTGGGCATAACTCTTATGTCATTGGAGCTATTGAGGCCTGGTAAAGTACATTTGATAGCAAATTGCCAGTACTTTTTCCGCTATGTGGAACGTAAAGACCTTCCGCCAGTGGTTTGACCGCCAGAGGTCACCTCGTGACCTAATATGACCTGAGGTCACGAAAGGTCAAAAGTGACCTTGCCGTATATCAAATGAAAGCCAGTGACACGACAAACACGATGGTGTTTGTTTCACCGCTCTAGCTTAATTAGGTCAAACGTTATTGTCAAAATACTGTTTTTGACCTCTGGTGACCTTGGATGACCTTGGAAAAGTCAAAGGGCAAATATGACCCCTGGGATTCGTGAAAGGGTGTCCAAAAACGTTGTTCTGAGCAGTCTGAGTATTTGCAATCATTTTTGTGGCTTTTATATCATGAAATAGCTTTTCCCCATGCTTTTCCAATGGGAGAGGTCGCCTCGTGACCTGACCTCAGGAACGAAATCGAAAAATGCCGGATATACACCTTGTAGACCCTGGAGGGGTCATGAAGTGTAGGAAGTCTCAAATCGATCGACTTTGAAATGTAGCTCTTACAGAGCTCTAAAAGTGAAGTGAGGTGACCTTGGTTGACCTCGTCTGGTGACCTGACCTTGGGTGACCCGGGGTAAAAAATTTCAGGGATGATGGGAAAATGATGCAGTGAGAGGTAGAGCCCTCAACCGCGGTGCTGCCCCTCGTCGTTTTTCTGCTATCCCGGAAAAACCTTAGGGGGGCCATCGATGGCCCCCCCGGTGGGGCGAGGGTTAAACTTTGGCTTCTAAATCAACCCTTCATTGTGGGAGTTGCTCATTCGGGTGGTGGGGTCGGGGTCTCCGTGACAAGTCCATTGATGACTTTAGTGAGGCTCCGACTCCAACAGCCGAACTGGTAACAACTTGGACAAAATTTATATAAAAAACCTAAAAATATACCTGCAACCTAAAAATACACTCTTCAAGAATGTAGCAACAAAATAGTAAGCTCTATACCGTAAAAAATAACAACAGGCTTGCCTCCAAGACAAATCAAGCTTAAACTCGAATACCCAAAGCTGATTTTAAGCCCGAAGATAAATATTGAGGTGATAGAATGACTGAAACATGAAATAAAGATGTATGGGGTATCTAAGAATGCTATGTAAAATGGGCGCACGTAGTTGAGCAAAAACATATTATAGGTGGGCATAAATTTTCACCAGCTCGCCAGCTACGGATCGTGACAGACCTAGAACATCGAAACTATACAGGACGACCGGAAATACTCACAAATCCAAATTCACGCCGCTGATCGAATACAGTTCATAACAAAATATTGAAACCTTCATGCTAAAAGAGATCACGCGGCCTCGCCCTTTATGTGCAATCAGGCATGGGCGCCGAAAGCGGGGGGATGAGGGGACGCGTCCCCCCCTGTTGGCCAACCAGGGGGGGACGTCCCCCAAAAATTTTGGGTCAATCGTCATTAATGCTGTCAGGTACCGAATATGCTCAAAATTCGCCTCCCCCGGTCAGCACCAGCCCGGGTCCGTCCCCTCCCCCTGCGAAAATTCTGTGGCGGCGCCCCTGCAATCAGGGAAGATATATTCAGGAGCAAGAGACGCATCTTCCAAGTCTTCAAAATGTGTCCATGATTTTCACCGTTTTCCTCTCCCTACAACCAAGCTGCACAAATCAGCTACTGCTCTCCACTGAGCCTGCTTTCAACGCTTCAACCCGCGCGACTAGCGAGTTTCCACAGGAGTCTGACATTTTCCACAGGAGCCTGACAGTCCCCACAGGAGCCTACCAGTTTTCACAAGAGTCTTACACTTTTCACAGGAGCATGACAGTTTCCACAGGAGGCTGAAAGTTTCCACAGGAGGCTGAAAGTTTCCACAGGAGGCTGAAAGTTTCCACAGGAGTCGGACATTTTCCACAGGAGGCTGACAGTTTCCGCAGGAGGCTGAAAGTTTCCACAGAAGTCGGACAGTTGCCACAGGAGGCTGAAAGTTTCTGCAGGAGCCTGATAGTTTGCATAGCACCTGACGGTCGCCTCGGAGGTATACTACGGTTTTTTTAGTGGAGTTGATGACGTTTTAGTGAGTGGAGTTTTTGAGTGGAGGGTGCAGGTTATTTCCAAAGAAAAGAACAATAAAACTGACTTACAGGCTTATGAAGAGATACATTGAGAGCAAAATATGGTTTACTTTCAGCACATTGTCATGCGGCTCTCCTGCGCCTGTGGGGCGTTAGCCCATGTCGTAGACCGGGGTTCTTCTTAAGTTGCGAGCGGTAATTTTCTGACCAAGAATTGACGTCCTTTTTGATATGGAAATTCCCTGATTCGACACCCGCATGCTTAAAGCTCACAAATGATGTCTTGTTCTGTGTATTGCAAGAAAAACCTCCGGAATATTGAAATTCCGGTGATCAATGCGTGACGTCGCCATGTGGATGCATTGCACGGCCAAAGTATCGGACCTCCTATATCCTTATGTTTATCCTATATTATGTATATGTATATATATATATATATATATATATATTTCCTATATATTACGTATCCTTGGGCTGGCCTATGAAATATAGTGCAATAATTAATACAGTAAGTAAAAAAATATGTAAAATGATTGAGACAATCCCAGGGTTGAAATGCAAATGTTGTGTGTCATGACTAAGGTTCTGAAATTATTTCCATTTATGCAAATTCGAAATCACCATGGATTTGAGTTTCAGACATGATAAAGTGTTTATTAATAATTAATTAATTCTAATTTTAAGTCCCAGCTACCATTCACTCAGCGGTCAGACTGGCCATGTCCATCGCTCCTAGGCATGGCCATGCACACCCAGAATAGCACCCTGCACTGTCACTCTGGAGTGCATAATAGTAGCTAAACTGATGCGACACACACTTTTTACAAAATCCCTTCCAACAGGGTGGCGTTGGTGATGCCGTATAACCGTGACAGTTGATGCGTTGTTATCATCACGATTTTTTACCTAAAAATAGCCCGGTTTCATCACAGGAAATCTGAAACAACCTCAAAAGGTATTGGTCGCCTGTACTTAACCTGTGAGCGAAAACATGCTGATTGGGTTTGATAACATTTGTTGCATGCTTCAGGCACGTTTATGGGATATATTTAGCGAGTTCTTCTGCTGATTTTCCCTACTTTTGCCGGGACCACACGTCATGGGCAGGGTTTGAGGCGAGAGAAATCATTTATTTTCTCCGACGTAGGTCAATTCTACCTCAAGTTTAGGGTGTGCCCAAACGAAAAGAGCCTTTTGGAATCACCTGAAAGATAAAGTAATTATCTCCAACGAACAAAAATAAGTAAGTTAGGTACCGGAGAGCCCTACATTGCCCCGTTGTGGTGAGATAAGTTACACCGTAATGGGCGCTAGGGTCAGTGTTAAAATACTCCATCTTCTGACTCCTCGAGACTTTAGACTTTCTCCAAATAGGGCCGGGGTGGCCTAGTGGTTGCGTTGCCAGTCTTTGGATCGGATAGCATGGATTAACGTGAGTTCAATCCCCACGGCGGGAAACCGCCTCCCGTGTCCGATCTGACCCGGTGGAGAGGATCCTTAAACACCCACGCCAATACTTCCTGTAATTGGGCAAGTGTGCCTGTTGGGAGTGGCCCTAATAAAATAAAATAAAATAAATAGAATGGACAGATGGGGAGTTTTCTGCTCTCTGGTCAGCTTTGGCATAGCTTCAGCGTTGACATAGTTTCAGCATTGGCATAGCTTCAGCGTTGGCTTAGCCTATGTGTTGTGATAGCCTCAGCATCATAGTCTCAGCGTTGGCATAACTTCAGCGTTGACATAGTTTCCGCGTTGACATAGCTTCAGCGCTGACATAGCTTCAGCGTTGACATAGCTTCAGCGTTGTCATAGCTTCAGCGTTGACTTAGTCTCTGCGTTGTCATAGCTTCAGCGTCATGGTTTCAGCGTTGGCATAGCTTCAGCGTTGACATAGCTTCAGCGTTGACATAGTTTCAGCGTTGACACAGCTTTGCGTGGAGTGAGCTTTGACATGATTTCGGACAGTTCATGAGAAGTTCCCTATGCAGAGTTCTCCACTGTAACACTGACGTATTTACATTTGCTCGTTTTGCAAGTACATATTCCTTAGGTACAAAAGCAGCTCCTACAGAAGCATTTTGGACGTGTTTGCTGCTTTTTCGATGCGATACATTGAGAGCCACGTTAATCCTTCAAATTGTATTGACAAAGCGGGGTGAAAACAAAATTAAATTCAGTTATATTTTCCGGACTTGAGCAATTAATACAACCGAATATTTTGTTTTGTGCTACGAATTCTTATCAAATTAGATGATAGATCAATGCCATGCTGTTATTCTTTACGAGATCCTGGGTGGCGGTGTACTGAAAACAATTGTTTTATTGTGACTAAAAACAAATAAATAGAATCGGTCATTCATCTCCGCAGGACGGTCTGTGCTCCACATTTCGGTATTCACGGTATATTTTTCGTGATGAATATATGTGAAATATCCGACAGCATGCAAGGTATACTTCCTCATCGTGACTTTTCCAGCGCAGAACTAGTGAGGACGTTTCACCGACGCCATTTCTTATTTCGGATACCTATTTCCGTCAACAAACGAATCTAAATCATGCTGTCATTATACTTTTGGTAGGACAACGCTACAGCTCGGTGAAGTTTTTTTCTTGCGCGGTAATATGTATTAAGGTGACGTGTTTCAGATACGCTACCAAAGTCGAGTGGCCGATAGTTTTTACACAAACACGAATTAGAAGCCACTTAAGTGTAAAACCAATGCATTGTTCCATGTGTATTGAACAGAAAGAAGCCGCTGTTTCGTAAGGCTGCTGGAAAGATGTAGGACATGGAAATGGCAGGATAATTTCTGTACAATTACCATCTCTGGCAGGGAGGCATCATCTAAACACGCGGGTACGAAGCCTGGGTGGCGATGCCACACTGGTTGCTGCCATCTCGGGTCATGCGGATGTAGCCGGCCTCGCCCCAGCTGGGACCCCACGAGTTCTTGACCAGCCAGTATCCAGAGCCGTATCCAGCCACCAGCACTCCATGGTCCAGCTGAGTTGAGCTGCACATCCACTCGTCGTAGATGCCGGAGTTGTAGAGCTGGAAGGAGCGGTGGGAGGCGTCGATGGCGACGGCGATGGGACCGACGCTGCCGGCCGCATCCTGAAAAAAACCACGGATTAGACACTGATTCTCACAGGCAGAATGTATACCTGACATCGCCCAAAATGATGTGAAGGTATGAGAACGTGGATTTTGTTAGAGAAGCAACTAGTGTTCTGCGTATTTTGCTATAAGGGACAAAAGTTCCGCTCGCAAACAATGGAAGCCGCTGCTATTTTCCGGCTATTTTGCAATCGGTCCGAAGCATTCTTCTTGGGTGCCATTCTCTCCAACGTGACGTTGGGCTTCTAGCATTCCGCGCAATGAAAGTCAAGCTCGCAAGGTTTAGGGCTGTGCTGGAGTTGGGGCTCACCATGAGGGGAGCTCTCGGAGCCGCGGGGGATATCGACGTAGCTGGAGAGGCTGCCGACGGCGGAGGCGCTGTGGCAGCTACCGTCATGCGCTGTGTAGGGGTAGTTGGACTCGGTGGTGATGCCGTTGGCGCGGATGTACCTGTGGTATGGCGAAGAACGGATTGTGAGCTGGGAGTGGAGGGTAAAGAAGTTATCGAACTGCCTGATTCCATCGCCATCGATCTAATACCATCAAGTAATATTATTTTCTTATTACTGAGTGGCCTGATTCATTTGATAGCTTCCATGGGATTGGAACCGTAATAGCGTTGTTGGAGTTGATGTTGAATTCCTATGCCTCTAGCTTTTCACTTTTTACATTCCGACATCCAGGGAAAGCACTTCACTTCTTCCAGATTCAATCCTGCAATGCGATAAATCTGCAGAAAACAACATAAGACAACATTTCCGGCGTGACTTACTCGAAGGCGGCATCCATAATGCCGCCGTTGCAGCCCTGGTTGCCGTAGGAGCGAGAGCAGTCCACAAGCTGCTGCTCTGAGAAGGAGGTCAGGCTGTGGCCGGCCAGTGCCCATGCTCCTCCAGGGCGCCGGTGGCCGAGAAAGACCAGCAGGAACCGCACTGGCCCTGGTTCTTGACACCGGTGACAACTCCTTGATTGCGCCAGTCCATGGAGCTGGGTGCCTGACGCAGACATGGTAAGCCTGGAGTGACGGATGACTTTTTCCTGGTCATTTTGTTACATGTTACTTAATTGGTACGTAGAACTGCTTGTATTTGTGCAATATAAAGATTTGATGGGCTATACAAGTATGTTTTTAAAATGGAGCACTTCATAGGGTCTAATCCCATATATATATATATATATATATATATATATATATATATATATATATAGATGTATATGACAAGCGGCATGTTTTTTAAAGGATGTAATGGTCTTACGGATCAAACATATAGTCTTTCAAATGTGTCCTGGGTGCAATGTGCGTGTGTTCACGTTCTCTCCCACTGCACTCACATTGAACTCCAGCCTGACCTTACACTACACATGTATCTGTTCTCCTTACATTTCCCTTGATCTTGTGAGTCTCATGCGGCATGCTGCTTCCCATGACGAGACCCTTGTAGGTGGCGCTCCATTCCTCGGTGGTGAGGTCGGCGAACTGGTTGAGGGCCAGGTCGAAGGAGCGCTTGCCTGCGGCATAATCGGCGTTGTGCTTCTCGACGTAGTCCTTGTTGTCAGCGTACACCTGCAGAGAAGCAGCAAACACGTTTGAGTACTCGTTTTGATGGATGCATTTATTATAAGCGTCACATGAAATGATAAAAAACCAGCACTGCGTATACGAACGCTGAGTAGTTAAGCTAAGGCTTAGGAAAGCGGTAACGCTCATAATATGCGCCCCATAACATATAATTCGACGATAAGTAACTCATTTTTTACCTTCATGCGGTAGAACTCTTCGATGGGGTTGACGTAAGACTTGCCATGTTTGGCCTTGAAGGCCGCCCATTCGTTCTGGTCCACAAAGGAGGTGGCCGCCCCGACCAACAGAACCAACACAAAGGTGCGCATCCTCAGACTTTGGCTGAAAACAAACACACACGTTTCGGCAAAGGTTTTTACCTAGGGTTGAGCCCTAGTTATACTCTCAAAATGCTGATTTGTCGACAAATATCGTTTTTCAAATGGTTTTCTGCGAATAAAAGCATGTTGACAACTGCTGGCATGCAAAGTTTCCTCAAGTGTCCGGCTAAGAAAGAGAGCGCGTCTTATCCCACAGGTATCCGTTCGAGCAAATCTTTTCGCTTAGTCCCTAAAATTTCGTTTTTATCATTTTGAAACACGCATTACTTGAAAAGTTTTTGATATTTTTTATACATTGGCATTTTAAGAATTTGGATTAACAAATGTAAAATTTGATGTGCTGGCGATCAGAAACATCGTTTTAATCCTAAATATTTTCTGTCAAACTCGTCGCTGATTGGAATTTCATAAAGGAGGCTGAACGAAAAACTCGTCCGAGGTGGAACAAATATAAGAATAAAAAGACGCTGTCCCCTTTTTACTGTAGTTTGGATAAAAACATGACATGAACAATCAAAAGTAATCCATTCTAGGCTATGTCAGTGCACTTTTATCTGGAAAAGACTGGTAATTTTTTCTGCATACATTCGCCTCGGTTTCTGTTAATGGCCATTTTATTCCATTTGAATTATGAAGATATCAGTATCTTCTGCCTCTTTTGATTGCCTGAGGCGTGTTGTTGAGACAACGCACAGTGTAAGAATGGACAACATGAATCGTGTCCAAATATTTTTCAGACACGGGTTCAAGATGCGCACGTATGGTTTGCAGGATTTCTTATCAAGATATTAGTATGATTTTAATAAAGGTCATTGCTCCCAGCAAGTATTAAGTAATAAGGTTTATTAAACATATATGAACTAGCCAACCATTTCTGATCTATGAAGGTTTTTTAAGGCTCCTTGGCTGCTATTTCAGAATATTATACGGAGAGAGAAAGTGAACCGTTATAAAAACGCGGTACCAAAAAGTCATTTTTCGGCTTGTTTTATTTTAATTTCCACCAGATATGGGCCACGTTATGCTACTGAAAGATTAATTTCTTGTCGTAGACCTGTAAATATAATTTATCAAAGCTGGTGTCATGTATAAGGTGCCATGCCGTGTTCAAATATCACAACTTGCTCCGAAAAAATAGCCTAGCACAGTATGTTTTTCATATGCTTCATATCATTGTAATCAAGCATCTATGTAATGTTCGCAGTGCTGCAGTGTAGAGCATGCTTATAATATGCTAAGTTGTTATTGCGGGTATCTCCTGGGAGACTTTGGCGAGCTGGGTGATCATGGGATGAATTGCGACTATTTCTTGCATCCAACTGTGTCAAGACTCTGAAGGAGTCCAAATATACAATCAAAGAATTCCCTAATTCTTTCATCTCGAATTCGAGAAGGTAGGCTGAATAAAGACCTAATATTTCCTTAATCCAATCAAATTTTTCAGATACTTTGGCTAGTTCTATCACTTCTTAAGCTATGCAATATGTAGGACCGTTTTTGTAATCAGCCCAAGCGCCTCATTACACGATGTATTTATTGTCGTGGTCGCCGCTAGACTTTCATAATACTGTATTCCATAAACAATACCGCAACGGTATTCTGTGGCGTACTATTAGCCCAAAATGCAACGGTCTATAGAGAATTCCGTAAAAAAGTTCAAAGTAGAACCCCGACTATATACAAACCAGTGCTTATAGGTAATTGCAGGCTAGATTAACGTTTTAAGTACCACATCCGCGAATTTAAGCTACAAATGCATCCACTAGGAGTATAGTTAAAAACATTCTATTTCATTGTACTTCTACAAGTTGATCACACGTACAATGGTCTATTGCACCTGCGATCAAAGTTTAGAATTGCATCGAAACATAACGTTCTTAGCCAAACCTAGTAGGTGAAATTCTTGAACTCTGTCCCTCTTATCTTTCCCTTCTAAACTAGAATCTCACAGTGAACTATGCTCCTATGCTTCACTTTGGTGCACACGCCGGTTCGTAGTTAATTCGTTTTTCTTTTACTTTAAAAGTCTACTTACGCCCTAGGGGTATGTATGTATGTACGAATGTAAGGGTGTTAAGGCTCGGCGTGTGCACAGTACACTACATGGTATACAAAAGCTGAAAGAGAGTGCATTTGAACTTCGAAATCACCCAAAACAGAGCAAACCTCTCTTCTCATAAATTCATGTTAAAGTCACTTTTGGTCCTAAGCATGCACGCTTATCCCGCCCAAGAAGCCACCTATCTTATTATATTTCGGCATATGAAACCATTGTACCGAAGTAGTCCAGTGCTTACCCGTGCTGGCAGGAAATACTTACCGTTTTGATCCCAGAGAAGGTGTAATTAAGAGGCGCAAAGTTTATCCTTTTATATTCGGCTTTATCAAAGGGTTGCAGACTATTCTGATAGATGTGTTCTTACTTGTCAGCTGCATGAGAAAAGATAAAAAGGCAAGCACCTGGTGTCGTGACTGCCACACTGCATCATCTCAGAGCACTCACTAAAGTTTTCAACGTGATTGCGAAATGTGGCAGACGGGGGCCACGTTCCCCAATTGATGAATGAGGCAGACATAACATGAAGATTTAGCGGAGGGACGCGCTCGTTTTATTTTTTCTTTCTTTGCTAATGGGAACTGATGTAGTTTTTCAAATTCTACGCATACATATGTATATATTTTGGGGGTATTAATGATCCAAAGGTTTCCCCACTGACAGCTGACGTTACAATTTTGCAATGACATTCAACCCTGGTAAATATTGCAACCTAAAAACATACCTTCAACCTAAAAATACACTCTTCAAGAATGTAGCGACAAAAGAGCAAGCTCTATGCCGTAGAAAAACCGCATGTTTGCCTCCAAGATTAATCAAGCTTAAACTCGAATACCCAAAGCTGATATAAAGCCCTAATATAGATAGTGAGCTGATAGAATGACTGAAACATGAAATAAAGATGTATGTGGTAGCTAAGAATGTTATGTAAAATGCGCAAACGTAGCCGAGAAAAAAACATATTATAGGTGGACATAAATCCTCACCAACTCGCCAGCTACGGATCGTGACAGACCTAGAACATCGAAACTATACAAGACGACAGGAAATACCCAATAACCACAACTCCAAATTCACGCCGCCGATCGAATACAGTTCATAAAAATATTGAAACCTCCATGCAAAAAGAGATAACGCGGGCTCGCCCTTTGTGTGCAATCAAGGAAGATGTATTCAAGAGCCCGAGACGCATCTTCCAAATCTTCAAAATGTCTTGTCCATGATTTTCACCCTTTTCCTCTCCCTACAACCACGCTGCACAAATCAGCTACTGCTCTCCGCTGAGCCTGCTTTCAACGCTTCAACCCGCGCGACTTGCAAGTTTCCACAGGAGTCTGAAATTTTCCACAGGAGTCTGACATTTTCCACAGCAGCCTGACAGTTCCCACAGGAGCCTAACAGTTTTCACAGGAGTCTTACACTTTCCACAGGAGACTGACAGTTTTCACAGGAGCCTGACAGTCTCCAGAGGGGCCTGACAGTTTGCATAGCACCTGAAGGTCGCCTCGGGGGTACACTACGGTGTTTTTTTTAGTGGAGGGATAGCATTTTAGTGAGTGGAGTTTTTGAGTGGAGGGTGCTGGTTATTTCAAAGAAAAGAATAATAAAACTGACTTACAGGCTTATGAAGAGATACATTCAGAGCAAAATATGGTTTGCTTTTAGCACATTGTCATGCGGCTCTCCTGCGCCGGTGGGGCGTTAGCCCAGGTCGCATACCGGGGTTCCTCTTAACCCTTGCCCCGGTGGCGGGTACGAGCCACCTTCGCCCTGGTGGGGGGGGCTAAAAAAGACCCCCACGATATCAAAAACTAAGAGAGCTAGAAAAAGCGCAAAACTACAATCGAAACCTCTTCAAAAATGATATCGAAAATACTTCAATCATTGTTCTTGTCAGGTTAATACCAAGGTCACCAGAGGTCAAAATAGGTCAAAATCGCTAATATGAGGTGTACTAAGAAAATATCATATATCTCAGAAACTATGATAGCTAGAAACATTTTTAACACCATTCGAAAGTTCTATTTTAGTCTATTTGAAATTTATAAAGTAAAAAACCAAAAAATATTTATTTGACCTAAGGTAACCTTTTAAATGTCACAAGTCAAAATTTTTGGCATTAACTTCAGAAATGGGCTAAAAGCAAGTCGTAACCGAAGTTTAAATTTGATTCCATCCATACTTACTGAGAAAAGCTCATTTCGTGATTTTCCCCATGTATTTACAATGGGGAGGTCATGCTCTGCACATGACCTGAGGTCACCAATATCGAAAACCCCGGAACAAATATTGTAGCTCCTGGTGGGCCCAATATTTGGTATGAGTTTCAACTTGCTTGATTAACCGTTCTTTTAGTTGCGGCCCTAAACATTTTTTGAGGTGAGGTCACTTTACCTGGCCCGGTGACTTGACCTGATATGACCTTGAGCTAAAATTTTCAGGAAAGATGTAAAAATGATGGAGGAACAGGTAAACGAAGTTTGGTGGCGCTGCGCGCCGCCGTTTTTTGGTCACTTTGGAAAACCCCGAGGGGGGTCTAAAAAGATCCCCACCCGGGTGAAGGTTAAGTTGCGAGCGGTAATTTTCTGACCAAGAATTGACATCCTTTTTGATATGGAAATTCCCTGATTCGACATCCACATGCTCAAAGCGCACAAATGATGTCTTGTTCTGTGCATTGCAAGAAAAACCTCCGGAATATTGAAATGCCGAATCGCCGTATCCATGCTCTTGAACCACCACACGCCATCCCAACCATCATTAACCGCAGACCTGAGCCGAGATTGAAGACCATGGCGGGCCCAGGCAACCAGCGTCCGAGATTTCTTACGGAACCAAAGCTGGTAAACATCTCACAACCAGTGCAGATATCAGTCACGTCAGCATGCAGACCACCACAGCCTCTGAAACCCAGCAGACCAAGAGTTTTGAGGGTGATCAACATTGATAGAATGACCTACCGAGTTCCGTAACGTACGAGTGACGCAAAACGACTACAAATAGCCCATCTGAATATTCGCTCGATTATGTCGACCGAGAAGATCGATAAGACAAGTCTTCTACTGGAAGATCATAAGCTGGACTGTTTGTGTTTTTCAGAAACATGGGTGAACAACGCGACGGCGGGAAACAGTTCGATGATCTTTCACGGATATAAGGTCTTTCGACGAGACCGTACCAATGCTAAACGAGGACGGGAAACCGCTTGTGGCGGAGGTGTAGCAATCATCGTCAAAGATGAGCTACTGCCACAAGTTCTGAAGGTAACTTCCGACGCAAAGAGTCAATTGGAAACATTGTGGATTAAGGTCAGTGGCAAAGGAGCTAGAGCAGCTGTCATAGGAGTGGTGTATAGAGCACCGGACACTGCTGCCGATGCCATCTCTGTGGATCTCAGGAACCAGCTGGAGGAGATCTTACTGATGGACAAGCCGACATTTCTTCTTGGAGACGTAAACCTCGACCTCCTTCACGCCGCTAAACCAGTTGTATCACAATACGTGAAAATGATTCAAGACCTGAATCTGACACAGCTGATTAAACAACCGACCCATTACGCGGCGACACCCAGCCTTCTCGATCACATCATCAGCAATGTTTTGGACCTGCAAACACAATCAGAAGTAGTCGCCGTCAACATCAGTGACCACCATCTGATTAAAGTAGAAGTATCTTTTCATCGCATCAAACAAACGCCGAGAGAAAGAACTGTACGCTCTACTAAAGACACATACTTCAACCACCTGTGCTACGACCTCCTTCAATCCAACTGGTCACCTCTATATGCAGCGACAATTATTGACACCAAGTATGATGCATTTTTGGAGGTCTGGAACCGTAATATTGACCAACACTGTCCAATGAAGACCGTACGCTTTCAACGCCCAGCCTATCCGTGGCTCACCGATAATTTGTAGCTGCAGGATTTGAAGCATCGCCGCAACGAAGCAAAACGTCTCGGCAAGGACGATGAATTTAAAGTCCTATCAAAATATTTCGACAGGAAGCTCCGAAGAGCAAGGACGAATTTTTTTGCCGTCGCAAGGAATGAGACTTCTAAGCTCACTTGGTGCAAACTTAATAAATTTGCCATGCAAAATAAACGACAGAAATCCGACACGACAATCGACAACGACACTGCCAACAACTTCAACGAGTTTTTCGCCAACGTTGGAAGCCGAGTGGCAGAGCAAGTAGCTGCCTCAGCCAGCGAAACACTGCCTCAGCGCTTTCCTCGCGTGGTTGCTGACATGTTTCAGGTGCATTCTGTCACTCTACCCGAGCTCAGTTCTGCCCTCTACCGGATGAGCGACTCAAGAGCAGTCGGAAAGGACGGCGTGAGCATGGAGCTCTTAAAGAGGTGCTTCGCTGTCGTTGGACCCCATCTCCTTCATGTGATTAACCACTCCCTGACCACCGGGACAGTACCTAATCTCTGGAAAATTGCGACCGTGGTACCAATACATAAATCGGGAGATAGGACCGAACCATCCAACTACCGACCGGTCAGTGTTCTCAGTGTGGTTGGGAAGCTGGCAGAGAAAGTTGTCACCACTCAGCTCCTAAAATATGTAACATCTCATCACATATTGTCTACATGCCAGTACGCGTACCAACCACGTCACGGCACTGAGGATGCTATGTTGGACAGAGTGAGCTTCATCTCCAACAACATGGATGAAGGCCGTCTCACATCCCTATGCTCGACAGACCTTTCCAAGGCTTTCGATTGTGTGGACCACCGCAAGCTGCTCGACAAGCTAGAGTGTAACGGAATTTCATCGCACTGGTTCTATGATTACTTCCTGAATAGAAAACAGAGCGTGAAAGGAGGCGACTCTGTAAGGAACGTCCCTGCTGGCGTAGTTCAAGGCAGTAACGTAGGCCCCATCATGTTCCTGCTGTTTACTAATGACCTTAGCTGCTACTTATCAGATGACTGTAAGATCGATGCCTATGCCGCTGACACACAACTGCTCCACTCCGCTGCTCCAAACCATACTGATCTCGATCACCTGAAAGCGAGCATCGAAGAGGACCTAGTCATCGTGTCCAAGTGGTTCAAATCGAACGGCATGAAGCTAAATCCAAGCAAAACCGAATTCATTACATTCGGAACGCCTCTTCAGACCAAACAAGCGAATAATTTTGAAGTCACTTTTGAAAAAACAACGCTGAAATCTGCCCAAACAGTGAAAATTCTTGGAATAACTTTGGACAAGCATCTGACTGGGGAGCAGCAAACATCCATAGTCACAAAACGATGCTTTGGCTCACTTCTCTCTATCAATAAGCTGGCTCACACTCTCCCTCGAAAAACACCCAAAACGCTGGTAGAAGCCCTCGTGTATCCTCACTTGCGGTACTGTCTACCCTCCTGGGCACCAGTCACTGATCAGAACCGCCAAAGGATGAACAAGGTCGTGAACTTCGGGGCTCGAATCGTCGCCGGCAAAAAGAAGTACGACCGAATCAGCGCAGCCAGGCGGGAGCTCGGGTGGCTAAGCTTTACCGAGCTCATTTCGACATGCGACACATCAGCCATTCATAAATTGGTTCACCTAACTGAAGGCCCACAGAAAAACAAGTATCTGGTCAAGAAAAGGCATGAGGTATCATGCAGGACAACACGTGCATCAGCCGACACTACCATCATCCAAACTTCCAACACAAGACCACCAAATTTAGAAACAACACACAAGAGATTCCCGCACCGAGCCGTCAGAACCTGGAACGCACTGCCTACGACTGCAAGACACACCAAGAACAGCTACAGCTTCAAACAGAAAATAAAGAAACTCATCCGACCCTAAATCATAATCTGTGTTACTGTGTCAATCCATTATCAGTAAAATCCATGACTTTTCATTCAATAATTATAATAATAGTCTGTCATCCATAATTAGCACAAGCGATGTTAAAGGATGATCTGTGTCACTGAGTTAAGTGTAAACGGAGATGTAATTGCCACGACAACGTGGGTATCTCTGAGAAAGCAAATACAATGCCGGTGGTCAATATGTGACGTCACCATGTGGATGCATTGCACGGCCAAAGTATCGGACCTCCTATATCCTAATATATATATATATATATATATATATATATATATATATATATATATATATATATATATCCTATATATTACATATCCTCGGGCTGGCCTATGAAATATAATGCAATAATTAATACAGTAAGTCTAAAAATATGTGCAATGGTTGAGACAGTCCCAAGGTTGAAATGTAAATGTTGTGCGTCATGACTAAGGTTCTGACGTTATTTCCATTTCTACAAATTCGAAATCATCATTGATTAGAGTTTCAGATATGATACGTTGCCCTTAATTCTGAAATTACTCTCCATAGCAATGTCGTATTGCATGCATACGTGGTATTTTATCAGGTATTCTGGATCTCCTAGTTAGAAAATCAGGTAAGCTCGCCAATAGAATACGCGAAACATCAATTTTGAGTGATTGTAAGGCATCCTGGAGTAAAAGTAGTAATAGATGAAATGGATGACTGGTGAAAAATAATTATGATAACAAAAACAAAAACTGTTTAAATGACCTCTCAAGATTCATTAGAAGCCTGCCTTTATTATTCCCACAGGGTAATAATAAGCATTTATTATCATGCTCAGAGAACTGTATTAACACATTTTCACGCGGGCTGAGGTGAAAATGGCTGGGCTTATGAAACGCCGGCGCCGATAGGTCTCCTGATTTACCCACGCACGAGTGGCTGCTCCTTAGGAAAGAAGGCGCAGTCGGGTTTTATTCAGAAGAAGGGTCAATGGTTTTGTTCAGAACTGGTGACGATTTTCTGATGCGCCCACGCAAGAGAAGCCACTCCTTAGGAAAGTTGACGGCTGACCAGTCATCAGCCCGCTGGTGGTGACTTTAAGCATCGGCTCGTCAGACCCGGCTGTCATCCGGGATCTGTGCTCGCCAAACTCTAATCCTTCTCGCAACCACCCAACAGTCACATCCAGCCATAAATAGCCTCTTTCCAGCGGAAGTGCGCACCTTCCCGGCGAATTTCCAGTCCACCGGCCAGGGTGGCGGGATGACGCTGGGATCCCCGCTGGGGAGTGGTGCCGCTGTCAGCCGCCTCTGACGGTGCCTTACCGAGAAGTCGGAACCGGTTTTTGGGAGATGAGCAGCGACGCTAGCCTGCGGCGAACCCGTCAGCTCAGTGCGGAATCGGACCTGTATAAAGCCGAGAGCCTTGCTGGAGCCGGCATCAGTGGACGGGAGAGAGTTCTGGAGAGGCCTCCGAGCGTGAATACTTACTACACCATGAAGCTTGTGAGTGCGGCACGCTTTTGCTGTTAAGATTTGGGACGATGTAGAGCAAGCGACCGTGTGCCAGTTGCTGTAACCGAGGTGACCTTCGTGTTCACTCTGTAGTGACTTTTAGGTCAAGGCGTGAGATCCGACCCGCTTATGGTCCACCTAACAGTACTTGGTGTTGTTCTCGGTGCTTCTGGTCATGCCAGCTTCAGTTTAAACGCATTGTGACTCAATCCGAACTCCTTAAAAATTCAGTGGTGAATAACGTCTAGTGTCTGTTGCAGTTCTTTCTGGCCTGTCTAGTGGCGGCGGCGGCGGCGCGACCGCAGAATATTGACGAGTACGGCAACATCATCCCGGAGCCGGAGAGGAAGGAGCCTCAGATCCGCATCCTCAGCCAGTACTTCAACCAGGACGGCCAGGGCAACTACGAGTACGGCTACGAACAGGACAACGGCCAAAGGGTAGGTGAAACAAGCACGGCTTTTTAGAAACGTGGCGTTCTTATTGATCTGAGCAGCTGAGCCAAACAAACTGGGCTGGAGTTAATAATCAAAAGTGGTTTTATTCATGCTTTATTCGTATCAATGATTCATGATTAGCATTTGGAACTTCAATGCTGATTTCGGCCACTGTTAGTACGAAAAACAACGATGAGAATTGGGAATGTTCAATGCCTCAACAATCTCACGAGGAGCAATGAAACACAATACAGTGGAACTTTAAATTGGTACTTTCTGGTGCAACGGCTGCTCTAATGCAATCTTCTATCAATCGGCCAGCTGAAGAGAGAATTCAAGCTGCACTATATATTTGTGCACCATTTATTGCACCCATGATATCGCCCATAAGCCGTTAGTTTATTCCATCGCATGAAACTGCTCCCAAAATAACCATGACATCCGAATGGATATCTTCCTTTCACGGCAATTAAACAACAGCATAAGGCCCTTACAAATACATGTGCTGTATCTTTTGCTGGGATGGTGGCGTGAGACAGAAATTTGCATCGAATACATCTTTCACTACGATTCCAATCGGAGTTGCGCCAATTTCACATCGTGTCCTACATTCCGAAGTATTAATCAGTTTTCAATGCGACTGCACGCACGCCTTGAATAGCATTTATGCACGTATCAAGCCAAGAAACATGATCACCCTCTAACGGCGCCTGTCTTTGGCAGGTGGAGGAGGTCGGCAAGTCCTACCCAGGAGACGAGCCCGAGACGGGCAGCATCAGCAAGGAGGGCAACTTCGAATGGATCGCACCCGACCAGCAGAAGTACCGTGTTGACTACAGAGCAGATGAGGGAGGCTTCCAGCCCCAGGCTGATCATCTTCCCCAGGCTCCGGCCCAGATCCCTGAGTACGACCAGCTGCGGCAGGAGCATCCCGAGCTCTTCGTGGGCGCCTTCTGGCTCAACAATTAATTGGATGTGTCCCGGAAACGGTGTTGATGATGGGTGTCTTCAGGGAGTAAAGTGCGCCTTCAAAATTGTGACCTAATACTAGGAAGTTTACCAGAAACGAGACTTATTTTCTGTCAGCATTAGTCAATGACAGACATTTTCAGGGTAACATGAAGCTGGAGGTACTTAATTGAGTTCAGGAACGAAAAATACAAATGCTGAGACATAAGACCTTAAATCTGACAAAAGGTGCAGGTTTGGCGATGGTGTGCAGATTTGAGTGGCCTTAAGCACATGTGCTAAGCCGCAAAGGATCGCCACGCGACCACACCGTGCCCAGTGTAGTGCTTCGTTGCAACATATCAGGCCGCATTGTTGGTTTCTTGGTGCTCCTGCGTTCTGTGTATTTAAACCGTTGTTTAATAAAACTTTGTATTACAACACTTTTTAACTGGAATATGAAATACGATTAAGTAAATGAAAGTACCCAGCTCTATACTTCACCTACCAGCAACACTGCTTTGCCTTGTTAGTTAGGAAAAAAACATTTGATAAGTTTAGTGGCGACGAGATATTGTTCGTAGATCCTCAAGAAGTTGTTTTACCACATACAAATACATTTTTAGACTTATCGACGTACGGCAGTGCCTCAAACTCTTCTCCTTCTGAGCCAGTTTCCATACGAACTTAAAATAAGAGCGTGCTTTTGCGAGTCCCAAAAAGTCCTAGTCGTTGCTATTAATTTTTTTATTTTTTACCTGGTCGCTTCATTTCTTGTAAACAACAGCCCTGCACTTCTGGTGGTTCAAAGAGTGCCAGTTGTCTTTTCTTGCGCAGCCTTAGATTTTTTAATCATTTATTTGTTCTGAATATCATGATTTTTTGGTGAAAAAAATTATGCGACATACATGCAACCAGGTCCGTATATGGAGAACGAGGGGGTTGTTTGTGGTTCATTAACACGCGGAGTAAATTGGTGGTCCTCGTATCCCCCATATATTTTTTTCAGCGTAGCCGAAGAGCCGTACAGAGCCCTTAAAGATTACGCGGTCATATTTTTATCAATGACCGCGTCCATGGATGAAGAAATTGTAAACATCGATCGATATTTCCTTACTTACAGGTTTTCAAAGCCAGGCACGTACATACATACATACATACATACTTACATAGATCGCCACCATCGCGTGGCTGTATCAGCTCGCCTGCATTGTAGATCGAGTGGTGACGTCATAATGCCATTTATCGGGATAGTATAAAAAGTCGCCTAAAATGCAGGCCAATTTTAAGTTCAAAGGTCCGAAGTCGAGGCCATATTGTCCTTTTCAAGTTCATTTGCTTCAGTGCTTCAATCCAGATTATGTCACCCAGTGTGACTTTTGTTGGGTTATGGCGTCGTATCAGAACTTACATCAGGTTGATCTCGAGGTCAAAGGGTCATGCTTCAAGATCGATGTCTCACTTCTAGATCAAGGGGCAATGCATTGTAAGTAAAAGTGAACACTAAGGGGAATATATCGTATTTTGACGTCATAGGTTAATGATCTTGAATGACCTTAACCCTAACATTTATGCTTTAGCATCTCATGGGACCTCCTCCATGATCCCAGTCCATTTGCAGCGAGTTTCCGAGTTTTTCATAATATTGGTATTTCAAGATAGGTTCAAAACATGACCCTGTTTTGATCTCAATGACCTTGTTTGATCTTGAAAAGACTCTCCTTTGTCAATTCAATTTAGCTATAATGTACGCCATTATAGCCTCTCTATAATGAAGATCAGATTAGCCCCTAAGAAACCCAAGCGAGAATCTTCTAACTTTATTGTTTTGAGATCTTACAGGGGGCACTTTAGGACCCCCACCAGTAGAAAGGTTAAGCACCATTTCCTTCTTCTAAAATTAAAATCGTCATAAACACATTTGCCATCAAAATGCTTCGAATAGACCTATTTCTCTAAGTTAGAATATAAATTCCCAAAATTCTATAAAATCCGCCAACTGCAAGCAAATTCTGAGACGCCGTACTACCAACTGTCAAGGTCAAATGGTGTTGCCAACTCTTCCCCTGTTGGAAGGACATTCGATGAACTAAACTGAATCTTGCTCTGGGAAACCGTCGGGTCTTGAACCTGGGTCGGCTGCGTGGAAAATAAACACGCTAATCTCTTCTCCACCGTATCCCTCACACCGCACCCCCTCGTACTAAACAGTTATCAGGTCATTTACCTCATGGATGAGCTTTTTGTGTTCATCGGATGTGTGTACAAACAATAATCACGGGATGTACTCACATTCTGAGCGTACTTCTCCCGATACCAGTGCCATGGCACTGGTATCGGGAGAAGTATTTGGTCGATATTTTACGGGAGAAAGACATATAATCTCATTTGGACGGCAAATGTTTTTTTCCAGTATGAGTGTATGAAAATAAATCGGAAGATGACAGAGAACTTTCCATAAAATGAAGGTTGACCCACCGTCAAACAAATGCCTTAAACCCTTAAGTAACCCTTAAGTAAAGGTATCTTGCCTTAAACCAGAGTAGGTAACCCATTTAAAAACCCGCTGCTTCTGGATGTCAGTTGTATGTACATACATGTCTAGCCTTAAACAGTTTGATTCAGAACGATATACTGAACATGGACAATTTAAGTGACTGGACCTTGGAGGCACCTGGTAATATCACTATTCAAAACTACTATCTCTAGTCCCGTTCCGTGCACCATAACATCGGCAGCGGTGGTTCATTTGTCCGCCTAGTAAACAATCAAGAATGCCTTCAAGGTCAGTTTTTGTTTCCATTTTGTGCAAGGTTCTGTGCAAACGAAATTAAAAATGAACAATTGACTTGTACTAACGGTTACAAATGATAATTCGAAGCTGAGTGGGGTTTGGTTTATTGTTCGATCATGAACGGGTATGTATGTACATATCTACATGCATTCATACATACATAACGGTAACACGGGACTTCATTTCTATAAAACATTGGCGTCACTAAAATTGCACAGTTTAACACATATCGAAATTGACATAAGCTAGAAATGCTTATAAACACGTGAACAATAACTCTATCAGTATTCAAGGTGTGGCGGATTCCCTAAGCAAGGAGCAATTTGGCTGCCCGGGAGCCTTTCCAATAGAGGGAAAATGGCAACGGTGTTTGACCATAGCAGTAGGTGCGTCTATAAACCCCAGAAATAAGTTTTAGCGCCATATAAAAGTACAGTAATAGGCAATAGCTCGCTAACGATATTCTGAAGCGATATTTTGCCACAGATTAGCCTGATTACATGCGCTCGGGATGCCTTGCATGTTCATATAAGTCTAGTGAAGATAATCAATTTCTTGGTGCTACTATTGAATGCACTATGTTGGATAAAATCCTTTTTCCAAGAGCATGACATTTGTTCCGGTGTAAGATTATTTTATTCCGAAGTGGGTTTGATCCTTAGCAGGCAGCAGTATGCTTGGCACCCAGTTAAGTAGGAAACAACCAAGCATTTTGTGCCGAAAGGCGGCCTCTAGATGTACGGCCCCAGGCACAGCCAGTCCTCGGCAGCTGCCGCCACTTTCCCCGCTGTGACCTCGACATTGACATTGATCACCGCGATCGCCCTGGAAATACCAGCCGCCGGAGAGGGGCAGCAGCAGCAGCAGCGGCGAATTCTACCTGCTGAAGGACACTAATCACACGGACTGCACGTGCTTGGCAAGGAGGGCTGAAGCCCAGCACGCGGTCAGGGGGGTCGCTGTAGAACGGTGGTGCTTCCGCCTGCTGAGACGTCATTAATGCATGCGAAGACGTCATCACTTTGAATACGACCAGGATCCGGGGGAGTGGAATGCTAACAGCAGGCTCGGGAGCTTAACAACTTTGCAAAGCGTTTAAAAATGGTCTGTCCGGTCAGCATAATGCGCATCCATGTATGCAACTCAAGCCAATGGCAGCGAACTTGGCCCGGATGCGTCACCCCAACCGCCTTTTTATTGAACTGATGAATGGTATCGGTGGTAGACACCAGCTTGCACCATTAGTTTTCGCTCTGTGTTAGGCTGTTCCTCAGCTTTTGTTCTTCTGCTTCATCAAAAACCCGCTATCATCGCGCCCGTGGTGACTATAACTAGTTTTTATGGACGTTTTCTATCGCTGTGTGCTCGACCTCTCGGCCCCTGACCCCGGATACGGCTATTTCAGCCGGCTGTTGCTAGGTTACCGATTTAAAGAGGGAGGGGTACTGGAAATATTCTGAGCAGCGGGTGACCCCTAACCCTCGCCAGACAGATGCGTCTACCACGCGCTCAGGGGCGACGCCGCGGATCTTTTAGTGGGGAGCAGGCCAAATGATGACACACTGTAGCCGTGTTTTACGCCACCCTGTGTTCACTCAGTCACAGAGGATGGTGTAAAATGTACGTCGGCCAAAATGAAACAGCAGATGTGCAATACTCTAAAAAAATAAATACGATCGTTTTTGGCTGACATGTTTACCGATCTCAGACCAAAGCATACTTTGTAACGAACCGGGCATTCAAAAGTGGGAGCGGGCTCTTCCGTTTCGGAGGCGAACTTATATTATTCCAATAGGCCAAGGGTATGTAACCCATTCGAAGCCCTTAAAATTAAAACAAGAAAATGGTAAGGCAATTTTGAACAAATCTGACGTTTCATAGGGGTGTGAGGCTACTCCAGAGATATAAGCCCGCCGTATGACCCTGGCAGTTGGTGCGTCGTTAAACCCCCCAGATATAAGCCCACTACCCTGATCCGGAATATTTGCACCGGCATGAAAATAACACCACCTGTCATGCACATGCCGTGACACCTTCCGACGGCTGTCACCGCTGCTCTTTGCCATACAAATGCCGGATGCACAACTTCACGCACTGTCATTCTGACAAGCTCACGCCCCTTGAACTTTGGGCGGAAGTGGGACGGGAGAGGCAAGGGAGAGACGAGTTGTGCTCCAAGGACATTTAGATGAGGGTCTAGTTCTGCAGGAGAATCCACCACGAGCTGTCTGCCTGTCTCTGTGGCCGTCTCATGGCCCACGTCACCTGCCTGGGCCCCACGGTGATTTCAGCTATCGGCCTGCCTCTCATCGTCTCGAGGACACCAGTGCGGTTGCACCCTGGCGCCCCCACCAGCGCTGCAGCCGTGCCGCCCTCATTCGTCTCCTGGCGCCCGCATGTATTCCTAACGCTCTCCCAACTCGGCTACTTGTACGAAAACTTGGTTTCAGCATCACATGGACCGGAATAAGGGCAGCCACATCAGGCACAGCTGAGAACTTGGAGATCAGAAAAAAAGTGATCACTAGAAACTTTTATTCGTCAACTTTGTACCTGAGGACGCCTGCATGTTGGCGATTATGACCCCTAAATGAGTAAATAGTGACACAGTCGATACAACTTCCATAACCCGCATCAGCAGCGCAGTCAGTGTTCGCTCATAGCGTTTACGCATATAAAAATCGCATGCATAGGGTATTCAAATCTAAAATCGCCTTACTTGCACCGATTTTCCGTCCACAACTTTCGTTCGGACTATCCATTCGCATCGACACCGTCTTCGCAAATTGTGTGACATCGGGCTTTGCGTAATGAGCTAGCTAACACGGTATGATGCGTGTGCTCTTTGTAAAATATTCTGTAGCGTCAATTTTTAGGTTTAGATGGCAAAAAGTGAGTGGGCTAGGTTAGACTCTAACACCCACGATGGCGAGGTGTCTGGCACAAACGCGCACTGGAAGGAGAGGCCTGGTGAGATCTTGGAAAGCGAAGAGCGTTAGGGAAACGCGCGCTTGAAGTTTTGCAGGGACTGCAGTGATCTACATTACAGGTGCGTTGCAATGATCAGGAGCAATATTTCAAAGGCCGCTTATATAACATGCGGGGACACCTTTTTGCGATTTGTGAATTCCAAGGGGCTCCCTCCCCAGGCAAGTTTTATATTTATTTCTAAGGGGTGAGTGTTTGTAAAGCGTTACCGGTTAGTAGCGGATTAAATCTGGAATAAGGGGGCGCCACTGTCAGCAAAAGCAGCAGACTCGCCAGGGCGCGGCCCGAACTGACCCTGACTCCCCGGCGTGAGGGAACAGTGTCACGGCCTACCGCGTGGACGGCAACGGGTCACTTCAGCCGGACCGGACGCCCTCGTCCTTGTGACCGAACTAAATCACGTGCCTCACCGTCGCGACCCCGTCATCACACCGCCTTCCTGAAACAATGCAACTGGGCGAACCAGCGCGTAGACAGGGGTGGGAAACCGTCTCCCACCTGAGATCCTAAGGTCCCACTGGAAGCCCGATGTTGCAGGCATGAAGCAAAGCCTGCACCTGGAACAGCTAGCTAGACATTTGAACAGCAGAGACGGGGGCGTATTTTTCCGAAAATAATTGGGGTGTCCGAATGTGAAACAATACCAGCAATCAACACGTTAAAAGAGATCACATGATACAATATTCATCTCAGTAGCCTTTCAGGGGGAGGGGCCGCCATCAACCCCGTGCCATGACCAATGCAGGGAGCGCCGGGCTCGATCAAGGAGGGGCAATGCCCCCGTTCCCCTCCCTAGATCCGCCTGTGGGCCGGATTTTGGATCGCCGCTGTGCGAATCCTGGGCAGCAGAGGACCCATTCTACCCAAATTGCTTAACATATCCTTTGCCTATTAAACGGCACATTTAGGCGATGAATTGTAAAATCGGTTGGTAAAAACAGCAAATATCACTGCACCCCTCCAGGTGGAGGGTGCATTGACCGGGAGGCATAGGCGGATCCAGGATTGTCGATCGGGGGAGGGTACCTTCCCGGGGGGGGGCGCCATCCGGACCAGGGGGCGCCACTTATGACCGGCAAAACCTATCAGGTGGGCGCCAAATCCTGTCGGTGGGCGCCGACTTTCGTATCCTGGTGGGGGTGGGGGGTGGGAAGCGACATTTCAGGGGGCGCCATCGACCTTTCAGGGGGCGCCGAGGGTCGATCGGGGGAGCACGTGCCCCCCTTGCCCCCCTGGATCCGCCTATGCCGGGAGGTAAAGTGGCGTGGCGGATCCGACGAAATCCCCCTCTCCCCTCGCAAAAATGCAGCCCCACTGGTCCTCTCCCTCCAGACCCTAATCTCAGGATCAGTCAGTGAGTATCCGTCGATGTTCAACCTGTGCTCCACCGTATTCAACCGTTGATCCACCCTATTCAACCATCATGTGCATGCCGTGATCAAATTCGAAACATAGGCTTCAAAAGTGATGAGGGTATGGAGGCAAGGGTCGTGCTGAATCGATAGTTCTCATTTTCGGGCCATCGGACCATCTCCTATAAAACACAGCTCATCAGTCACCGCTTTGCAGGGCATTTTTTACATACAAACTGGGGATGATTTTGGTCCCCAGTCCCTCCCATGACCCCCAGCCCCTCGCATTTTCCTCGACTAGGGGCCAGTGTATTTATAGCTTTGAATATCCGAATGTGTTTTTATTTCCGAAATGGCTTCTGGGTGCTTTCCCGAAGGGCATTATGAACCCATAGCAGTGGCAGATCCAGAACTCCATTGGGGGGGTCTATGGGACTCGAGCCTTCCCTGCCATTGGCTCGGAACAGCCTCCGGTTGTGAATTTACTACAGGCAATCGGACATTTGAGCTTGAGCCCCTAGTTCCCCTTGTATCTGTCACTGACCCATAGGTAGGTTTTTGTGACAGACAGGAACTATAAGTGCCCAATACGAAGACGCGTATCCGATGTTACACACGGCCTGAGGCACGGCTTCTCGGTTTGGCACGACTCCAGCTATTTCCGAGTGTACAGCAAATATTCATATTACCTTAAGCTTATACATTGGCACATTCATAAATACGACGGTCAACCCGGAATTCAGAACTTTGCATCCTCGAAACGCTGCTGGTCATGACATGACTGCTGCAATGGCGCAAGGTGTTTCACACGTGGCGTTCTCCTCAGCGGCCGGAAAGGCGTCTGGGAGGATTGGGATTCGAAGCAAAGCGGTGAGAAGAGCGCACCCGTCCGCGCCATGCTGCCGCGCAGAAGGGCCGCCGGCCTTGAAGCGGCACCACGTGGTGGCCGCAGGGCCGTCTCTCACGGTGACGATATCGTGGGACTGCGCCGAGTGGCGAGTTGTCTGGCTTGTGAATTTTGAATGGATTAGCTCAGGACTTCACGTGACTGGTTTCTGCCGCCAGTTGTCCATGGTTGATGAAGGCCGCCAGCACCTGCTGCTCTTCTGGATTTGTTGTCAAGAAGTCAATGTACGGCGTGTGAGGCAGCCGAATGACAACTGCGCTTTGCAACGAATTTTGCACAGGACCTAAAGCTCGCAAAAAATATTCCCTCTCGTGGGGTAATTTGGAATCTGGCGCCTTGGTGTCATTTCAAACTGCGGTGGTTATGAGGAAAATCTTTAATGAAAATAATGATTTTGGCATTATTTCTGACGAAAAATGAGTACTAAGCCCATTTATCGGGTTATCTCCCTTTGTTAGTGGTACGTCTCCAAATCAACGTGACGCCAAATCGGCGGCGACCTGGTAGTCTCGTGCCGCGATAAACCTCTTCATTCATGCCACAAATACATTCGAATACAAAGTTTTTTAGCTAAAATGGCAATGTTTCTTTATGATGATTGTCTTATGTGCAGGTATCGCAAGCTAGTATCACCGTGTGTCGAGCCACATATTTGTTTTATGTCTGTTGCACGTTTATTATAACTTATTGTACCTTACACATGTCATCCGGGCGCACCAGCGAACATGTTTTAAGCCTTTCCAGATGCTAATGTTTTTTGGTTTAATGTTTTTAGAGCCATTACATATATATTCACGCACGCATTCATACACCAGAGGTGTAGAAAGTATGCTGGCTGTCACAAATTCAATGCGACGTGTGCCTCCTCTGTCACACAGAGCTGGAAATAATAATTGTATACTTGAATACTATTTTCAATATGCTGAATGTCCTCTACCTGTCTCTTACTTTTTGCAGCAGACAAGGTTCTAGCACCAAACCATTGCAGCATGAAAGTAGTAAACTGAGTTTTCATTTATAGATCATGTTTTTGTTTTTGGAAGGAAAATTTCCAATTATGGGTCATTTTTCCCGTATTGGGGTCATAACTATTATTGGCAACTCTGACCGCAGTTTCCCCCAATGACATGCATTTCCCTTTTTGAAGAAGTTTCCATTTTTGGAAGGAGTGTTTCCAATTATTGTACTTTTCCACATGATTAAATGTAGCAATTATCATGAAAATAGTCATTATTGGGAACATACCTATCTATAAATGGGAGCGTACATGTACACACAATTGGGAACCCTAACCACAGCTTCCCCCCCACTAAACTTCTATCTCACATATCAACAAAAGGGGGAAAAATGTCAATATCAACCTAGTATTTGGATCTACCTAAAATGTGTTGGTAACGTGGACCTTAGGTAGCATTTTTATAAACACATCAAATGCTTAAAATTTGCATCCCACTCACGATCATCACCTGCCTGGTCATTCCTTCTTGCAGTAAAAACTCTGAGGCAAATAGCCTGCATTGATGTAAAATTATGTCTATTGGTCTAATAGGTACAGAGGTATTGGAATTCACATACCATAGAAAGATCCAGTGTATTCAAAATCCTGCTTTAACTCCATGCAGTTCAGGTCCTGTGCGTTGCTTACCACCACTGGTAGTAAGCATCACACCCCCAACCAGCGTTTTTCGAAGTCTATTTCTTTCTGAGATTTGCTGTGATTGCTGATTCGACCTCTATACTGAGGGTGCCCCCCCCGATACGAAAGCGTCCTACCGGCTATGGCTTCGGGTTTGGCCACATCGTTCTAGTTTTGTGTAGCCTCAGAAAGGTGCGTGCAAAAACGTCGAAATGTGATGGGTCCCGACTGAAGCGGCGTGCCTTTTCACCCACTCAACACGGATCAATGCAGCACACGCTGTGCTGTTGGATATATGTTTCTTCCGATAGTACTTCGGTATGCTTTCTAGGGCGGTTTTTTATTTTATGTCACAGACCCTCCCTTCCCCCGTCGGTTACCTTCAAGCCGGGCCCCATTATGCTTTTCTCAGATACTCGTCTTGAAGCTCCTATACTTCGGCAAACGTCTTCGTCTGTGCCTGAGTAAACCTCGAGGGGGGGGTTTAAGGCAAACCGATAGAGAACGAACTATGGCCAGCAATTTCTAAAAAAAATGACATATTAAGCAAAATCTAACATGCATTCTCTGCGACACCATCATTTGTATTTGACATTTTCCGCCGAACTGCCCTCAAAGCAACTGAACGCGCCTGCACCAATCAGCGGCTGTCATCGGTCAGTACCCGTAAGCCCGCGGGGCACAGAGGTGAGAGATCACGGTCCGGACACAGCTGACCGGGTTAGAGCCTAGGTGGGGAGGGGTAGTGTGAGGGGATAAATACCTACGCGTGTTCGGGTGAAGATGGTGGTGGGTTAATCGTGTTAAGTCAGAAGCCGATGACGAACGAAGTATTAAACTGTTGGAGTGAGGGCGGGAGACGGCTGCACGGAGTTATTCTGTGTTCAAAGGTATATAGGTGAGGTGTTTCACTTTTTTGGCGATTTCTCCCCGGGAGCTGGGTGGGTAAAAACACACACACGGACACCCCACCCCGCAAAGGCTCATAGCTTGCCCAGCCCCTGTACATGGTTGGGTGGCTGTAAGTAAGAGCTGCTTAGGTATAAGTGCAACGACGAGATTCGAAACTGGTCCCGATTTGACGTACCACTTGTGCAGAGGAACTTGAGAAAACCACAAGGCCATTCACTGATCTAGCGTGAGCTTCGTTGACCTCTGTGGTCGCCACACCAGGGGCGGATCCAGGATTTCCTGGAGGAGGGGGCGAATTCAAGTCTCGGGGACCCATCGTTTGGGAAGGAGACCCGCGCCACGGGGGCCCGCAGAAAGAAACGTTAAATGTGATGGAACTCAGCTTAAAAAATGTGCCTCACCACACCTACAAGCTCGCACGCACTATATGGTCAGTATATACATATACGAACAGGGTTTTCACTCATAGCACCCTTGCGGGGGCCCGGCATCTGCGCCGGGAGGTGTTTCTTCCCAGTGCTTAAAGTGGGCCCAAGGTGGGAGAGCCCCATCACCCCCACCTTGGATCCGCCGCTGCCCCTCACGCTTAGGTAGCTGTAAAATCGTTATAGAACGTTACACACTGCAACGGTAACTGAGTAGTGTCGAACGGTGATGAATCGTTGATCGGATGGTAATGAGCGGTGCTCAGACGTAGAGAAGAGCTATGAGCGGTATCAGATCCCTTTCAAACCGCGGTGCAAGCCCTAGACAGTCGGTGCTTGAACTGCGTTAGAGCCTGACTACTTCGTCACGTTGTATACATTAGTGACGTATAATATGACCGTACTAGGTCAAAACACAACAATGAACTGACCTAAGGTCAGGTCAAGGTCACTTTTTAGCCCAGCATAGTCAATATGCATATCAATCGATTCGCAATAGCAGTCTAAACGCAATATCAAAATAAAAGCTGTATCATCATTTCATGCAAAGTGATTGACCAAGTCTGAAAACCGCTTTCATAGTCCCAGGTGATCTCTCAGTGGTCACGGGTCAAAAATTGCAATATGAACCTTTAAAAGGGCCCCGGATGCTACGATTTGGAGAATATGAAGGTATTCTCAGCTGCCCAATTTCTGTTTTTGCCCTGTATTTCCAATAGAGGCCATGGTCCGTACTTGACTTTAGGTCATTAATATGAAAAAATACCGGAATATATGTTGTAGCACTCGGTGGGCCCATTATGTGGTATACGTTTCAATTCGATAGATTCATCCGTTTCTTACTTATACCACCTTAATTTTTTTCTTTAGGTGAGGTCACTTGATCTGCACTGGTTACCTGAGCTGAGACCTTAAAATTTTGGGGAGTTGCGGAATTGATCAAGGATAAGGTGTTCCAACTGCACCGCCATTTTTTCGTGCCGCCGGAAAAACCCGAGGGGGTGTTCAAACACCCCTAACGGGGCGAGGGTTGTGTGTTTGGAGAGTACCTCTGAGGATGCGAAAGAAATTGCCCCGGAAGAGGAAACACCCGCCGCCTCCACGGCTCGACGTTTTTCTAAAAGCCCAAGGCTGACATGGGTTTGCCCTCTCCCACCAACCGACTGGATCCTCCCTGGTTTTACATCAGTGGTTTCCCGTATTCCCACTTTTATAGGCATAAACAACAAATATAACGTTTTTCACGCCTACGGTGGCCTACAACTGGGGGATTCCACGACAGACCGACCAAGGCTTGACACCACCATGTCTAGAAAAAATCTGAAACTTTGTCTCCGGGGTAGTTTTGGGCCAGGAACACGCCTGTGAGAATCTTAGCCCCCTCCGACCAACGGTGACCGAGATATAGCCTGAGGCATTTTCGGGAGGTCACCTTGTAGACTCATCTTTGATGCTTCATAACTCCAAAACGCATTGCCTGATTAACAAGTTTTGTATATCATTGAACGTTTTGAACTACAGATTATTTTGAAAAAAGAAAATTTCAAAATTTTAAAAAAGGTTAAGTCACCTTCACCCTTAAAAAGTCCTTTTAATTCGTTTGACCTTTTTGTTTTTTTACCTAGCTTGACCTTTTTACAGTTGAAATTGCTCTTTTGAACACCTCAAAAATTTTGCTTCATAAAACATCTTTCGATAAACAAATTTAAAAAATGCGTTTTTGCTATAAATTCCAAATTTTTAGCACCTAAGGTAGGTATGCAGACGGTTTTTTTACCACTGCGGTAGTACAGCCTTATGGTTAACACCGCAAACACAGCGATTGCTTTTGTAATCGGTTGCTTGAAATCATATTGCATTGTCCTTACGAAATTTTCATCGTGCAAACGAGCCTATGAAAAAAATTGGGACGGAGGATTCCATTTTCGGGCGGGTGTGCAAGATTTTCGGGAGAGGCGCCTTCCTTCCCAGGGGGCACCTCCATCCCCAGGGGGCGCCTTTGGCTCCCTAGGGGCACCCACTCAGAGGGGAGGGGGCGCCGACATTATTTCCCTGCGTTGAGTGGATAAATTGAGTCTATTTGCTCTCCATCGGACGGCTTTGATGTCAGGGGTACATTTCGTATGTGGCACTGTTTTTATTTCGCATAGAGGGTCCTACTCTTTCAGGTAGGTGGCGTTTAGGCCTGATTTTTCTTGGCCGGCCGGGGGCACCGCCGAAATCCAGGGCGCTTCACCGGACCAAGCCAAAACCGGGTGTGCAAAATATACTTTTCACATCCTCATTCTTTTCAGGGTATGCAACTGCACACCCTGCTCCCGGAATCCACCGCCCCTGCCCCAGCTTATCTCTTCTGCCCTGATTCTTGTCACCCGTATTTTATAACTACTACCTACGGCTCACCATTCCCGTCCTCGACTTTTCCCTTCGCCTTGATTCGTGCCGCTCCCGGCTAATTAATGCCGCCCCTAGTTCATAACTGCCGCCCCTGAGTCATCTCTTCCGCCATCGCCTTATCACTTCCACTCTGATTCGCACCGCTCCGAGTTCATAGCAATTTTCCCTGGCTCATCACTGTCGCCCTCGATTTATCACTTTATCCTGTTTCTTGCCGCCCCGGCCAGTTACTGTCGCCCCCAGCTTATCACTTCCATCCTAATTTGTGCCGTACTTAGTCCATGACTTCCGCCCTGGGCTCATCACTGCAGCACTGATTCTTACCACCGCCGTGTGTTAGGGTAAACAATAAAGAGCGTTAGGGCAAAAATAAAGAGTATTTATGGGTACAGTGGAGCTACCACATGCATTAACACGGACCCCGCTGGGGTCCCTGGCACGACACGCCCCGCCGGGGGACGAATTTCACCCCAGCCGTATCTCCTTCCACAGGAAAGCTAAAAAATCACGGACAACGTTCGAAAGTTCTTGACGAGACCAAGATAAATTATGCGGAGTATTTTTATGTCAGGTCAAATTTGAGGTCAGCACAGGCCAAAGAAAGTTACTTACAGCATGGTAGTGTACTTTTACCCCTCTAGATTCTCACTCAGTGAAGCTAAAGCAAATATTTATGCATCATTGGATTCTTCTCATCGTGGAAAATCGAATGATGTATAATATGACCTTGCTAGGTCAAATTTTGAAAATGGCCTTACATCGAGCTAGGTCAAGGTCACATAGTGACCTGGTATGGTCATGTTGCATATCAATTGACTCCCCGTGACAATATAGGCACAATGAAAGCAAAATGGGACCTTTATCTCAATCCAGTGAGAAGTTATTGGCAAAGCAATCACTATGTTCCTGTGACCTGACATGACCTTTGAGAGATCAGATGTTTAAAAGCTCAACTTGATGGTCAAGATTGTGGCAAGAATACACAGTTTGATAATTTTCAGCATTATTTATCCAGTTTTTGCTGGAAACGAGCCCTATTTTTCACCATATGCTTGTGTGACCAAAAAAATTGACCCCACCTTAGGTAAACAGTATCGAAATTCCGAGATAGCTGATTTGTAGACCCTAATGACCTTATCATATGGTGAAAGTTTTAAACTGATCGGTTGACAGATGTTCCTTGGGCACTGCTTCAAACTAGTGATTTTGGGTTTTAAGGTCGGGTCACTTGACTTTGAATAGCTCCTTGACCTCACATGACCGGACCTAAAAAATTGGTCGGATGCGTAAAATTGATCAGGGATAAGGTACTGTAAGATTCGTTGTCTTGCGCCTCTTCGTTTTAGCGTTATCTGCGAAAAACTAGGAGGGGGTTGAATTTCCCCCCAGCGGATGCGTGTTAACCAAGGTGAAAATCATGGGGATCACCCGAAGTCTCAGGAGCAGACTTCAGCATGCCTTACGAAATCTTACCTTTTACGCGAGCAGGCTTTTAGAACTACTAGCATTTATTTTTCTTACGACAAAATCGGTAGTCACGTGACAAAGGCACTGACGGATCCAGGAGGGGGAGCAAAATGGCATTTCCCGAACCTCCCAACCTACTTAAAGCAAACACCAGATTTTCCATTGTTGTAAACCCCTCCCCCCATCACTGGAGTAGATCAGCTACCGTACGAGTGATACAAAATGCTCGAATCTTGTTCGCATCTCTGCACGAAGGCTCATAACAAAGTATCCCTCGGAGCCTGTCTCATATATAAAATCCAAAACAGAAAAGGCAAAATATATTGTGATAATATATTCATAAAAAGTGCAATTCATCCAACAACGCCAGGTCATCCAACCAGCGCTAAAACGGATGGCGACTCGCTAAGCATCAACTGGACCCCATCGGGAATTGATGACAGCTGAGGTACATGTAACCACCACCAGAGTCGGAAGCGGCGCTAGCTGTCCTGTCTGGCGTTAATGGTGTCCAGTACCCGCTGTAGCGCCGCCTCCGCCTCGGAGTACGCAGAACGCAGAGGTTCTGCTACCTGGCCTGAGGCGTCTGTCTGCGCGCTCTGCCGAGAGGAGGCACAGCCAGTCACGCACGTGAAGGACACCTGCCTTGCTCAAGCATCATATTATTTTTCTCCAACGCACACCAATGTTTGACTCCTTTTCCGAAATCTCAAGAGGTCAATATAGATATGATTATACGTTTCCATTGCAACGGTGAACCAGTGAAACGGTTCGGAGCTTGAGATTGAAAGGCTCTCCCCTCCCCGCGCTATTTCGTCTCTTGGACAAAATCAGTAAGCTGGATTCTTTTCTGACGTCTGACGTCTCGTGCATCTGGCTCAGACTGATATTACGCACTTGCTTTTAATACTAATTCTTGGGGTTTAACGACGCGCCAAATGATAAGCTTATACGGTCTCGCTATGACCCTGTTAAGAGGGAATTCGGTATCAGATCAACTTATTCAGAGGCTATGCCGGGCCTTAATCCCGGGACCGGTGGGTGGGGCAAAGGATTTCTATGTTATCCACTGAGCCACTGAAACCTCACGCAACCGCTTCTCAGAAGACGCCTGATACAGTATTGGACCTCTCAAGCTAACGTATGGGATTTCATCAGGCGCGTTAGGGGCTAACAGGCGTGAAGGTCCCGCGGAGGAGGAGGTGATTCAGACACCCTCAGCTGTCTCCCACGCGCAGATGGTACTATCGTGTCGGCGTCAACTCATTCGAGACACCCCTCCCCCCCATTGAGTAGAGATCACCAGGCAGAAACGGCAGCATTACTGCGAAGTGTCACAGTTGTGCAGCTAGCACCAAAGAAAAAAATCACGAATCAAAAATAGCAAACACAAAATTCCCATTAACACATCCAACCAGTTTCGCCGTGTCAGTTCCGCCGCTCCCACCGTTACATTGGCTAAAAATGTCCTCCCTCCCCCTCCCCGTACCACTTACTTCCCCTGTCCCACCCCCCCCAGGCCACCAACTGAATTTACTCACGGCACGCTTATTAGTGTAAATGCCATATTTTATTGCAGCTTTAGCATTAATATGTAGAATGCTAAAAAGGACACCAAACAAGTCATGACACTTGTAAAAACCCCATGCATAATTCATCCAGACATCATATACATAAGCTTGCTCACAATAATTCACGACGAAACTCGACGCCGTAATTCACAAGCGACATAATACACCACTGACTGCATGGTGTGCCAGACAGGCGCTGGTACTCAACCGCCGTCACTTGCACATAGCTGTCTAGACTAAGCTGGCACCGGACAGCCGCGCGTACCCGCCGGCAGCCCGGTCCCGGTACGTACTTTGACCTTGGTGAGAGTGCCGCGGACGGCCAGTTTGACGGCGGCCAGGGTCTGCAGCAGCCGAGGTCCCGGCTCCGTCACCGCCGCCCACTGCAGCGCCGCCTCCGCCACCTGGCGGCGCCCCGCAGCGGCGTCAGCGGCACAGGCCGGCACTAGGGGAGCTCACCGGGGCGGCGAACCAGCCGCAGTCTTACAGCGAGGTGGCACATCGCAATACAACAGGCACGTGTCAGGTCGTGACAGCACACTCACACCGGGATACACCACCCAGGTGACCCGCAGACATAGGCGTGGGGACACGGGGTCTGACCCCACTGCTGGGACCCTGCAATTAGCCCTGTATTTCTTGTTCACTTCTCTCCATGCAACACCAGCTAGAGATGGCCTAGAAAAAAACTTACCCTTGCAACATCTATATTTATGTTGTTCCTGTAAGCACGTAATTATCGATCAAGCTATGAAGTGGAAAAAATGTATATAATTCACTCTAAATAAAGACACCAATATATTAATTAAACAATCAATATAACAATCAAATCAAGCAACACCAATCCCCTCACCCAGTCAAAATACCATATGTAGCATCCTTTTAAGTATACATGTATCCATGTTCCGCGCCCCACCTTGACGGCGTTACGTAGCATCTCCTCGGCGGTGAGCCGCTGCTTCTCGCCGCCTGGCGGCTGCGCCAGACACCTGTGCGCGCGCTGGTAGTGCTGCAGCGTCCTGAAGCGGTGCTCGTCGCTGGCGTCGTCACCGCTGGCCGCCAGGTCACCGTACAGGGACCAGAGGTCAGAGTTGGTGGTCACCTGAGGGGTACTGCCCGGTCACCGTACAGGGACCAGGGGTCAGAGCTGGTGGTCACCTGAGGGGTACTGCCCGGTCACCGTACAGGGAACAGGGGTCAGAGCTGGTGGTCACCTGAGGGGTACTGCCCGGTCACCGTACAGGGACCAGAGGTCAGAGCTGGTGGTCACCTGAGGGGTACTGCCCGGTCACCGTACAGGGACCAGAGGTCAGAGCTGGTGGTCACCTGAGGTGTACTGCCCGGTCACCGTACAGGGAACAGGGGTCAGAGCTGGTGGTCACCTGAGGGGTACTGCCCGGTCACCGTACAGGGACCAGAGGTCAGAGCTGGTGGTCACCTGAGGGGTACTGCCCGGTCACCGTACAGAGACCACAGGGCCGAGCTGGTGGTCACCTGAGGGGTACTGCCCGGTCACTGTACAGGGAACAGAGGTCAGAGCTGGTGGTCACCTGAGGGGTACTGCCCGGTCACCGCACAGGGACCAGGGGTCAGAGCTGGTGGTCACCTGAGGGGTACTGCCCGGTCACCGTACAGAGACCACAGGGCCGAGCTGGTGGTCACCTGAGACATGGCCGGTCACCGTACAGAGACCACAGGGCCGAGCTGGTGGTCACCTGAGACATGCCCGGTCACCGTACAGAGACCACAGGGCCGAGCTGGTGGTCACCTGAGGTGTACTGCCCGGTCACCGTACAGGGAACAGGGGTCAGAGCTGGTGGTCACCTGAGGGGTACTGCCCGGTCACCGTACAGAGACCACAGGGCCGAGCTGGTGGTCACCTGAGACATGGCCACACACACCACAGGTCACCGTACAGAGACCACAGGGCCGAGCTGGTGGTCACCTGAGGGGTACTGCCCGGTCACCGTACAGGGACCAGAGGTCAGAGCTGGTGGTCACCTGAGGGGTACTGCCCGGTCACTGTACAGGGAACAGAGGTCAGAGCTGGTGGTCACCTGAGGGGTACTGCCCGGTCACCGTACAGGGACCAGAGGTCAGAGCTGGTGGTCACCTGAGGGGTACTGCCCGGTCACCGTACAGAGACCACAGGGCCGAGCTGGTGGTCACCTGAGGGCGTACAGCAGCGTCAGGGTGAGAGGACATGTCCAAGCTGTGCCGCTGAGTTGACGGGGTGGAACGTTCCAGATTGTTCAGAGTCTGCCACTGGGTTCTGTTTAAATACTGCAATGACGAACGAGAAGGCAAAAATAAATGATATAAAAATGCACATCTATCTTTCTTCTGAGACCGATGAGTAAACAAAGGACAGCAAAAATAAGAACAATAACTCTTGTCAGATAGAACCATCAGAAATCAACGCAATAACATACATCAGCTTAATAAGACCTTTCTAGACAAACAAAGGGCGGGGCCCGGGCCAGTTCAGCCTGCAGCCTCTACCACAGACCTGACTGGTGAGCTTGCCCAGCAGGGCGGCGGCCCGGCGGCGGAGGCGGCCGGCCGGCATGCCTCGTCGGTCAGGGGTGTCCTTGATCACGGCTGCCACCAGCAGACGAAGCACGTCCGCGTCCACGTGCCGTTCCCGCAGCTCCGAGAGACGCGAGTACGCCGACAGGGCCTGCCGGGCACAGGCCAGGTCACAGTCAGACCCCGCAGCTCCGAGAGACGCGAGTACGCCGACAGGGCCCGCCGGGGACATGCAAGTTCATAGTCAGGGTCCGTACATGTAATTGAGCTGATACAATTTTATTGGCTTGAGTTGACTCTTTCTAAATTCTTCCATGATTTATACCGGAATACCTTAGCTCAAAGCCGAAGGCGCTGCAAGCATGGTGAGCCTGCCCTTCACACCCAGGCCAAATCGTTTTCCTCGGCATTAGCCGTCCGTGTGAATCCGGACCCAGCTTGTTAATCACCACCGACACCTGGAGACTGCCTTTAGACAAGTAGCTGTATCACAGCCATGCAGTCACCACTGCGACTCAGCGATTTCAGTGTGTGACTGGCCGGGCCGGGGGCAGACCAGACAGTACCACCAGCGTGGCGCCTCACCTCCTCAAACTCGCCGACGTCCACGCTGACCACCATGAAGTTCTCCCACACCTTCCAGTTGTCGAAGCTGTGCCGCAGCGCCTCCTGCAGTGCCTTCCAGGCGCGCTCCTTCTGACCCAGCTTGATGTAGGCGTGCGATATATTGTTCCACGCCTCAAAATTCTGCAACATTGCTCAATTTAAGTGTTGTTTGGTACAATGGATGGGTGGATTAATTACAATTAAGCTTTCTAGCATCTACATTTAGAAGTTATGAAGCTGCAGCAAAAAATGCAGCTCTGACTTGGAGGGATGTAACATAAATGTACTTTTCTCGCCACAAATGTTAAAGAGGCGAAAAATAACACTTTTAAACCAAAATTTATACAAAAAAAACGAATTTCTTCACTGATGTACACACTGGCGACATCACACAGAAGTTCAGTTACTCACGTCCGGCTCTAGGTGGCAGCAGCGTCGGTATGCGGCAGCGCAGGTGGCCCAGTCTTCTGTTTGCAGAGCGGCGTAGGCTAGCCGAGACCACACGCCAAACTGCAGGGCGTTCATCTCCACAGCCCGCCGCAGCAGGGGAATGCACCGCTCATACTGCCGCCCAGAGACACACTGGTGATGGGGCGCACGCGCTGTGGGGTTAGTGGAATGCGAGGCGATGAACTTGCGATGAGGTCAGTACGTGACTGGGTTTCCTCGCGCAGACAGCAGCAACACAAAGTAAGGTATTTCCCGCCTACATACACGCGCAATTACATCCGACGGTCACATCAACGCAGCGAACAGAATTCAAACATGTTTTCACACAAATGGCATTGAGCTGTTCTCATGGAATCGTAGCTTAATCCAACAGATGCCATTTAATGTATTCGCCTCCATTACACTGTTCCTGCTAAAACCGCATTAATCATCACTTCTGCGGGTACAACACACTGTCGGGACACAAAAATCCGTGATCGCGTTCCAGCAGCTACCCTCGCATGCACCACCCCGTATCTGGAGGGGAGGCCGCCGGCCCCCCACCTGCTTCCTGTGGTAGTAGTGGAGGCCCTCGCTGCGGATGGCTCTGACAAACTTCTCTCCAGACATCTCCCAGGCGCGCTGGTAAAGCGTGACGTCATCGGTGGCGTCTCCCAGCAGACAGAGCAGCTTGGGGGACTCGCCGTGCAGGGAAATCTGGTGTCGGATCGTCTCAGCCGCCTGCCGGCACAGTCGTGACGTCACCGGTTAGCGAAGGCGTCGTCGGTGGATCCGTCCCGTCTTTAAATACCAGAGCAACGAAAGGAGCCAGCCTTCGGCGCATGTGTTGGATCTGCAGACAAACATTGGCCACTTCACAGACAACAGCCTTGTCGCACGGGTAGGGCCAGACCGAAACTGGCGACGGCAGCGAGCTTCGGACAGATACGCTTTTTGGCGAACAACAACCAGATAAGCTAGCAGACACGTCAGATGGACATATTCAACAACTCCGCATCACCCTACCGTCTTACAATGGTAAATTGAGGACTGTCTCCACACAGTAAACAGCTCAGTTGACAGCATCATTCCTACACGACCTAGAGGTGTTCCCTTCTGACCCTGTTGCGCTGCTGGAGCAGATGGTAGCACTGTATCGCCTCCTCCCACATCTGCAGCCGCTCGTACACCTCCAGCGCGGCCTTGGTCACGCCCATGGCCAGGTAGCGGGCCGCCAGCTCCCCCTGCGGTGAACAACACGCCCGGTACACACACGAGACCGCGGCGACCAGTCACAGGCTACCGAAACGATAGCGTTGGTGCCTATGGACGAGGGGCCGATCAACGGAAGGAAAGGCCTCTCCCCCTCAGCAATAAAAACAGGGGAGAACATACAGGCATATTGACTCCCTCAGGACTTCAGAGAAAAACGGGTACTCATCAGAACCTGACAATTTGTTACAAGTCCTAACTTTAAGCAAAACACCACAATTTAAACCTGGTTGAAGCGCAAAATTGTAACCCCATACCAATTCGAAACCAGTCATCCTTCTCGCCAGCTCTCACCTCCAGCTCCCAGCGGGTGGGGAGGCGGGTGCAGAAGAACAGCTGCAGGCGGAGGTGCGGCGGCGGCGTGGACTGCGTCACCGCGTCCACCAGTGCCTGGGTCTGCGTCATGGCGCGCTCGGCCGAGCGTCGCCGGTCAGACTCCAGCTTACTGCGCTGAAACCGGGCAGGCAGCGGCGTCTCATAGCCAAGGCAGCGTTACCCGACACACATACAACGGTTAGGGGGTGGAAACTAGACAAGAGGGTGGTCAAGGCCGATGGCGACGATAAAAATATCCCACGACACCATTGGCTGGATAGAAAACACGCTTTTCTTAAGGTATGCACGCGCCCTTATATTCATGTGCACTATATTGTGGCCACAGCAAAGAGAGTTTCAGTGATTGTGTTCGGTCCCAAGGGCAATTGCAAGGAAGGTTCGCTGGGACAGGGCCCCACATCATTATACAGAAACACAAGAATCGTGGAGAAGCGACATACAGCTGTAAACCATGCATAGACTTCTCCCTCGAACCCAGACCTGGGGCCTCTCTGCCTTTAGCATGCACCAAGGGCCACCCCCTCTGACTGACATGAACCAGGGGCCTCTCTCCCTCCCTCTAACCTGTAGTAGTGTGGCGAGCTGGACCACCCAGACCTGGGGCTTCCGTGTAACCGCCTCCAGCATCACCAGCAGCTGTTCGTCTCGGATCTCACTCCGACCCTGGGCGCGCAGCTCCTGGAAACTGGAAAACGGCAGCAGCCATGCAATGTGAAGGGCGATAGTCCCGCTCCGAAGAGAGCAGGTTGGAGATTTTACGCTTACTAAACACCTGTAGATGGTCAATTGTGTCAAAAACAAACGACCACCAGGGTAACGGCTCCCCGCCGCGTACTTTTCCGGCAGCGGCGTATGACTTACGAGAAAACTCCTGACTACTTCCGCAGCATAACTCCGTACGTCGGAGAACCGTCAGTGAACAGACGGACCCTTAGTGAAGTGTTCAGACAGATCCCTGCTCAAAAGAGCACATGGATCCTTACTGAAGAGTACTGACGGAACAATAGGGCGCCACTCACAATCGGGTGCAGACCAGCGCCTGCTGCAGCGGCGACGCCGCCGCCAGCAGGGCGTCGTCCTCGTACTGCACCCTCTCCCTGCGCGTGTCGTCGTTGAGGCGAAGGTCGGGGGGGCAGAGCGTCACAGGCCGCCGGCTCGCTCTCGTCCGCGTGCCTCACAGCTACATCGTGCTCCGCCGCGTCCGAGACCGGGCAGGTGGAGGGAGAGTCTGGGGTGGTGGACGGGTTCTCACTAATCTTCAGCGCCAGCTGGGCCTGAGGCTGTTGGTAGTAGGTGCGCTTTCCCCAAAGCACCTGAAGGGATGAAGAAGATTCGATAAGCCTGTTGTAGCAAAAAGTATGTGATTTGTGAAATGGTGTGGCAGTGGTACAAAACAACGCACGGAATAAACTGGTAAGATCAGTCACGTTCCAAACCAGTAACTGCAAGGATCCTTCTCCGGTAGAAAAAGGCGTTCAGCAGCAAGAACACCAATCATTTCCCAATTCCATCACTTACATGTGTTCCAAAACAACAATCGCAGCATTCCCCGCGGGTGATTCACGGCACCCTGCGGCAACCTACTGCACTTGAAGCCGACCACAAAGCGCAGACTCCTACTCACCGACCATCTGAAGGTCGAGTCGAAGCGCCTTCTGTGCCTTGGCCACGTACTCGGACGTCTTCTTGACGTGGTGGTAGTGGTTGTAAATGCTGGCCACAGTCAGGTAGTGCTCCACGGCTACCTGTGGTCGGGTTGGGCAGGTGGATTAGGGACGGCCTCACCGCAGCAGCGAGATACATATCTTAGACAACATGCTTTACCAGTGATGTTATGAATCATAGTAATTTATTTTAAGCAATCAATACGTCTCTCACGGGACTATATTTGATGGATATAACACCTTACGACACTAGCTTCACAAGACTAGCCTAGTATGACTAGCAAGACAAGACTAGTATGACAGTTTCAAATGCGAAAAATCCTATAGCGTTGTCGCACTCATAGACAGCACACGGTCCGTTCCCGCCCACTCAGCAGTGTTGTCCTCACCTATCACCAGGTCCGTTCCCGCCGACCCAGCGGTGTTGTCCTCACCTATCACCAGGTCCGTTCCCGCCCACCCAGCGGTGTTGTCCTCACCTATCACCAGGTCCGTTCCCGCCGACCCAGCAGTGTTGTCCTCACCTATCACCAGGTCCGTTCCCGCCCACCCAGCGGTGTTGTCCTCACCTATCACCAGGTCCGTTCCCGCCGACCCAGCGGTGGCGCCGGTGCTGCCCTCACCTGTCTCGACTCGGCCAACAGGAGGCGGGAGGCCTCCGACAGCTGGATGTCCTTCTGAAACAGACTGAAGAGGTGCGGAGACGGCTCCTCCAGTGCCTGCTGGTACAACCAGCAGTACCGCAGACGCCACAGCGGGAACGACTGTCAGTGCGGTACACCATGATCAGGGGTACAGTAGCTGCTGGTATTGGGGTACAGTCAGTACTGCAGACGCAACAGCGGGAACGACTGCCAGTGCGGTACAGCATGATCAGGGGTACAGTAGCTGCTGGTACTGGGGTACAGTCAGTACCGCAGACGCCACAGCGGGAACGACTGTCAGTGCGGCACAGCATGATCAGGGGTACAGTAGCTGCTGGTATTGGGGTACAGTCAGTACTGCAGGCGCAACAGCGGGAACGACTGCCAGTGCGGTACAGCATGATCAGGGGTACAGTAGCTGCTGGTACTGGGGTACAGTCAGTACCGCAGACGCCACAGCGGGAACGACTGCCAGTGCGGTACAGCATGATCAGGGGTACAGTAGCTGCTGGTACTAGGGTACAGTCAGTACCGCAGACGCCACAGCGGGAACGACTGTCAGTGCGGCACAGCATGATCAGGGGTACAGTAGCTGCTGGTACTAGGGTACAGTCAGTACCGCATACGCCACAGCGGGAACGACTGCCAGTGCGGTACAGCATGATCAGGGGTACAGTGGCTGCTGGTACTGGGGTACAGTCAGTACCGCAGAAGCCACAGCGGGAACAACTGCCAGTGCGGTACAGCATGATCAGGGGTACAGTGGCTGCTGGTACTGGGGTACAGTCAGTACCGCAGAAGCCACAGCGGGAACAACTGCCAGTGCGGTACAGCATGATCAGGGGTACAGTAGCTGCTGGTACTAGGGTACAGTCAGTACCGCATACGCCACAGCGGGAACGACTGCCAGTGCGGTACAGCATGATCAGGGGTACAGTGGCTGCTGGTACTGGGGTACAGTCAGTACCGCAGAAGCCACAGCGGGAACAACTGCCAGTGCGGTACAGCATGATCAGGGGTACAGTAGCTGCTGGTACTAGGGTACAGTCAGTACCGCATACGCCACAGCGGGAACGACTGCCAGTGCGGTACAGCATGATCAGGGGTACAGTAGCTGCTGGTACTGGGGTACAGTCAGTACCGCAGACGCCACAGCGGGAACGACTGCCAGTGCGGTACAGCATGATCAGGGGTACAGTGGCTGCTGGTACTGGGGTACAGTCAGTACCGCAGAAGCCACAGCGGGAACAACTGCCAGTGCGGTACAGCATGATCAGGGGTACAGTAGCTGCTGGTATTGGGGTACAGTCAGTACTGCAGACGCAACAGCGGGAACGACTGCCAGTGCGGTACAGCATGATCAGGGGTACAGTAGCTGCTGGTACTGGGGTACAGTCAGTACCGCAGACGCCACAGCGGGAACGACTGCCAGTGCGGTACAGCATGATCAGGGGTACAGTAGCTGCTGGTACTAGGGTACAGTCAGTACCGCAGACGCCACAGCGGAACGACTGTCAGTGCGGCACAGCATGATCAGGGGTACAGTAGCTGCTGGTACTGGGGTACAGTCAGTACCGCAGACGCCACAGCGGGAACGACTGCCAGTGCGGTACACCATGATCAGGGGTACAGTAGCTACTGGTACTGGGGTACAGTCAGTACCGCAGACGCCACAGCGGGAACGACTGCCAGTGCGGTACAGCATGATCAGGGGTACAGTAGCTGCTGGTACTAGGGTACAGTCAGTACCGCATACGCCACAGCGGGAACGACTGCCAGTGCGGTACAGCATGATCAGGGGTACAGTAGCTGCTGGTACTAGGGTACAGTCAGTACCGCATACGCCACAGCGGGAACGACTGCCAGTGCGGTACAGCATGATCAGGGGTACAGTAGCTACTGGTACTGGGGTACAGTCAGTACCGCAGAAGCCACAGCGGGAACGACTGCCAGTGCGGTACAGCATGATGAGGGGTACAGTGGCTGATGGTACTGGGGTACAGTCAGTACTGCAGACGCAACAGCGGAAACGACTGCCAATGCGGTACCGCATGATCAGGGGTACAGTAGCTACTGGTACTGGGGTATAGCCCACGCCAGTGGAGGAGCCGCCACAGCAGCATCTACCGAAGCGGTGTGGGGAAACAAGACAGTTTCTAAGCAGTTCACGTATTTCGAATCACATCAACAGCAGACTTCTGTATCCAACTAACCTCGCAAATAGCTACCAAACAGACAAAGCCCCAGCTCGGCCCCTCGCCCGTTCCAGCCCGGAGGTGGTGCTACAGACCGGCAGAGCGCTGAGCCGGTGCTGGCACCCTCCAGCACCACCCGGGCCAGCGCCAGCGACTCCGGACACCGCAGCAGCGGGTACACGCCGGTACCGTCCAGCGCCAGACGCGAGAGACATCTGCCGGCAGGAGCACAGGGGGCATTCAGACGAGAGGCAGGGCAGGGCGGGGAACGGGCGACGGTCAATGTGACAAAGGCAGTACCGAACTGACGAGGATAATGTTTTCTAGACGGGATGAAAATAACGGCGACAATGGTCAAGGATGATGAGCTGGGGCTTCATAAAAATTAGATGCATTCATGGAGTTTGAACCGATATATCATTAACGTTGTGCTAACGTAGAATGTTAACGACTACGTACTCTATGAACTCGGCACATGATTAGGGATGTATTAAGTGACAAATGCCTCACACTATGTCTTTCACAACATTACATGACACTTCAACAGAAAGTCGTAGCACAAAAATGTTACCGACACCGCCGAAAGAACCAGTCTACCACAGCACAACATGGGGGCGGTGGACGTGGGCGGGCGGACCGTCCCCCGATACCCTGCTGACCTCTCGCGGTGCTCCTGCCCGGCGGTGAGAGGGACAATCTGCCAGTCACGGTCCGGACCGGTCCAGTTGGCCTGTGCAAACACACAGAGCGCGGCGGAGGCTCCCACCAGGGCCAGCGCACTGCCCGACACAGCAGAACAAATCAATAAACAACGTGAGAGCATGGTCCCGCTGACCCGGGCTCACTCACAGCTCACTGCAAGAGAAAGCGAAATAAACAGCGAGGGATCATGACGCCGCTGGCACAGGCTTACTCAAAGCCCCTGCAAAAGCGAAATAAACAACCGTGGGATCATGACCCCACTGTCAAGGGTTTACTCGCAGCTCAATACAAGAGAAAGCAGAACAAACGGCAAGGGAACATGGCCTCACCGACACGGACTCACTCAGAGCTCACTCCGTCACATGACGGAACCCTACAGTGTGGGAAACGCGTTCCGAAACATGACATAATCTGGTAAGTTTGGTTTGGGAAGGACAGAACAATCAAATGTACAGCCTCATTCTTTCACACATGAAATGTTGGTTATTAATCTCATATACTCCGAGGTTGGCTGAATGAGTCAAATAAAACCCTCAAACACTTGAAACAGACTGAAAATATGTTTCCAGTGGAAATGCAATACAATCCATATACTTATATATCAATGTTTCGAGTCACCACGAGGAGTTAGCCGTTACCCACCAGTCCCTCTCTTTGGCGCTGTCCAGCACAGTCGAGACACGTATCGAGATGGCTTCCAGGTCCCAGGACAGCCACAGGTCAGGGCTGTCCAAGCACAGCAGTTTCTGCAGCTCCTCCGAGTTCAGAACACCAGCGAAGTCGCCACACAGTAGCTGCTGAACATGCCACCCCGCCGGGTCTGCCAACAAAGCGCATCTATGAAAACCTCCTGCTCTCTGTTGCTAAAAGCAAAAGGATCATGTACCAGTTTGTTTTGACATCTAAAAGGCAAACAGCTACGAATTATAGATACATTATACATCGGAACTGGTGCGGGGTGGGGTGCAGCATGGCCCCAGTCTCTGACTTCCATCACAATTTCTTTTTGTTTTCTGCGATACTGGAAACAAAGATTTGCAACCAACATGAGCAATATATAACAGCTATTCCAAATCCAGCGCCACAGTCGGTATTTTCTTGTCAGCTGATGGATGGCCATTCATGGGCTAAAGTAGTTTTACGTTGATGGCTGTGCACACATTGTTCCTGTTTGCGCCTGAATTACACAATGCATTGGTGAAATGCTGCTGCTTGAGTCTCCCCAGAAGAATATATTGAAATCAGGTTTGGACACATTGGATCAGTCTCCTGAAATTCACGATTTTATGGGAAATTCACACCAAGAGCAAGCTACTTTCGACATCCCCAACTTTAATTCAAATATACTATCCTTCACAATGTCTTATCTATTGATATTCTGAGTGACTGATCGGTAATCTTAGCAGAAATGCAATGAAACCAACAAGTTTATGTCAATATAAGCTTTTAGGGAAATGTATTCCATTTTTTTTAATTCACATGAACCAGGAATGCTGTTAGTGGCATTCCTTTAGCATCTTACATAATCTGACATTTCTTTCATTGCACTACATTGGCAACGATTTTCAAGAAATATGCAAATACTTCGGTTTTCTTCTGATAAGTTTTGATATTTGTCTTCAATTCCGAAATCACACACTGAGTAAAGCTATTTCGAGAAAAGGGTTGGATAGCATGTACTTTAAGCTCAAGGTAATTATATCAAGTCTTTATATATTACTTAAGTGCCCAATTATTGGCAGGTTAAGCACTAGTGGCAGATGTTAACCTGAGCACCCAGCTGACATAACACCTTTTTTCTAAACGTTTTACAAGCCTCATTTCTAACAATTTTAAATGCCCTTTTCTAAACATTTTACATGCCTCCTTTTAGCACCACTCACATTCGTTCTTTACAGTTTTATCTCAATGACGCTGACAGCAAACAGTTAAAATCCAGACCTTCATGTATACAACATTTGGATACTTGAGCACTTAAATAAATATAATAAATATAGCTTTCACTCAACAAATACACCGGAAATATTCAATGAGAGACATGTTCATAAATACATTCATTGGCTATTTCTAAACACTGCTCTAACATGATACAATGTTTACTCACCCTGATTCTCGTCACTCAGACCCTGCCTGAGGCAATACAATGATTTCTCCATGTTCAAGAGGCCAGTTTCAAAACCGTATCTGAAATGATTTTTTTAGGAAGTTAACAACATGACTAACAATTATCATGTTTATTCAGTGATGTCTAATAAGCAGTGCCCGGATGATTCAAGTGATGTCATTTCGCGTCCATAACTAATACTGGATGTCCAAAAACACTGAAGAAAAACAGCTCCTGGTATCAACTAAGTCATGCCTGAACAACTCAGTACATGATGAGAGGAGGTGATCTGGAAGCTAATATAATATCTGCAGAGGATCTATCATCTTATTCATGCACCATCATATTCCGATGTTATCCATGTTGGGCAGCAACTGTATGACGCCAATATAAATATTTTCGAAGCCGAAAATTTTGAAATTTTGTTCTGCTGCATTATTTTTCAACACCTTTCCCAAAAAATATCCAAACAAATGTGTCTGGTTGCACAGTTTTAGAGAGATCTTCTCTTTACAGTAGAGGCTTGATCACACAGTATAAACAAATATCTGAGGGAGCGTTCAAAGATAGATTTCCTAATTCAAAGTAGAACCCCTCAAATTCTTAGAAGAGTAGAAAGTAACCAGGTGGAAATGTTCCCCTTATCTTCTCTTGATTCGTGTTGGGTTTTCTGAAAGCATTGTTCTGAGCGTTTCCATCCCTCGAACATGTATTTCGATTTATGAAACAAGTGTTTCCCAATATGGGTCAATGTTCCCATTGTTAAGAACATGGCCATTCATGGGGAACACTGAACAGTTTCCCCCACCCATAGCAGTGGGGGAAACTGTGGTCAGCGTTCCCAAGAATGGCTACGTTCCCAACCATGGGCACAATGACCCATATTTGGAAGCGCATTTCCATCGTAGATTCGCACTGGAATTTCAGACAGCTTGAAACGAATAAAGGCGTATATCTACCGAATTATTAAAATATGTCAGTTTCCCGGACTAAATATGAATGGCGGCCATAGTCGGATCCAGGGGGAGGGGAACAGTGGACAGGTGCTCCATAGGCTGATCCAGGGGGCAAAGGGAGTACTCCTCCCCCCGATCGATCCTCGGCACCCCTTGAAATGGTCACTGCGGCCTTCTGAAATGCCACTTACCACTCCCCATCCATCTGATAGGGTTTTCCGGTCAAGAACGGCGCCCCCCCACCAGAAGGTGCCCCACCCCCAATCGGCAGCCCTGTATCCGCCTATGATAGCGGACCAAGGATAAAGGCCTAAACCTGCAAGAAGCAGGCTCAAAGGAGTGAAATGAGGCATAGGCGGATCCAAGTTTTTCCAGGGAGGACGTCTAAAGAGGGAGGGCGTACTCATCCGAGCAGGGGGTGCCATATTATTTTTTTATAAATTTTGTCCAACTTGTTACCAGTATGGCTGCTGGAGTAGGAGTCTCACTAAAGTCCTCAAGGGACTTGTCACGGAGACCCCGACCCCATCACCCGAACGAGCAACTCCCACAATGAAGGGATGATTTAGAAGCCAAAGTTTAACGTCCCACATAGCACAGGGACGGCCGCCCCGCTCAGGTCACCCTCTCACCAGTCGGTTGCCAGCCGACCTATATCGCAGAGTGGCCAATTCTCACATTCAGGGCTTCTTTGGGGGCGGGGGGGGCTAGGGGCTCAAGCATCTCCCGCCATTGCTTTCAATCAGTCTCCACGCATGTTTTTACTACATGCGCTCTGATTTTTTGAGGGGGGAGCTTGAGACCCTAGGCAACACCTATTAGGTGGGCGCAAAATCCTGTCGGATTTTGCATCGGGGGGCGGTGGGAAGCGACATATCAGGGGGCGCCATCGACTTTTCAGGGGGCGCCGTGACCATTTCAGGGGGCGCCAAGGGTCAATGGGGGGGGGGTTGCGCCGAGGGTCGATCAGGGGGCCGCCGAGGGTCGATGGGGGGGCGCCGAGCGTCGATCGGGGGAACATGCCCCTCTTTGCCCGCCTGGATATGCCTATGAATGAAGCACCCCAGTAGAAAATATCGAGTTGATGCGGTGGCGCACCATAATTCATTAAAACACTACAGAATAATTCAAACAATCTTGGGGACAAAAACTACATGATCTAAAATCAGATACAAATAAATATAAAACAGCTTAAGAAATGCGAAAATGCCACTTTTAAGCACTACTTACTTCCTAAACAGACAAAAAAGCATGGTTTTTCTTTATTTCCTCACTTCTCAAGCACATGCTGGGCATCAACTGTGATGCCATTAAAAAATTTTCAGTCAACAGTTTTGGAATTTTGTTTTTATTCTACTATTTTTCATTGACTTTCCAAGAAAATTATGAAAAAATAATACCTGTCTGGCCGCGCAGTTTCAGAGCAATCGGCTAACCTTAAATAAGATGTCCACCTTCCCAAAATACTTTCTATAGAAATGATACATTTTCAGAATCAGCAAGACACCCGCTTTCCATTAAGTGAGGTCCCGTGAGTGCCACTCCCACTTAAACCCCGATTTTCGACACTTACTTAACCTGAACTTCATAATCACTCACCGTCCATCACCATAAACAAACAAAACACAGGAATTGACAAAAGACAATGGCAGCTGATCATCAGTCAGCTCATAGAAACCATCAGATGACTGACAATTGGTGCCTTTGTACCAGAGATAAGGCACCGTTGTCAAAGCCTACCAAATCTCGTCTAGGTGCACTGCAGGCCGGCTCGCTAAATCGAGACATGGTTAAGTTAGGTTAGTTGTGGTTCAAACTAGTTAATTTCTCTTTTTTTAATTTCTACCCATATTTTGTACACCTAACGTCACGCAACTTCCGTTTGAATTATTGGTTCGGTGTGTGCAGATGTGTCGATGCGGTAGTTACTGTTTACATTTTGATTAAGGTTGTGGAAGTGCGTTTTATAGTTTGATTTGTGTCTTATATCATAGCTAAAAGATGAAGGAACGCTCGGTATTATGGTAGTAGGCAGATCACATCTCGCGGTTCAAAGGATCACATCAGAACGTTGATAAGTTTTGAAGTGCTACGGCGAGAAGCATGATGATGAGTTGCTAAGATGTTCCCTGGCCTCTCCCCTCGAATCCGGAAATGTAAAAAACACTGAAGATTCACAGAAATGTAAGAAACACTGAAATCTTCAGTGTTTTTTACATTTCCGGATTCGAGGGGAGAGGCCAGGGAACATCTTAGCAACTGATCACATCAGAAGGTCCACTGATCAAAGGGTCTAATGTTCATAGGTTCTACCCTTTGAAAGTTAGACCTTTTGAATAAGAAGTCCAATGTTCAAAAGGTCAAAAAGGCGTGCTCAGATGCACGAGAGTGGGGTACATGATGCTGCAGAGGTGTGCTAAGACACCTGATAATAGGAGGCAATGAGGGTTAGGTTAGGTTAGGTTAGGTTAGGTTAGGTTAGGTTAGTTTAGGTTAGGTTAGGTTAGGTTAGGTTAGGTTAGGTTAGGTTAGGTTAGGTTAGGTTAGGTGAGGTGAGGTGAGGTGAGGTGAGGTGAGGTGAGGTGAGGTGAGGTCAGTTGTGTATGCCCTTGGTCCCTATTTCCTAGTCTGGGGATATCACCCCTCTTTCCATATTCTGAATGCACCTCTGGTCTGGGTATAACTTTGGGAAATGTCTTAGAAATATCCCCACATTCTGCAATAAAATCCGTACAGGTGAAACAGATGGAAGGAGCAAGGGTTTGAGTAGTGTTAAGTGGTACCCAGACCAGAGGTGCACTCAGACTCTAGAAAGAGGGGCCATATCCCAAGACTAGGAAATAGGGAACAAGGGTATACACAACTGACCTGACCTGATCTGACCTAACCTAACCTAGCCCTCACTGCCTCCTATTAACATGTGTCTTAGTATGCCTCTGCAGCATCATGCACCCCACTCATATGCATCTGAGCATGCCTCTTTGAACCTTTTGAACGTTGGACTTCTTATTCAAAAGTTTCAAATTTCAAAGGGTAGAACCTATGAACATTAGGCCCTTTGATTAGTGGACCTACTGATTTGATCCTTTTGTACCGCAAGATGTGATCTGCCTACTACCATAATACCAGAACACTCTACAGTTAAGAATGAACCACCTTTTGGTGATTTTACACAATTTTTGTGGTTGGACGGTTATATGTAGGTGCACCGAGCAATATATTCATCATTCTTTACTGTTTGGGCTGGATCACACAGTATAAACGAATATTTGAGGGAGCGTTCAAAAAGATTTCCTAATTCAAAGTAGAACCCCCAAATTTTAAGAGGAATTGAAAGTGACCAGGTAGGGAGATCTACTTTATCTTTTCTAGACTCCTGTTGTGTTTTCTTAAAACATCATTCCGGGTGTTCCCATCCTTGAGCATGTGCGTTTCCATTTGTGGAACAAGCATTCCCAAAAATTGGTCAATATTCCCATTAATGGGATCGTCCCTATTCTTGGGAATACTGACTACAGTTTCCCCACTGACAGACTCAAGGGACATTTATTACAAATAAACCTGCTTTGTCTAGTAATACATGCATGAGCAATCCATTAGGTCAGGATTGAAGCAATAAGATAATCTTCAAATGCAAATAACTAGGTACCACCCAGTCTGAAAAGTAAGGCAGCAGGCCAGACGAGTCACATCAGCCTTCTAAAATTCTCGCACCGCCAGCCACTTAAAATTCACACCAATCCGCAATATACCAGGAAAAAGATCACACTCATCCGTACTGACACGATCCAATGCTACCTCTTTTATTATTTAGTTCTATGAGGCCCCTCCTGTGTCTTTATAACCATCCATCCATGATTTATTTGGTATTCAGTATTGCCTTGTTCGCACCAGTCTTGCCAATTCGCACCAGGTTAATAAAATTCGCACCAGGTTAATAAAATTTGCACCAGGTTAATAAAATTCACACCACTCAGTCCTGTCTCCAAGAACACTTCGCACCGACGAGATCTCATCGAAGGTGCCATACTTTGCACACTGGGGTACCGCAAAATGTAAAATGAAATTGTAAAGTTGAAGTCGCACTTTATATTCCAATCTATTCAGGACTGTTCCAAATCAAATGTTACCTTAAAAACCCATGTACGACATACTTCGCGAAAAACAAACAAATCAAATAGGTAACTCTCTCCCCTTCCCGGATGGACATACATATTATCAACAAACACCACATACATACATACAAAGTCGGAGGAAAAGCTGATGTCCCATAAAAGGTAAATAGGTAAATAAAAATAAGCCACCCTAGCACGTGGTTTACGCTTACAATTTTGACGCAGTCCAAAATAGCCTTATCTGGTATTGACTAGAAAACAAAAATAAACCCTAAAGCTCTTATAAAACTCTAGATAAATAACGAGGTAAAGGGATTTACAATTACGGTGCTAGGGAAATTCGGGCGGGGAATTCAAAACATGTTTTTGATACTTCAGGGGAGGGGGACATTGGTTGAGGGAAACATTTGGACCAAGAAGCTCCACTCTTGGACGGCAAAGGCTACCAAGTGTACATGAAATCCTATCGTGAGGGCGCTGACTCTCACAACCTGGAGGGAGAGGGAGATAGAAAGCATTCACAGATCCAGGGGAAAAGGGGGCGCGCCTAAGGGCGTAGCCAAGGGGGGGTGGGTGGTAGGGACAGCCCATCCCTAAGGACCCGAACGGCCACCTGAGACACGGGTTGCGCGAAGCGCGGCTCGCTCACTCATGCTCTGTGGCCAAATTTGAAATTTTACACCGGACAGGACCCTCTTTCTTCAGCCCTCTTCAGCATTATTCTGTAACAAGCAGAGTCCTTTTGACCCATCAGGCCCCTTTTGGCGCTGTCGCAGGGGTCCTTTGCAGGGTGCCGCCCCTCCCTGAGCGAAATCCTGGCTACGCCCCTGGCTGCACCCCCTCCCCGATCGACACTCAGTGCCTCTTGAAATGGTCACGGCGCTCCCTGGGTCAATGGCGCCCTCTGAAATGTCGCTTCTGGTACCCCTTCCCCCTCCAGGATACGAAAATCGATTCTCACTGATAACATTTTGCGCCCACCTGATAGGTTTCGCCGGTCAAAAGGGGCGCTGTCATTTTCTGTCATATTGAATATTTTCAGGAGCCAAAGGTCTGTCAAAATTCCTGGTTGGTGAGTTGGCGGCTTTTTCCACTCCTGTATTCCGACAGCTCGGTGAAAGCAGGGTCCATCTCACGCCCTCGTTTAACCCTCGCCTCACCGGGGGGCCATCGATGGCCCCCATAAGGTTTTTCGAGATAGCAGAAAAACGACGAAATGCAGCACCGCGGTTGAGGGCTCTATCTCTCACCTCATCATTTTCCCACCATCCCTGCAAATTTTTTCCCGGGTCACCCAAGGTCAAGTCACCAGGCGAGGTCAACCAAGGTCACCTCACTTCAACTTTGAAGCTCTATAAGAGCTACATTTCTTAGTCGATCGATTTGAAACTTGCTACACTTCATGGCCCTTCCAGGGTCTACAACATGTATATCCGGTATTTTGCGATTTCGTGACCTGAGGTCAGGTCACGAGGTGACCCTCTCCCATTGGAAAAGCATGGGGAAAAGCTGTCTGAAGATCTAAAAGCCACAAAAATGATTGCAAATACTTAAACTGCTCAGAAGAGCGTTGTTCGACACTCTTTCGCGGATCCCAGTGGTCATATTTGCTCTTTGACATTTCCAAGGTCATCCAAGATCACCAGGAACGTCACGCCTTGTTTGTTGTCACGCCTTGTTCGTCACGCCTTGTTTGGTTGTTTTCCATGTTTTTTTCACCGGATCCATTCATCAAGTCCCACTACCTCACTCCATGGGTTAAACGCGGCGCCTGTGGCGACCTTCCCCGTGGGTAATCCTTGTCCTTCCCCATCAACCATCCTATCCTTATCCTTATCCTACAGTGTGTTTTGCTTACGTGTCATTTATGTCCCTAATCTTCATTACGACCGGCGTCAGAATAGCCACATGAATAGTGGAGATGCCGTGTGGGTATGTAGATAAATAAATAAATAAATAAACAGTATTTTGAAATTAGCTTTTGACCTAATTAAGCTAGAGCGCTAAAACAAGCACCATCGTGTTGGTCTTGTCATTGGCTTACATTTGATATACGGCACGGTCACTTTCTGACCTTTCGTGACCTCAGGTCATATTAGATCACGAGGTGACCTCTGGAGGTCAAACCACTGGCGGGAGGTCTTTATGTTCCGCATAGCGGAAAAAGGTTTGGCAATTTCCTATGAAATGTACGTAACCAGATCTGAATAGCTCTAATAGCATAGGAGTTATACCCAGTTTTCTTAAGCACTGCATATTTGAGTGAAAATAGCCTATCGCGACATTTCTTGACCTCTGGAGGTCAAACCATTGACCTGAGCGCTTAAACATACGAAGTAATTTCTTACTGAATTCACGCGAGCTTTCCAATGCACTTTACAGATTCACGCTAACCCCCATATTTTCGGAGTTAGAGGGGCCGGTGGGGCGAAGGTGGCGCCGGACCCCGGCGGGGCGCGGGTTAACATACAAACTAGGTGGGACTCGTCCCAACTAGGTACTGGCTTGGGAGGAAACTGTGTGTGTATCAAAAATCATTTAAGCTCAAGAACACTCCAGAAGATATGCACATCGCATGAGATCTACTCACGGTCTGTATTTCTTAACACGCGCATTGACAGGGGTCTGAGCCACCTTCGCTTTGACGGGGGGGGGGGGCGGGAAGCAGCGCCCATAAGATCTCGAGAACCACGGTAGGTAGCGAAAAACGGCAAACGGCGTTGAATAGCCCATCAACTTCTCCATCGAAAATATTTGTACCATTTTTTGTCAGGTCCCATTTAAGGTCACAAAAGGTCACAACATGCCGTCATAGGGATAACATGTAAATAAAGGTTTTCGGCCATTACATGTGAACAAGTAAAGATAGAGCAAAACGGCTTGAACTATATGAATCCTCGCAGCAAGCCGAATCGAATGATATATAATTTGACCTTGCTAGGTCAAATCAAGGACTTGACCTGACCTGAGGTCAGGTCAAGGTCAAATTATATAAAATGAATATCATAGAGCCGCAAGGACAAGGCAAGTCTACTGCAACTAAAATAAACGCTCTATCCCCATCCGTTACTGAGTTATTCAGTAAAAACCATTTTCCCATGTATTTCCCATAGATAGGTCCTGCCTCGTACCTGACCTTAGGTCACCGATATCAAAAATACCGGAAGATATTTTAGAGAACTCGGTGGGTTCATTATGTCATATGAGTTTCAATCGCATAAGTTCACCCCGTTCCGACTTATGCTATCTTAAACTTTTTTGAGGTCAGGTCACTTGACCTGTACTGGTCACCTGACCTGAGATGACCTAACCTTAAGATTTCCATAGAAGCTGTAAAAATGATGAAGGAAAAGGTATGCTAAGTACGGCGGCGCTATGCGCCGCAGTTTTTCTGATATCTCTGAAAAACCCGAAGGGGGCGGGTACCCGCCCCTTGTCAATGCGCGTGTTAAGTTCCATCTGATGCATGTTTCATTTTGGACCATCATAAGCTGAGCCTAATCCACGCCCCACCGGGGGCATCAATGGCCCCCTCTGAATCCGAAAATACGGGGGTTAGCGCAAATGTGCAAAACGCATTAGAAAGCGCGTGTGAATTCAGTAAGATTTTAATTCGGGTGTTCAAGCGCTCAGGTCAATGGATGGACCTCAAGAGGCCATGTTCGGTCACGATAGTCTATTTCCACCAAAATGTGCAACGCTTAACACTCGCCCCGCTGGGGGCGGAATTCGCCCCCTCCCCTGGTTTTCCCAGATAGCTCAAAAACGAAGAGACGCAGAACAACAAAACTTACGGTACCATATTCCTAATCAATTTCACACATCTGACCAAATTTTTTAGATAAGTTCATGTCAGGTCAAAGAGCTATTTACGGTCAAGTGGCCTAACCTCAAAACCTAAAATTACGAGTTTGAAACAGCGCCCAGGGAACATTAGCGAACCGATAAGTTTGAAACTTCCACAATATGATAAGGTCATTAGGGTCAACAAATCTGCTATCTCGGAATTTTGATATTAGTGACCTAAAGTGGAGTCAATTTTTTGGTCACCCCATTATAAGTCTATGGTCAAAAAATGGACTCGTTTTCAGGAAATACTGGATAGATAAGGCTGGAAATCCTCAAACTGTCTATTATTATCACGATCGTGACCATAAAGTTGAGTTTTTGAGCATCTGACCCCTCAAAGTTCACATCAGGTCACGGGAGCAGAAAGTGATTGTTTTGCCAACAACTTCTCACTGAATTGAGATAAAGTTCCCATTTTGCTTGCATTGTGTTTTATATTTTCACGGGAGTCGATTGATATGCAACATGACCATACCAGGTCACTTTGTGACCCTGACCTACGTCGAGGTCCGGTCATTTTTACTATTTGACCTAGAAAGGTCATATTATACATAATTAGATTTGCCGCGATAGGAGGAATCAAATAATGCATAAAGATTTGCTCTAGCTCCCCTAAGGGCAGATCTAGAGAGGGAAACGTACACTGCTCTGTTGTAAGCCTATGGAGCATTCTTTGACCTATGCTGATCTCAATATTGACCTGACATAAAAATTATTCCTATAAATTATCTTCGTCTTGTCCAGAGCTTTTAAATGCCGCCCGTAGCTTTCCTTAAGCTTTGGTGGGGAACGAGATACGGAGGGGGCGAAAAACGCCCCCCCAGCGGGGCGCGTCATGCAAGGGACCCCAGCGGAGCGTGTGTTAAGAAGCCTGGGCAGGGCCGGGAGCTATTAGATCTGACCTTTAGAGCTATTGAGATCTGGTAAAAATCTTCTGATAGGAAAATGCCAGGAATTTTTTCGCTATGTGGAATATAATGACCTCCGGCCAGTGATTTGACCTCCAGAGGTCACTTCGTGACCTAATTGATCTGAGGTCACGAAAGGCCAGATTGACTTTGACGTATATCAAATGAAATCCAGTGACTAGACATACGCGATTACGCTTCATTTAGCGCCTTAGCTTGGTTAGGTCAAACGTTACCGTCAACATACTTCTTTATCCCTGGTGACCTGTGATGACCTCAGATAGGTCAAAGGGCAAATTTCGCCCCTGGGACCTGTGAAAGGGTGTTCAAGGATGAATTTCGGAGCAATCTGAGCATTTGTAACTATTTTTGTGACTTTTAGATCATATGACAGCATTTCCCATGCTTTTTATATCGGGGAGGTCACCTCAGTGGCGGATCCAAGGGGGGGCAAAAAGGCATTTGCCCCCAAACGGAAAAGCTCGGGGCAAAACTATGTTTTTGCCCCCTCCCCAGTGATCGACCTTTTTGTTTTCCCCGACTCTTTTTTTGTTTGTAAGCAAGATTTTGGTGCTTCAACTCTCAACTTCAAACAGAACTAGCTAAGCTCAGTGTAGATATTGGGCCTCGGACTGGAAAAAGTATCTCGAGCCCATATTTTTATCCCGTGCCGTTTTTTTGCTTTTCGCCTCAAATACCCAATATTCTACCGGAAAGTGATATTGTAGCGCAGCTTTCACGGTTTTACTTTTTTTGCTTTTGCTTTTCGCCTTTTGACTTTGGTTTGCCCCTCTTAAACCCACCGGCTAGATCCGCCACTGGGTCACCTTGTGACCTGACCTCAGGACACCAAATCGAATAATCCTGGATCTATATTTTTAAGCCCTGGAAGGTCCATGAAGTGTAAAAAGTTCAAATCGATCGGCTTAGAAATGTAGCTATGATAGAAGAACAAAAGTTGACTTGAGGTGACCTTGGTTGACCTCGCCTGGTGACCTGACCTAGTATGACCCGTAGTAAAAATATCAGGGATGATTGAAAAATGAAGGGATGAGAGGTAGACCAGCCAACCACGGTGCTGTACCTCGTCGTTTTTCTGTTGTTTTGAAGAAAAAAACCTTAGGGGTCCATCGATGCCCCTCGTTGGGGCAAGTGTGAAGAATGCTCGCTTATGTCGACCTATTCCAACGTGTGCGACGAAAACCTTGCGAATGCACCGAATAATCACAACGCCGGATACAGTCTGCAGCCAATAGATATGCTCGTCTCATCCAACCGAATGCAATAAAAAGCCCTCACGTCACTTGTCAACCTGAGAGCCCGCCTATCATGCCTGAGGCGGGGTTGGGTGACGCCGGTGTGAACTTGTATTCGTGATACTTTTTTGATTGGTGGCTAAGAGTTATATTTTATATAATTCTGTAAAGAATGAAGACAATATTTGCTCGGATGAATGAAGACTCGTCCTTCTTTCCAAAAATGTGGGCAAATATTTTGAGGTTTTTGTTGTTTTTGAACAGCAATTTTATCTGGACAGGAGTATAGCAGCAATGAAATGAAACAAGAGGCTTATTTCATAGAAGTATCATAGGCGTCCCCAATTTTTTTCCTTTGACGACGGACTCCCTGCAGGGAGTTAAGCAATTTGCACGGGCTGAGCTCTGGCTACGTCTGGCGGACCGCGTTAGCCCATGCTGAGCCAGAGTTACTGGGACATAATAAAAAATCAAAGCTCCTGTTTGTTTGGGCTAAGACGGACTTTACTACGGCAGTTATCAACCTCTAGCTAAGCCTCGACGGACTTGGGCTAGCTCCGCCCACAAAGTCTGGAAAGCTTGGGCTTACCTTTGGCTATCAGGGCTGATATTAGCTTGAGCTTTTGCACTGGCCGATTTGGGCTAGCTCAGGCATGGTCTTGCCGTCCAATATTTCTTTGGCTGGAGGACCGCCTGATCTGCACATGCGGGAGGAGAATACGTACACGCGCAAGAAAAAAATGACTGCAGATTTTCGCGTCATCTCTTCAGTTGTGTGAACCTGTCTCCAAAAGTTTAAAGGTGGGCATTTATACTTCGACCGAAATTGTTGTGGTGATTTTATTCCTGCTCTGTCAGATCTGGGAATGTTTTTTGGATATAAATTTGCATGTACTGCATTCTTGAGAATACTTTCTATTGAATCTGCTTGAATTAAATAGGCAGTTTTTCTTTTGCAGGTTCGCTCTAAGCATCCAGATCCGGCTGGAAACTCCTGAAGAGGTAAGCAATGCCGTCGAGGATTATTTTAATTATTTTCCTTTTACTTTTTTGAATTTATTTACTTTTTTAATTTACCCCCCACCTCCCAAACCTACTGTCTAGTTGAATTGTGGCCAAATCTGCCACTGCGCGAAGAATATTTTTTGTTTTCCAATTTTTTATTGCCCCCACCCCTATCGAGCCTATGTGAAGCGTATATGATACACCATTGTGTAGAAGCATTCCGTTTGTTTACCGGCTGGCTCATTTAATAGATACAACAAACATCTAAACCAATTTTGAACCGTCAATGATTTTCCCACCATCCTCGAAATGAAACTTAGGTAATGTTGATCCCCCGGCGTGGTTAATCCGACAGATCGTCTGACTGTCAACAACACTAGTACGCCTTATAGTCAGGAAGCCGGAGACAATAAAAGGGTATTACTTAATGTTTACAAATATCACATGATGCCTCGCTTCAGCTGTTAATGTCTATGACATATCAATATCTGGGCGTGGTAGGATCTAGATACTAGTGTACTGCTGCTGAAAAAAACACCTTTAGGAATGGCCTTCATGATTATATTTCCCCTCGATGCTGTTGCCAAACGTGGTCATTATATACAGAAAAATTTGAAGAGGAATTTACATTTTATCGAGTATGGTCGGACGGTAGTGAAAATGCCTTGTCTTAAACTCGTACCCTCTCCAAAATCAAAAGGCTCAAGTGGGTTTTCATTTAGCAAAAGTAAAAATCGTCTTGAACTTCCTTTTAATTCCTGTCTCTCCATTCATTGTTCTAAAAGAAAATAAAAATAAAATTGCGAACAGTTTTTCCATGAGTTTCTTCGGCACATTAAAATCCTAATCTGAGCTTTTCTCCAAGAACGTTTCAGGTTGCCGAGGCTATTTCAGGGGAACCCAGTCGGAACGGAAGGGCAGATGTTCCCATGCCTCTCACTGGACACAATGATCACGGCCAGGATCTGAAGGGGAGGAATTGTATTTTGTTGTAGTCAACGCCAAAGGGCCGGTAAATTTCGCTTTTGGCAGCTCGTCTCCCTGCTCCTCTCCCGGTGTCACGACCCATGTCGTAGATCATGCCATCCCATTCCTGTATTACACTTTTAAATTTCCCAAAATTAAAGTTTTATTGTTTCTGCCCTCCACAGACACCTTGAAGCGGAACGGTGCAGATTCCTCGTGCTCCGGAGTCTGCAAGGCAGTGTCCAGATGGCTCTCTGGAAGCAGGGACCGCAACGGAGGGCGCGCAAGCCGTATGAAGAGCCGTGCGCCAGAGGATTAGTCAGGCAGGCAAACCATGCCGATGGTTGACGTGCAAGAACCCAACGAGGCGTGCAAACTGCAGCATACGCAGTTGTGAGTTGTTTGAGTTGTGTTGGCTTAGCTTGCTGAATCCCAGGTTTCCTTCAGGCTTAATACATGCACATGTACCATGATGTTTTTACACTGACTTTTCCGCAGACGAGACCAAATCTCCACCGATGGATGACAATAATTTCTTCAAAAGCATGAAGATCGTTTAAACATGGACCTGGATCTAGCACGCATACGTTTCATTTGGATTCCGCTTATTCTTTCACCACCATCACCTTTTAAGCTTTTACACATCAAAACGAATCTGGTCCCACTGCTTGTCGCAATATGTTTATGAGTTTCTCCCGAACCTTAGTTTTAGACGGGAAAGTTTCTGCTGGACAGCAAGCTGCAGATTGACTGGGCCCTCACGTTTATGTCGATGGTGATACTTATGCTTTAACCGAGGCTCGAGGCTGTTGTGTGCAGGACAAACACTTAAGCTGCTACTTTTAAAACATTTTTTAGTTTTGACATGTAGTCTATGTACTATGTATATCGTGCTTCTTAATGGACGATAACTTACATCTCTGCCTCACACAGCCGCAATAAGATATTTTAGGGAGAAACAATGCTGAACCTTCGACCCCAGGTGTGCCTGCGTGGTGTTTAGCTTTATCACTGTCTAAGGTCTTTGAAAATCTTGCGTACTTATTTTACGCCCGCATTATTTTCAGTGACCCCATAATCTGCTACATTGAACGCGTAGTGGAAGAGCTAAATTTCACTGGGTATAGACCAAAGTACGCCCATGGTATGCCAGATCGGGGCTATACCATTTCAACACGCAAATTAAGTACGTTGATCTTGCGCTAGCTCCGAAACGCTACATTTTTACGGGCTCCGCCCAGTGTCCCAAAACCTGGGGGTGCTGGGTGCAGAACGACACCCAGTCAACCATGACTTTCCACTCACTTTTATATTTGTTTGCTGAATTTTCCACTCACTTCCAACAATACTTACAACTCTTGAATTTTACTTAACAATACTTACTACAAAGGCCAGTTGCATTTCCTCCTCTACCAACGTCCACTGGAAAAAGAGAGCAGTAGAATCGACTAGAAGATCGCCTAATTAACTCTGCTCTTTTGCGCTTCTTTCGCTTTTCTGTAAGAAAATATGGCAACTTCTATTTTTCTGGCCAATTATACCTGGCATCCTTATTTCCACCGATTTCAGTGGAACAACAGAATCGAAATTCTGGCGCGGGCAAGACGCTCAGTGCCCCCTGCCCCACCGGAGAAAGTTCCAATGGGTAAACACCGCCACTAAATTCCACCACTCACAAAATTGGTGAGTGGAAAATTAGACACCCTAGCCTTGTGTTGCCAAAAAATGAGCTGACCGCTTTGAAAGATGCATTTTTGGAAAGGAGTTCATCTTTGCACATGATTTCTAGGCTTACGTCCTTGAAAAGTTGTTTTTTGTATTTCTGGTACCGAGAATAGTGAAAAACCATTTTTGGTCATCTTGTTGTTAAAAGCAATTATCTTGAAATTTGTATGCTAAGCAGCATGTTTTTTAGACATTGTATCGTAGAAAATTTACCATTTATTGCGAAGAAAATAATTGTTATCCATATCAGCCCTTCATTGCTGCGTCCACGCCGTGTGACACCCAAATCCACTCACGACACCCTACGGCACCCTAGGCATAAATACGCTGATATTTAAGTTGAACTGAAAGGGTCCGGTAATTAAATACATTGAAACTCTCCTTTCTTATTAAATGATTTTTTGGGCAACAAGAATGCATCCAGTTACCCTTCAAACGTCGGCACTTTTTTGTATGGCTGGCCTACGGCGTGGACTTACCAAAACGCCGTCTTTACATCTAATAAATAAAAGCGGCATCTTTAGGCTTTTTGAAAGGCAGGTTTCATATTCGTTATTGACAAAAAATTGTTAGTCTTCCTCTCTGTGTGCTTTTAGTTGTGTAATTTTCTAGTCTGTAGGGACTTAGAAAATAAATTTAGAGCAATTTTTGAAATTAAAATTATGTAGCTCATGCGACCGGCAAGGGGCATGCAATCAGAAATTTAAAGTAGTAGTCGCTTTGACGCTGTCGCAACCCGCCGCGCCTGGCTGATTGTAGACGAAAGGAAGAAACAACAGCAGCAGAAAGAAGAAGGCTGGCTGTAGCTTCGATTAGATTTATAGAAAGCAGCATATTCGACAGGTAAAGAAAAGAACCTTTTAGCAAGAGTCTGGAACAGTTTATTGCCATGATAGAAAGTTTGCAGTTTCATCTGGGTTAGTTAAGTGTAAACCAAGGCTCTACTGGGCCCTAGCATAGGTGTATGCGAGGTGCAGTGATTGAGGTCAGGAGTGGCCTCCAAAATTCCGATAAATATAGGTATAGGTATGGGAGGGGCGTTGTCCCGGACAGAAAAACTATACAGTGTATGCTTAGATAATTAATTTTGGCACTAGGTATTGCATGACAAAATACCTTTTCATTTTTTCATTACCTGCCGGTCTCGGAGGCCCTCTCTGCAGAGTTGGTCTAAGGGGGCCCCGATATTTCGTCTCAGGGGCCCTTTAGAGCTGGTCGCGTGGGAGAGGAGAGGAGGGGCACAAGAGTTGGTCTAGGGAAGCCCCCCAAGAGTTTATCTTCATCCCACAAATGTTAGTCTTGGTGGCTCCCAGAGTTCTTTCCCCCAAAGGTTGGTCTCAGAGGCCCCCTAAAAAGTTTTTTATTTGTGGCAATTCACCAATTCCTTAAAAATAGTTGGAGACTGCATCAGGGGGTTTCAGTTGGTAAGGATTTACCTGCTTAACCCAAATTTTTCACATGGTAATGGTCAAACAATTCTGCTTGGGGACGATTTTAAAATATTTACTTTTAGAAAATTAAAGGAAATATCTCTCAATTAAAAAAGGGCTTTGAGAGTTTACCACCTGAGCACCCAAATTGGAAAATTTTTACTGCGCCATACATTTTGAGGGGAGTTCTCCACTCACTCGCCATACATTACGAGCTGAATTTTCCACTCGACACCCTAGCCCAAAACCTATTTTGGGTCACTGGCTCCGCCAGAGTAAGCCAGAGCTTTTGCCAGAGCCAGCCCGTATTACGTGAGCACTGGGCCCTAGTAATTTACCATTAGTATTGCTCTGGCTGAGCTATGGCTAACACGGTTATTTCCGCATAGTTTGGGCTAATACGGGCAAAGCCTGCCGCGCCGCTGCTCTGGCCCAGTACGGGCCCAGACATGGCCCCACTGCGGGCCGTTGTGTCAACTCCCAAGCAAGAATGTAGAAAATCCGTGCTTTGCCAAGGCAGTTTTGCCAGAGTAAGCCAGATTGCACCCTGGTCTGGGCCAGAGCAAAATTGCTGGCTGGGCATGTGGGGCTTTGGGGAGGGGAAAGCATGGAAAAAGCACCCTGCATGAACCAATTTTTTGTTCAGTTTCACGAAACTGGTATTGCTTTTCAGCGCAAAATGTTTCTTAACTATCATGCCGCTGCCTCCATTTACATATTGGTGCATTGCGTTACATACAGTGTATATGGGGTGGATAAAGATTATTATGAACAAAAAGAACAGTTTTAACGTGAAAATAAAGTAGAATTTTCCTCGCATCCATCACGCGCTGATTCCACCGCGCATCTTTTTATTGTTGACTTGGCCTTGTCTCCCAACTGAAGCCTAGTTCTAGAATTTCTGCTTTTGTATCGGGTAGGGCTGGTTTAGTTATATGAAATCCCACCTAGTGAAATTTCCTTAGACGAGGCACTGGTTCATCTCGCTGGCCATAGCCTTGTATTTCTCCTTCTCATTGACCAGCTCGTGGGCGGGACGACACTGGGGTCGGTGGGAGCGCGCAGGCGGTGGGAGCGGCCGCCGACTGGGTAGATGTGCTTGTAGCTCAAGATACCATTACTTAAAGGTACGTTCAAGAGGGATTCCTTCACGCCCGAGTGAGGTCACTCGGGAGTGGAGGAATTCCTTCACCATTAAGTCGTGTGTTAAACTGCTGCTAATGGCACTTCCCGTTTACGAATTTGTGAGAATACACGGTAATCAAATTTATCCCATTTGCAATGACTAAACTTTCTACTTTCGATTCTTTTTGCAAAATTTTGGATATTTAAATATTTAATTTTCCCATGTTATATGCTTCGGGGTGTGATGTCACATCCGGTGCTCTGGGCTGGCTGTTGGAGGGGGGCTGCTTGTAGCTAGTTGGGAGGCCTGAAAGACTGGGAGGCTCAGAGGGAATTTGTGGGAGGGCATGAGTTCACTGCATACCTAAACATCTGAATCTGAGTCATAAGTTATCGTTCGTACACCAGGGCTCCCCAAAATAATCACTTTTGGACTTTTAGTTTTTTTCGGGCTGTTGCCCATGGAAACAAACGTGAAAAATAACGTGGTGACCTCAGTTCTCCCGTATCTCCGCTACCTACTTAGCACTATTTAGCACATCGAGGTTTTTGGGAGACTGTTTTTCTTAAGACGCGCATTGACGGGATGGGTACCCGCCCCCTCGGTTTTTCGGAGATTGTATAAAAACAGCGGCACGTAGCACCACCGTACTTGACATACCTTTTCTGATCACTTTTCAATTTGTGTCAAAATTTTAAGGCTAGGTCATCTCAGGCTAGGCCACCAGTGCAGGTCAAGCGAATCGACCTAAAACAGTTTAAGATAGAATCAATCAGAGCAAGGTGATCTTATCTGATTAAAAGTCAAATCACATAATGGGCCCACCGAGTACTCTAAAATATGTTCCAGAATTTTTTTATATCGATGACCTAAGGTCAGGTACAAGCCATGACCCCCCATTTGAAATACATTGAAAAATGGTTTTAACTGATTAAATTAGTAACAGATGGTGATAGAGCGTTTATTTTAACGGCACTAGATTTGCCTTGTCTTTGCAGTTCTAATGATATGCATTTTGTCTAATTTGATTTCGGCCTGACCTCAGGCCAGGTCAAATCATTGATTTGACCTGGCAAGGACAAACTATGTATCACTAGATTCGGTTTGCTGCGAGAATTCCAATGGCTTACATTGTTCTGCTCTATCTTTACTTGTTCACATGAAATGACCTAAAACCTTCGTTTTCATATTATTCCTATGACGGCAGGTTTTGACCTCTAGTGACCTTAAATGTAAGCTGACAAAAATTGTTTAAAAAATTTCCATAGGTGGATAGGCTACCCAACGCTGTTTACCGTTTTTCGCTGTCCAGCGTGGTTCGAGAGATCTTAGGGGGGTGCCCACCCCCGTCAAGGCGAAGGTGGCTCAGACCCCTGTCAATGCACGTGTTTATTTAGGCCTATTTTCGGGGTTTCGTGACCCAATAACGAAAAGTCCAACGAATGTCGAGTAGCATATCGTCGGATTCTTATTGATGAGACAAATCGACTTAGACACATTCTGAAATTGTTAGGTGATACGTGTCTTACAAAATGAATCACATAAACTTGAAAATAACCACTGAAAATAGCCCATAGAAAGTTAGCTAGCCATACATAGCCTCATGGACTTCAGTGAAAATTCGACCCCGAAATCTCTGTAGTGTGCAAAGGTGAAAGGAGAGTTTTAAACATTACATTTGTGAACGTCAGATTCGATTGATTTCTTTGTGTCACTAAACGACCTATATCATATATCATTGTCCATATGAGCTCAGTGATGTTGAAATTGACCATTATCTGCCAAATTATTATTTTTATTTTAGATCTAAATTCACACTAAAAGAATAGATACAGTAATAATCGGAGCTTTCGACATCAAGTCATCTTCAGCAATGATACATTTTTGAGCACAAAAATTCAAAAAAACAAGCACACGCTTGGGAGCAACCACTTCTTCCTGCAGAATTAAAAACACGCATTCATACACAGTATACATATCAATATTTTCTTTCCTAAAACAGGTATATGTATATATATTTTTTTTTACATATATCACGCATCACAAGACCAACTAGATTTTTGCTTTGTAATTATTATTATATATAGGATTTGTGGGTGATAGGCCAAGAAGCTGACATGGTATTCATTTTGGGTTCAAGATCACGTATAAAAATGGATTCCTTGATTTTCGTTTCTGCGACATCCCGGTTAACACTTAAAATTTCGATCCGAAATAGGGAATTAATTTCATCATCACTTAGGTCTTTATGATAGTGTAATATATGATCACCGAAGGGCGTGTCCACTCTATGTAGGCGAGCATCACCTAAATGTTCGTTTAGACGGTACCTAATGGGTCTTTTGCTCTCGCCTACATATGAATGGACATTCCCTAACTGCTCACATTTAGTGCAGGTGGCCTGATAAACAACGAGCCGGGTCATACATTTGCCCCGAAGGCCACACTCACAAGCATGACAGTGTTTGTTTCCAGCTGGACAGGGAGGATGCATCAGAGCAGATCGTATCAGTTTTTGTTTTAGGGGAGTTCCGGAAGTCCAGGATATGCGGATGGGTAATTTTGAGGCTCTGATGATTCCTTGTATCCGCTTAGACAGTGTATCATTAACGAACGGCAGGCGCATGTAAATGACATCAGTACGACTTTTTTTGTTCTTGTAGGGGCTATTGTGTGACTTAAGAGTTGTAGAATCATTTGATGCAGAATTCCTTGTACATGATCGTATGGTGCTGGTGATGAGCTTTTGAGGGTAACCATTGAGCGAGAAAAGTCTAGCTATTTTTTCTATGCTACGTTCTTTAGCTACTGTGTCGGATGAGCAGCGGATTGCTCTAGTTATCTGTGTATGTAGAATGTTTCTTTTGGTTGACATAGGGTGGGCAGAATCAAAAGGAAGGATTATTGGTGCTGTCATAGGTTTCATGTAGAGTTCTGTAGAATAAAAACTATGTTTTACTGTGATAAGGGTATCCAAAAAAGCTATAGTGCCTGGGTCTTGTGCGTGTTCCATGGTGAATTTTATGGCAGGATTGTAGGAGTTCCATTGATTGAAAAAGCTTTGTAATGAGTCAAACCCATGGGTCCATACTCCCCATATGTCATCAATGTAGCGGACATAGAAGATTGGATTCAGTGTCTGTCCCGCCATGAAGGTAGTTTCTAGCTTATGCATGAAAGCAACAGCCACAGGGGGCGCTATTCTGCTACCCATTGCTAGTCCTGTTGTTTGCTGGTAATATTTCTCCCCAAATCGTACATAACTATTCTGGAGTACGTGACTTATTAATGTGCGAAGATTAGTGATGATATGCCGAAAAGGTTGATTTGGTCTGCATTGCTTTCAATTAAGGACATTGTTGCGTCTATGCCTTCTTGAATGGGAATACTACCATAGAGGTTAACCACATCAAAGGAGAAAACAACACTTTTCGGGGGAGATGATGCGGAAACCTAGTTCTAAGTCTGTTTAGAAAGTCGTCTGTGTTTTCTAGATGTGCTGGAACAAATTTGAGGATTTGAGAAAGGATACATTGTAGCAGCCACGATAACTTGTCAAGGGGGTTACCACAGGCAGAGACTATAGGACGGAGTGGGTTCGAAGGCTTGTGTGTTTTTGGAAGCCCATAAAACTCCGCCGTCCGGCAATGTTGGGGTAGAAGGCGGCGAAGGTATTCCTCTGGAAGACAGTCGTTGAGGGTTTTCTTCATGAGTCTTTTTGTTTCCGCTTCTAGTTTAGTGGTGGGATTCTTTTGTGTATGCTTATAACTTCCAACTATATCCTCGGCTTGTTTGATGTAGTTTTCTTTGTTCATGATAACCAAGCTCTTGCACTTATCCGACCTTTTATGATAGTAGTGTTATCATTACAGAGGGCCTTAAGATCTTTGCGTTGTGCCGTAGAGATGTTATGTTTTATTGGTGTGTTGTATGGCGGTAAGCTTTCATTATTTTAGTTTTAGTCTCCTCCAGGTGAAGCGCCGTATGCTTCGATGGTTTGGGTGGCTGGGAGGCATCAGAGTCTGGGAAGAAAGATTTGGGCAACGGGGGCTTATCACATGGTCGAGACGTGCCCGTATCAGGTTGAAGTTGGCTGTTGGTATTTGTCTGGTTTGTTTCTGTCTCTCTTTTCTTTGATTGAAAGAAATCTTTCCGGAACTAAGGCCTTAGTTCTGAAGGCCTTAGTTCCGGCCTTCAGAACTAAGGCCTTCCTACAGCGAAGTTTATGTAGATCAAGTGCTATTCTCAAAAATACTGGATCCTACTGGCAGTGGGCCCATTACCAAGGTAAGTCGATTTTAAGAGAGGAGCTAGAAATGGGCAGAGAGCGTCTTCTTAAGAAACTAGAGCTTTTGTCTTCACAACAGAAGCACACTACTTTGAACTATAAGCTTTGCAAAACAGCCAAGCTTCCCCAAACTATTACAACGGCGGGAGGCTCCTGTTCCCAGCCATTGTTTTTTCCTAAAGGAGATGTAACCCTACCGTGTCCCCCACGGGAAAGATTACCCTCAACCGGAAGTCACCAGAACACTATGTGTGGTGGATTATCTAAAAATAATACTCGGCCGCACTCTACTGGTCTGGAAATCTTCACCGACAGTGTTTCTGTTATCAGCTCGTCTTTCGACCGGGAAGCACCTACGAAATCAAGATGCTTTTCCTGTCAGAACTCTACCCTTTGGCAGTTAGCTTACAAATATTTGCGAGAATTTCTTTCTGGCATTATTCAATCGTGTTCTTGTCTGACAACCTCTTTGAAGACGATATTTCGAAAGAAAACCAGCGAGTCTAGAAACCAATCGATTCCGGACCAGGAACAGACTTTCCGCTTACCTGAGCCTATTCTAGAGCCTACACTTAACCAGGACACTACCTCATCAAAAAGTGAAGAACAGCCGGCTCTGTTAAGAACACAACCTGAACTTCCAGCCCAATCTTCTACCCGTTTGGTAAATTTGTCGGAAACGGATATTAGCCCATCACTGTCACAAATACTAGAAAAGGGCCCGAGCTTCGCTATGACTAGAAATATCTCAACATCTCTTCTAAGTGACGTCGAGGTCGGGATTGAGAGAGCTTTCTACGGATATAAATGGAAAGATTTCTTTCAATCAAAGAAAAGAGAGACAGAAACAAACCAGACAAATACCAACAGCCAACTTCAACCTGATACGGGCACGTCTCGACCATGTGATAAGCCCCCGTTGCCCAAACCTTTCTTCCCAGACTCTGATGCCTCCCAGCCACCCAAACCATCGAAGCATACGGCGCTTCACCTGGAGGAGACTAAAACTAAAATAATGAAAGCTTACCGCCATAACAACACACCAATAAAACATAACATCTCTACGGCACAACGCAAAGATCTAAAGGCCCTCTGTAATGATAACACTACTATCATAAAAAGGTCGGATAAGTGCAAGAGCTTGGTTATCATGAACAAAGAAAACTACATCAAACAAGCCGAGGATATAGTTGGAAGTTATAAGCATATACAAAAGAATCCCACCACTAAACTAGAAGCGGAAACAAAAAGACTCATGAAGAAAACCCTCAACGACTGTCTTCCAGAGGAATACCTTCGCCGCCTTCTACCCCAACATTAGGACGGCGGAGTTTTATGGGCTTCCAAAAACACACAAGCCTTCAAACCCACTCCGTCCTATAGTCTCTGCCTGTGGTAACCCCCTTGACAAGTTATCGTGGCTGCTACAATGTATCCTTTCTCAAATCCTCAAATTTGTTCCAGCACATCTAGAAAACACAGACGACTTTCTAAACAGACTTAGAACTAGGTTTCCGCATCATCTCCCCCCGAAAAGTGTTGTTTTCTCCTTTGATGTGGTTAACCTCTATGGTAGTATTCCCATTCAAGAAGGCATAGACGCAACAATGTCCTTAATTGAAAGCAATGCAGACCAAATCAACCTTTTCGGCATATCAATCACTAATCTTCGCACATTAATCAGTCACGTACTCCAGAATAGTTATGTACGATTTGGGGAGAAATATTACCAGCAAACAACAGGACTAGCAATGGGTAGCAGAATAGCGCCCCCTGTGGCTGTTGCTTTCATGCATAAGCTAGAAACTACCTTCATGGCGGGACAGACACTGAATCCAATCTTCTATGTCCGCTACATTGATGACATATGGGGAGTATGGACCCATGGGTTTGACTCATTACACAGCTTTTTCAATCAATGGAACTCCTACAATCCTGCCATAAAATTCACCATGGAACATGCACAAGACCCAGGCACTATAGCTTTTTTGGATACCCTTATCACAGTAAAACATAGTTTTTATTCTACAGAACTCTACATGAAACCTATGACAGCACCAATAATCCTTCCTTTTGATTCCGCCCACCCTATGTCAACCAAAAGAAACATTCTACATACACAGATAACTAGAGCAATCCGCTGCTCATCCGACACAGTAGCTAAAGAACGTAGCATAGAAAAAATAGCTAGACTTTTCTCGCTCAATGGTTACCCTCAAAAGCTCATCACCAGCACCATTTTTTTTTTTTTTTTGTTTTTCACCCCCCAACACCCAAGGGCAAAAGACCCCCCCCCCCTTTTTTGAGGGGTTTTTGGGGCCCCTTCCCCTTTTTTAGGAAACCCCCCGGCTCTCCCCCCCGGGCCGGGTTGGAAGAAAAACACCCACACAAACCTCACCAGCACCATACGATCATGTACAAGGAATTCTGCATCAAATGATTCTACAACTCTTAAGTCACACAATAGCCCCTACAAGAACAAAAAAGTCGTACTGATGTCAATTACATGCGCCTGCCGTTCGTTAATGATACACTGTCTAAGCGGATACAAGGAATCATCAGAGCCTCAAAATTACCCATCCGCATATCCTGGACTTCCGGAACTCCCCTAAAACAAAAACTGATCTGATGCATCCTCCCTGTCCAGCTGGAAACAAACACTGTCATGCTTGTGAGTGTGGCCTTCGGGGCAAATGTATGACCCGGCTCGTTGTTTATCAGGCCACCTGCACTAAATGTGAGCAGTTAGGGAATGTCCATTGTCCATTCATATGTAGGCGAGAGCAAAAGACCCATTAGGTACCGTCTAAACGAACATTTAGGTGATGCTCGCCTACATAGAGTGGACACGCCCTTCGGTGATCATATATTACACTATCATAAAGACCTAAGTGATGATGAAATTAATTCCCTATTTCGGATCGAACTTTTAAGTGTTAACCGGGACGTCGCAGAAACGAAAATCAAGGAATCCATTTTTATACGTGATCTTGAACCCAAAATGAATAACATGTCAGCTTCTTGGCCTATCACCCACAAATCCTATATATAATAATAATTACAAAGCAAAAATCTAGTTGGTCTTGTGATGCGTGATATATGTAAAAAAAATATATATATATATAACTGTTTTAGGAAAGAAAATATTGATATGTATACTGTGTATGAATGCGTGTTTTTAATTCTGCAGGAAGAAGTGGCTGCTCCCAATGCTTGTTTTTTTGAATTTTTGTGCTCAAAAATGTATCATTGCTGAAGATGACTTGAAGTCGAAAGCTCCGATTATTACTGTATCTATTCTTTTAGTGTGAATTTAGATCTAAAATAAAAATAATAATTTGGCAGATAATGGTCAATTTCAACACCACTGAGCTCATAATAACAATGCTGCTGCCAACTGTTCTCCGCATACTTAGTTCATATCCTAGAGATGACCAAACTTTGGAGACTGTATCTTTCTTTCGGCTAAATTCTAAACTAGCTCATGTTACGGGACGTATCAACTTTCTTCTAGACTGCAGATATCTTAATATAACACCAAAGTTCATCTCAAACAAGACAGTGCAGCTCAAAAACACGAATGGAAGAAGAATATTAACGAAAATAGACAGACTAGAAAAATCAATACTAAATGAAGAGATCAAATCGGCCTTCAGAACTAAGGCCTTCCTACAGCGAAGTTTATGTAGATCAAGTGCTATTCTCAAAAATACTGGATCCTACTGGCAGTGGGCCCATTACCAAGGTAAGTCGATTTTAAGAGAGGAGCTAGAAATGGGCAGAGAGCGTCTTCTTAAGAAACTAGAGCTTTTGTCTTCACAACAGAAGCACACTACTTTGAACTATAAGCTTTGCAAAACAGCCAAGCTTCCCCAAACTATTACAACGGCGGGAGGCTCCTGTTCCCAGCCATTGTTTTTTCCTAAAGGAGATGTAACCCCACCGTGTCCCCCACGGGAAGGATTACCCTCAACCGGAAGTCACCAGAACACTATGTGTGGTGGATTATCTAAAAATAATACTCGGCCGCACTCTACTGGTCTGGAAATCTTCACCGACAGTGTTTCTGTTATCAGCTCGTCTTTCGACCGGGAAGCACCTACGAAATCAAGATGCTTTTCCTGTCAGAACTCTACCCTTTGGCAGTTAGCTTACAAATATTTGCGAGAATTTCTTTCTGGCATTATTCAATCGTGTTCTTGTCTGACAACCTCTTTGAAGACGATATTTCGAAAGAAAACCAGCGAGTCTAGAAACCAATCGATTCCGGACCAGGAACAGACTTTCCGCTTACCTGAGCCTATTCTAGAGCCTACACTTAACCAGGACACTACCTCATCAAAAAATGAAGAACAGCCGGCTCTGTTAAGAACACAACCTGAATTTCCAGCCCAGTCTTCTACCCGTTTGGTAAATTTGTCGGAAACGGATATTAGCCCATCACTGTCACAAATACTAGAAAAGGGCCCGAGCTTCGCTATGACTAGAAATATCTCAACATCTCTTCTAAGTGACGTCGAGGTCGGGATTGAGAGAGCTTTCTACGGATATAAATGGAAAGATTTCTTTCAATCAAAGAAAAGAGAGACAGAAACAAACGAGACAAATACCAACAGCCAACTTCAACCTGATACGGGCACGTCTCGACCATGTGATAAGCCCCCGTTGCCCAAACCTTTCTTCCCAGACTCTGATGCCTCCCAGCCACCCAAACCATCGAAGCATACGGCGCTTCACCTGGAGGAGACTAAAACTAAAATAATGAAAGCTTACCGCCATAACAACACACCAATAAAACATAACATCTCTACGGCACAACGCAAAGATCTAAAGGCCCTCTGTAATGATAACACTACTATCATAAAAAGGTCGGATAAGTGCAAGAGCTTGGTTATCATGAACAAAGAAAACTACATCAAACAAGCCGAGGATATAGTTGGAAGTTATAAGCATATACAAAAGAATCCCACCACTAAACTAGAAGCGAAAACAAAAAGACTCATGAAGAAAACCCTCAACGACTGTCTTCCAGAGGAATACCTTCGCCGCCTTCTACCCCAACATATAGAACGGCGGAGTTTTATGGGCTTCCAAAAACACACAAGCCTTCAAACCCACTCCGTCCTATAGTCTCTGCCTGTGGTAACCCCCTTGACAAGTTATCGTGGCTGCTACAATGTATCCTTTCTCAAATCCTCAAATTTGTTCCAGCACATCTAGAAAACACAGACGACTTTCTAAACAGACTTAAAACTAGGTTTCCGCATCATCTCCCCCCGAAAAGTGTTGTTTTCTCCTTTGATGTGGTTAACCTCTATGGTAGTATTCCCATTCAAGAAGGCATAGACGCAACAATGTCCTTAATTGAAAGCAATGCAGACCAAATCAACCTTTTCGGCATATCAATCACTAATCTTCGCACATTAATCAGTCACGTACTCCAGAATAGTTATGTACGATTTGGGGAGAAATATTACCAGCAAACAACAGGACTAGCAATGGGTAGCAGAATAGCGCCCCCTGTGGCTGTTGCTTTCATGCATAAGCTAGAAACTACCTTCATGGCGGGACAGACACTGAATCCAATCTTCTATGTCCGCTACATTGATGACATATGGGGAGTATGGACCCATGGGTTTGACTCATTACACAGCTTTTTCAATCAATGGAACTCCTACAATCCTGCCATAAAATTCACCATGGAACATGCACAAGACCCAGGCACTATAGCTTTTTTGGATACCCTTATCACAGTAAAACATAGTTTTTATTCTACAGAACTCTACATGAAACCTATGACAGCACCAATAATCCTTCCTTTTGATTCCGCCCACCCTATGTCAACCAAAAGAAACATTCTACATACACAGATAACTAGAGCAATCCGCTGCTCATCCGACACAGTAGCTAAAGAACGTAGCATAGGAAAAAATAGCTAGACTTTTCTCGCTCAATGGTTACCCTCAAAAGCTCATCACCAGCACCATTTTTTTTTTTTTTGGGCTTATCGACGCACCAACTGCCAGGGTCATATGGCGTCGCCAACTCTTTCCCTGTTGGAAGGGTTTCTCGGGAGCCAGCTTGCTCCTTGTTCAGGGAAGCCGCCGGGCCTTGAACCCGGGTCGGCTGCGTGGAAGCCAGCTACGCTGACCACTCCACTACCGCACCCCCTCACCAGCACCATACGATCATGTACAAGGAATTCTGCATCAAATGATTCTACAACTCTTAAGTCACACAATAGCCCCTACAAGAACAAAAAAGTCGTACTGATGTCAATTACATGCGCCTGCCGTTCGTTAATGATACACTGTCTAAGCGGATACAAGGAATCATCAGAGCCTCAAAATTACCCATCCGCATATCCTGGACTTCCGGAACTCCCCTAAAACAAAAACTGATCTGATGCATCCTCCCTGTCCAGCTGGAAACAAACACTGTCATGCTTGTGAGTGTGGCCTTCGGGGCAAATGTATGACCCGGCTCGTTGTTTATCAGGCCACCTGCACTAAATGTGAGCAGTTAGGGAATGTCCATTGTCCATTCATATGTAGGCGAGAGCAAAAGACCCATTAGGTACCGTCTAAACGAACATTTAGGTGATGCTCGCCTACATAGAGTGGACACGCCCTTCGGTGATCATATATTACACTATCATAAAGACCTAAGTGATGATGAAATTAATTCCCTATTTCGGATCGAACTTTTAAGTGTTAACCGGGACGTCGCAGAAACGAAAATCAAGGAATCCATTTTTATACGTGATCTTGAACCCAAAATGAATAACATGTCAGCTTCTTGGCCTATCACCCACAAATCCTATATATAATAATAATTACAAAGCAAAAATCTAGTTGGTCTTGTGATGCGTGATATATGTAAAAAAAAATATATATATATATAACTGTTTTAGGAAAGAAAATATTGATATGTATACTGTGTATGAATGCGTGTTTTTAATTCTGCAGGAAGAAGTGGCTGCTCCCAAGTGTGCTTGTTTTTTGAATTTTTGTGCTCAAAAATGTATCATTGCTGAAGATGACTTGAAGTCGAAAGCTCCGATTATTACTGTATCTATTCTTTTAGTGTGAATTTAGATCTAAAATAAAAATAATAATTTGGCAGATAATGGTCAATTTCAACACCACTGAGCTCATAATAACAATGCTGCTGCCAACTGTTCTCCGCATACTTAGTTCATATCCTAGAGATGACCAAACTTTGGAGACTGTATCTTTCTTTCGGCTAAATTCTAAACTAGCTCATGTTACGGGACGTATCAACTTTCTTCTAGACTGCAGATATCTTAATATAACACCAAAGTTCATCTCAAACAAGACAGTGCAGCTCAAAAACACGAATGGAAGAAGAATATTAACGAAAATAGACAGACTAGAAAAATCAATACTAAATGAAGAGATCAAATCGGCCTTCAGAACTAAGGCCTTCCTACAGCGAAGTTTATGTAGATCAAGTGCTATTCTCAAAAATACTGGATCCTACTGGCAGTGGGCCCATTACCAAGGTAAGTCGATTTTAAGAGAGGAGCTAGAAATGGGCAGAGAGCGTCTTCTTAAGAAACTAGAGCTTTTGTCTTCACAACAGAAGCACACTACTTTGAACTATAAGCTTTGCAAAACAGCCAAGCTTCCCCAAACTATTACAACGGCGGGAGGCTCCTGTTCCCAGCCATTGTTTTTTCCTAAAGGAGATGTAACCCCACCGTGTCCCCACGGGAAGGATTACCCTCAACCGGAAGTCACCAGAACACTATGTGTGGTGGATTATCTAAAAATAATACTCGGCCGCACTCTACTGGTCTGGAAATCTTCACCGACAGTGTTTCTGTTATCAGCTCGTCTTTCGACCGGGAAGCACCTACGAAATCAAGATGCTTTTCCTGTCAGAACTCTACCCTTTGGCAGTTAGCTTACAAATATTTGCGAGAATTTCTTTCTGGCATTATTCAATCGTGTTCTTGTCTGACAACCTCTTTGAAGACGATATTTCGAAAGAAAACCAGCGAGTCTAGAAACCAATCGATTCCGGACCAGGAACAGACTTTCCGCTTACCTGAGCCTATTCTAGAGCCTACACTTAACCAGGACACTACCTCATCAAAAATGAAGAACAGCCGGCTCTGTTAAGAACACAACCTGAATTTCCAGCCCAGTCTTCTACCCGTTTGGTAAATTTGTCGGAAACGGATATTAGCCCATCACTGTCACAAATACTAGAAAAGGGCCCGAGCTTCGCTATGACTAGAAATATCTCAACATCTCTTCTAAGTGACGTCGAGGTCGGGATTGAGAGAGCTTTCTACGGATATAAATGGAAAGATTTCTTTCAATCAAAGAAAAGAGAGACAGAAACAAACGAGACAAATACCAACAGCCAACTTCAACCTGATACGGGCACGTCTCGACCATGTGATAAGCCCCCGTTGCCCAAACCTTTCTTCCCAGACTCTGATGCCTCCCAGCCACCCAAACCATCGAAGCATACGGCGCTTCACCTGGAGGAGACTAAAACTAAAATAATGAAAGCTTACCGCCATAACAACACACCAATAAAACATAACATCTCTACGGCACAACGCAAAGATCTAAAGGCCCTCTGTAATGATAACACTACTATCATAAAAAGGTCGGATAAGTGCAAGAGCTTGGTTATCATGAACAAAGAAAACTACATCAAACAAGCCGAGGATATAGTTGGAAGTTATAAGCATATACAAAAGAATCCCACCACTAAACTAGAAGCGAAAACAAAAAGACTCATGAAGAAAACCCTCAACGACTGTCTTCCAGAGGAATACCTTCGCCGCCTTCTACCCCAACATATAGAACGGCGGAGTTTTATGGGCTTCCAAAAACACACAAGCCTTCAAACCCACTCCGTCCTATAGTCTCTGCCTGTGGTAACCCCCTTGACAAGTTATCGTGGCTGCTACAATGTATCCTTTCTCAAATCCTCAAATTTGTTCCAGCACATCTAGAAAACACAGACGACTTTCTAAACAGACTTAAAACTAGGTTTCCGCATCATCTCCCCCCGAAAAGTGTTGTTTTCTCCTTTGATGTGGTTAACCTCTATGGTAGTATTCCCATTCAAGAAGGCATAGACGCAACAATGTCCTTAATTGAAAGCAATGCAGACCAAATCAACCTTTTCGGCATATCAATCACTAATCTTCGCACATTAATCAGTCACGTACTCCAGAATAGTTATGTACGATTTGGGGAGAAATATTACCAGCAAACAACAGGACTAGCAATGGGTAGCAGAATAGCGCCCCCTGTGGCTGTTGCTTTCATGCATAAGCTAGAAACTACCTTCATGGCGGGACAGACACTGAATCCAATCTTCTATGTCCGCTACATTGATGACATATGGGGAGTATGGACCCATGGGTTTGACTCATTACACAGCTTTTTCAATCAATGGAACTCCTACAATCCTGCCATAAAATTCACCATGGAACATGCACAAGACCCAGGCACTATAGCTTTTTTGGATACCCTTATCACAGTAAAACATAGTTTTTATTCTACAGAACTCTACATGAAACCTATGACAGCACCAATAATCCTTCCTTTTGATTCCGCCCACCCTATGTCAACCAAAAGAAACATTCTACATACACAGATAACTAGAGCAATCCGCTGCTCATCCGACACAGTAGCTAAAGAACGTAGCATAGAAAAAATAGCTAGACTTTTCTCGCTCAATGGTTACCCTCAAAAGCTCATCACCAGCACCATTTTTTTTTTTTTTGGGCTTATCGACGCACCAACTGCCAGGGTCATATGGCGTCGCCAACTCTTTCCCTGTTGGAAGGGTTTCTCGGGAGCCAGCTTGCTCCTTGTTCAGGGAAGCCGCCGGGCCTTGAACCCGGGTCGGCTGCGTGGAAGCCAGCTACGCTGACCACTCCACTACCGCACCCCCTCACCAGCACCATACGATCATGTACAAGGAATTCTGCATCAAATGATTCTACAACTCTTAAGTCACACAATAGCCCCTACAAGAACAAAAAAAGTCGTACTGATGTCAATTACATGCGCCTGCCGTTCGTTAATGATACACTGTCTAAGCGGATACAAGGAATCATCAGAGCCTCAAAATTACCCATCCGCATATCCTGGACTTCCGGAACTCCCCTAAAACAAAAACTGAGTGCTCTGATGCATCCTCCCTGTCCAGCTGGAAACAAACACTGTCATGCTTGTGAGTGTGGCCTTCGGGGCAAATGTATGACCCGGCTCGTTGTTTATCAGGCCACCTGCACTAAATGTGAGCAGTTAGGGAATGTCCATTGTCCATTCATATGTAGGCGAGAGCAAAAGACCCATTAGGTACCGTCTAAACGAACATTTAGGTGATGCTCGCCTACATAGAGTGGACACGCCCTTCGGTGATCATATATTACACTATCATAAAGACCTAAGTGATGATGAAATTAATTCCCTATTTCGGATCGAACTTTTAAGTGTTAACCGGGACGTCGCAGAAACGAAAATCAAGGAATCCATTTTTATACGTGATCTTGAACCCAAAATGAATAACATGTCAGCTTCTTGGCCTATCACCCACAAATCCTATATATAATAATAATTACAAAGCAAAAATCTAGTTGGTCTTGTGATGCGTGATATATGTAAAAAAAAATATATATACATACCTGTTTTAGGAAAGAAAATATTGATATGTATACTGTGTATGAATGCGTGTTTTTAATTCTGCAGGAAGAAGTGGTTGCTCCCAAGCGTGTGCTTTTTTTTGAATTTTTGTGCTCAAAAATGTATCATTGCTGAAGATGACTTGAAGTCGAAAGCTCCGATTATTACTGTATCTATTCTTTTAGTGTGAATTTAGATCTAAAATAAAAATAATAATTTGGCAGATAATGGTCAATTTCAACACCACTGAGCTCATAATAACAATGCTGCTGCCAACTGTTCTCCGCATACTTAGTTCATTGTCCATATATATGCTCACTTCAACACAATCACTGCGTACCATTTTGAGGGAGTCAATCCATCACCATGTGTTTCCCTTGTTCCCTGCTCAATTCTCTGTCTTTCTACATTTTATTTACGCAGCATCTGCGCTCAGCACTCGATGGAAATCCACGAAATCTTAGCAAATAAAACTTGCACACTCATAAGATTTTGTCCCGCTCTTACTTAAATCCCATATAGGGAAAAACTTGACCAACTACAGCTCCTAAGAATTCTTTATTTCTGAATTCAACACTCATCTTGTTATTGGCGCACGATAAGAAGCTATTTTGAAGTGGTCCAATGCAAAGATGATCCCAGATACCATCTTTTAGGGTCCATTTGTAAAAAAAGTGTTTTAGCAAATTCAAATTTAAGTCTTACCCATGCTTTGAGAAAGAGCTCAATGCTCTGATTTCGCCTAAGTGGCTCAATTTCATCAAGCTATTGTTTGACACTTTGACTTGCCCATGCTTCCTATGCCTGTCTCGGGGCCTGGGCTAGACCCCGAGAAAGAATACGCATAAAATATAGCATTAGCAATAGGTAAAAATGTTAGGCTCGACAATCGGCCTGTGTAATGAAGGCTTAACAAAAATAGGATTACTTTCATGGCGTATTGGAAAGATATTGAGTCATCAACAGGTTTGCCTATACCTATGGTCCCAGCATTTCGGGATAGAAAACCGTTATTCTGTACCTACAGCAGTGAAAGTGTTGAAGCTGCCCTAAGCTTCCGTTGCTGTTCTGTGTGCAAGAAGCGGTGTCGATTTCATGATCGCGAGAACACAGAGACGCAGCGCTGCCCAGCTCTAAGGACCTGTCTCTTTAGTCGTTTCCCGACAGCTTCGCTGCCAAATATCCCCGCTCTAATTGGCAGCCGACCATGGGCGCAGATTTCTGAGATTATGAGGGGTGCCCAAATTTGAAACAATAGCAATACACACAGTATAGAAATGGATAGCATGATATAGGTACATAATCTTTGTTTTGCCCATACGCGTCTATACCTTTTGAACGCGATAAGACCAATTTAAAGTAATGCAAATTGAAATGTTGAATGTTAAAAATTTTTAACATTGATTTGAGCTTTCACAGCGGGGCTCCCAGGAACTCCAACTAGATGCACAAACACACCCCTGCAGCCGACCCAACAATGTTTATGCGGTCTCTGAAATGGTTACAAAACAACTGGGTGGCTGGTGCACAGCGCAGCGACCGTTGCCCTCGGCGCCGCCGGTCTAACAAGGCGGCGCCAGTCTCTGCCGGCCTCTGCGCCCCACCCTAATGCCAACACGCCAATACCGTACATACCTACGTGACAGGCACTGACTTTCTAGTTGTTCAACAGCTCGGGGTCCGACCAGATGTATGTACTCTTTCAAGTTTTAATCGTAATATATATTGCAGCTGAGCACGGGAGGTCTGCATCAGGAGTAAAGGTAAGGGCGGATTTCACAGAAATGCTTTTCTGAAAACACCAGAGCTGAGACTCAGGAGATTTTTCTACCGGCAGTATTGGCATTCGTTAGATGAAAACGGGCCATTCGGTTCGGTATTTCGGTAGATTTCAAAAAATCTACTGAATGATTCGGTACTTCGGTGTTATGGTTCGGCAAATAAAAAAACTTATATATAAAAACACCTTTGAAAACATTTAAATTTATTCTGTAGCCCACAAAACACCCATTTTAAAGAGAATGTGGCACCTTGGTCGAATCCAGGAATTTAGAATAATGAGGGGTATTTTTAGCCGAAAATCATGAAAACGTCCATTATTTCCTTGAAAAATGTACAATGAGCTCAATGTTTTGATTTTTAAAATGTTCCTCTAGGGTGAAACTTAAACCTCTGCCTGTGGATGGCGTCATGATCTGGCAACTACTACCATAATCAATAGGCTTCAAGGGCTTCCATTGGCTGATTACTCACCGTAACGTCAGCGCTGTGGTTACACCAACAGCTGACAAATGCAGCGGCCTTGCTGGGGTACATGAGGGGTACATTTCAAGTAGTTTTTTAGCTTTTCTCCAAGCATAGGCGGATCCAGGATTGCCGATCGGGGGGCACCTTCCCGGGGGGCGCCATCCGGACCGGGGGCGCCATCCGGACCAGGGGGCGCCACTTATGACCGGCAAAGCTATCAGTTGGGCGCCAAATCCTATCGGTGGGCGCCGACTTTCGCATCCGGGGGATGGGAAGCGACATTTCAGGGGGCGCCATCGACCTTTCAGGGGGCGCCGAGGGTCGATCGGGGGGCACGTGCCCCCTTGCCCCCTGGATCCGCCTATGTCTCCAAGGAAATTTTAAGTTTCAATACAAATGATACATTAAGTACCGGGTTTTCTAGCATGCCTTACAGCTTGGATATCTCAGTTAACTCACATTATAAAGGTTTCCTATTCCCTTTAAGCTTTTGACTAAATTTTGATGCCTTCAAAACGTGTGTTGTAGTTTTTCTGAGCCTTTCGCAACCATTTTTTAAATCTTAAAGCTTAAGACCTTTTAAGCGTACACACTAATAATTATCTTTGGCAACAAGTCACAGCAACTGAGTCAACCCGGCCCTCTCTGTTAGAGGTCTGTGCACCGTCAATGAGTGATGACATGTGGGTTATGAAAAACCAAACACAAGCTGCAAATCACTGCAACGTTTTGGGCGCAATCAGAAAGATGAGAAGCGTAGTCCTATTCTGCTCGAAACATCAGAAGACAGTGAGCTTCCCGCCAAAACCAGCCTTATCTACTAACTCGAGGCTCGATGCTGATCAGCTGCGCGGGCCGATACAGCCCGTGATTGGTTGCAGCGGGGAAAAGCGGTAGATTTATCTACCGGTGGTAGATAAAGCTACAGCCGGTAGTTCCGAAATACGAAAATACCAAATTTTGTTCGGTAGTCCCAGTTCTAGAAAAGACATACTGATTGTTTTTTATTAGCTTTCTTGTCTTGACAGTGTGTCTTGACAGTCTTACAAATTTTCGGTCTCAACTTAGGTTTCCACGTTCAAACGCTTACCTTGACAACGCAGCCCTCTCATCCGACCAGGGCCCATGACATCATGGATGAGGAGCGGCTCTCGCTCCTTTGCTCGACGCTGATTGGCTCTGATGATGAAGCCGCTACCCCTTTCTAGGTAGCAAAGTGCGAACGTGGTACTAACATTTGTACCCAGGCTACGAACTCTCCTAACGCTCCTCAGAAGTATTAGGGGCGGAGATAACGGTCCTCGTGGGGAGGGGGACTGGTCAGGGGCCAGACAATGCATTCTCTGAGCCCCAAGGTAGTGTGACCCCTCACACTCTGACAAAGACCTGTAGAAGGGAGAAGTTTTGTTAAAGTAAGCATATGGGCTTGCCAGGGCATTTGTTTTTGCATACAAACCGCGGACCATTTTCGGTCTCTAGGCCCCTCCCATTGATCCCCAGTCCTTCCGAGTTTCCGCCACTGGGGACCAGTGCCCTTCTAATACCCAAAGCTGAAGGCAAGTTTCTCGTTTAGCAAAGGCCTTTGTGCCCCTTGCTAAAAACCGTTATAGCCATCCAACAAAATTAACACGCGCATTGACGGGGGTCTGAGCCACCTTCACTTTGACGGGGGGGGTGGGTACCTGCCCTCCTAACATCTCAAGAATCACTCTAGGTAGCGAAAAACGGTAAACGGCGTTGGGTAGCCCATTCACTTCACCATGGAAGATATTTAAACCTTTTTTTCAAGTCACATTCAAGGTTATTGAGGTCAAAACATGCCGTCATAGGGATTACATGTAGATGAAGGTTTTCGGTTATCACATCACAACGAGCAAAGATAGAGCAAAAAAGAAGACGAATCACTATATGAGTACTCGCAGCAAGCCCAATCGAGTGATATATGGGGCATTCGGGGACAAAACGACCAAAAATATTTCAATTTGACACCACCATGTCTAGAAAAAATCTGAAACTTTATCTCTAGGGTAGTTTTGGGCCAGGAACACGCCTTTGATAATCTTAGCCCCCTCTGACCAATGGTGACCGAGTTATAGCCCGAGGCATTTTCGGGAGGTCACCATGTAGACTCATCTTTAATGCTGCATAACTTAAAATTGCATCGCCTGATTAATAAGTTTTGTATATCATTGAACTTTTCTTGAACTATACACTATTTTAGAAAAGAAAAACTATAAATTAAAAAAATAAACTTTTAATTCGTCTGACCATTTCTTATTTTACCTAGCTTGACCTTTTCGCAGTTGAAATGTCCCTTTTAGACGCCTAAAAAATGCCTAATGAACTCTATCTCGATAAAAAATGCATTATTGCTATAAATTCCAAATTTTTAGCACCTAAGGTAGGTATGCGGACGGTTTTTGACCACTGCGGTAGTACAGCTTTGTGTTTAACACCGCAAACAAAGCGATTGATTTTGTAATCGATTGCTTGCAATGATATTGCATTGTCTTTACGAAATTTTCATCGTGCAAGTGTCATAATCTATGAGAATTAACACGCACCCACACGATGGGGCGGGCAACCGGCCTCTTCAGGTTTTTCACAGGTAGTAAAAAATTACATTCTCGCAGCACCACCGTACTTAATCTATCTCTAACTCGATACTTTTCCAACTTCTGGAAAAAATAATTTAGGCCAACTGGCAAGTAGTAGGTACCGTAAATACCTTAGGTCAGCTGGCAACTGACTGATGAGAGGGTGACCTGAGGTAGACAGCTGTCGTTATGCCTTATGGGACGTTCAGCTTTGGTTCCTTAATCAACCCTTTATCGTAGGAGTTGCTCGTTTGGTTGGTGGGGTCGGGGTCTCCATGAAAAGTCCCGTGATGACTCTAGTGAGACTCCGACTCCTAACAGTGAACTGGCAACAACTTGGACAAGATTTATAGAAATAAAAATAGTAGCCATTAAAAGTGATAGAAATGGATCCATTGTTTCGAGGGAGACAAGGGCAAAGGAACTTATTGGTAATGTGCCTTGCAGCCTTAAACGAAAATTTACAAAGATGTCGCGAATTTATCAATAATTGAAACAAGTATAACTTATCCTATAAGCACCACTAACTCACACAATTACATCGTCCCCTGAAACGGAAACATAGTATCGATACAAGACGACCCAGTGCAGCACAGCACACGTTTGAGAAGATTAATACAATGTAAAAATTAACTTGTCTGAAAGGGTTTCATTCCCAGGAACTAATTTGAATCTGCTCATATATGTGAAAAAATGTCCTGCAAATAACGCATTCAACTTGGTCACTTGAACAGGTTGCCTCACATCATATTTTTAAAGGTGATCATTTCATAGCCGACACGGATCCCAGTTCAAACGACACTTCGAAAGGCTTTTGATTTGTGTCTTTTTGATTAGGGGTGTGCAAATTTGAAACAATATCGAGAGCCACTACGTGAAAATAAATAGCAAAATGTATTATGTGTTTAGCCCTCTCACAGGCCGGTTGAACTACATTGAACCAAGAAGTAGTATTTGAAATGAAAAAAAACATTCAAAGGATGTTTTACCACTTTAACCACTGTTTCCTCGGTTCATTGAGGTGGTCGGGCACCCACAAATAGATATAATATCACACCCCTGGTGCCTTGTATAATCACTGAAGAATAAGGGAATGCACTGAGATAACTTCAACACTGACACTGACTTTGTCCTGTACAAACGCATTCATTCACCTGCAATGATGGCCGTCAGATCACCCATTACTTAAGCCAAATAATTTATATCAGTATGTTTAATATTACCTTTGCATTGGACATTCGTCATGACTAAATTTGCGACCATTTACGCAGCACCCATAAAAGAAAGTCTATTTGCACAGCACGACACTGTTTGGTTCAAACATAGGTATAGGAAACCCGAACCTCTCTTTTTTTGTTTGTAGAGATTTCATAAACAGTGATGGATGCCTTACTTACCACTGGCATTCTTTGAAACTTGTATTCATTTTTCCATAATCGCATTGGCGAACAGACTTTGGAGCTGTCTGGCAACATTGGCTATGCTTAATTGTGGAATGTACAAGCACTTAATTGTGCTGAAAATGTATGCGTTAGAAAAGCATGCGTAGCTTTGGCATCACATATTTGGTCTTTCACTGGACTTTTTTAACCATCGTGATATGTTGGTGGTTTCGCAGTGCTCTCGATATAGTAGCAGGCGCCCTTGCTGTGAGACGTAGTGAAAACACTTCATTTACATAATTGAGTTTTGCTTCGATTGACCTTTTAGACTGGAATTAAATCTTTGAATTGTTTTGAAATCGTGTGCATGGCGGCACCATTTGATGAAGTTAAATATATTTTTGAATTGTGGGCACAGCTCTCCGTCAGAAGATGTACATTCCTCAGTCATTTCTCTCGCCTTCATGCTCCAGGCATAAGTTCTGAAAAAACACGAGCCATCGCAGTGCTGTGTTTGGAGGCAT
>JAOTON010001173.1:0-85541 GCA_034440635.1 Lepas anatifera
CAGATCACCAGTACAGGTCAAGGGACCTGACCTGTAAACAGTTTGAAGATAGTATAAGTCGGAGCAGGGTGAACTTATCCGATTGAAATTCATCACATGACGGGCCCACTTGAGTTCTTCTTTAAAATATTCCGGTATTTTAATATCGATAACCTATGACGTACCTATCCGTTGGAAATAAGATGGAAAAAATGTTTTTTACTTAATAAATCAGTAATATTAAGATGTTCACTCGAGTTTCATTAGACTCAATTTTGTCTTGTATAAGTTCTAATAATATAAATTTATATATATTTGACCGTGACCCACCCTAAATAGCTGAAAACTTGATTTAGAATCTAGCAAGGTCAAACTTATATCATTCATCTAGCCTGTTACATGATCCCTATAGTTTAAAAGCATCTTGGTTTTATCCTTACTTGTTCAGATGTAATGTGCCGAAACCTCCACTTATATGGCATCCCTAGGACGCTTTCAGTGTGCAGTATGACATTTTTTGATTAGATCTGTTTTGTGCGAGTGCCCTTGGTGAGGAGTGAGTGTAAGAATTTTTGCTCAACCTGCAGTGAATTTATGAGATTGGTGAGATAAGGATAAGGTTACACTAAAAACCAAATAAATAATGGCTAGGTGGTTATAAAGATACAGAAGGGGGCCTTAGTCAAAAGTCCTTCAACAACTAACTAACTATATAAGAGAGATATCATTGCATCTTTGTGGGTATGTGGAATAGGTGCAAGTTTTTCCCTTCTGGTATATGGAAGATTGGTGCAAATTTTGTGCAAAATGGCAGTGCGAGAATTTTAGATGGGCTAACGTTGACTTGTCTGGCCTCCGCTGCCACATTTTGCAGACTTGTAGGACGGCATGGTTCCAACCTCTCGTGACTTTGAAATGTGACCTCACCATTCAAAATGGCTCAAATATTTTGACAAAGAAATAGATGGGCTAACACCATAACGCTTTACTCGTTTTTCGCCACCTACGGTGGTTCTCGAGATCTTACTGGGCGGATAAATCCCACCTCTCGTCATGGTGAAGGTGTAGCCCATACCTGTCAAAGCGCGTGTTAAATTAGGAGACATTTAAAATTGTAGGTGAAAATTTCCCTGCACAGGTCTTTTCACTTCCTCTAAATATTGAGAGTGTGAGCTGCTTCAACGACAGAACACTTGTGCTACAATCTGCGCCGCCACGGCACCTAGAATTAGGGGCAAACCCATTTCTGCCTCTCCTGGGTGGGAACGAATATTTTTGCTTTACAGACCCTGTGTAAATATGTCTTCTGCGCTTCTACATTGACCTCCAGTATATAGCTAGCATCTCCAATGGCATGATCGCTCTCCGCAAGCAGAGGGGTAAGGATTTTTTCCTCCAGTAGATCTAGGGTAAACACTTCCTTTCATATGTAATTTCTCCATAGGCTTTGGGGGCCTGAAGTAGTTTCGTCCCCCAACGCTTTTGGGGGTGATGTGTCCTCCGATACACAGTTGGTCCCTCCTGATGTTACACATCCTGTCCACAGCACAACCCCTGGCTGCATCCCTTGCGTTCATGATTCTTGATCGTCAACGCACCTTTCCCCCTTCAATAGAAAAACTTGATCAGCCATTAGTATGTTTCAGTTGAGAGCACCATAGTCTACACACTTCTGAAACAATCAAACACGGTCTTCACTCGATACACGTCGGAAAAAGGGGGCCAGGGGACCTTGGCCCCCTCACTCGCCGCCAAAAATTTCCTGATCTCTATAAAAATCAGGGAAACCGATATTCCTTGTATCCAGCCGCCTAGGAAGTTGCTACGCAGGAGCCCAAATTCGAAGTTTTTTGGTCCTGATGTTGAGTTGCTTTGTCAAGCAATTGAGGTTGTGAAGTTTGGCCGCCCCTCTACTTTTTTCCGGTGGCGACACTGCCTTTCGTCTTCCCGTCCTTTCACCACACCCAAGCCGAGCCCATTTCACAGCTTCTCAAAAATGCTGGCAGATTTTCATCTCTAGTTGGCTTCCTAGTGCGACTCAACGGCAACGGCATTCTTCCGGCCGGGTCTCCTGGTTTGTTTTGCAAAACCTCGAACAGAGGTGTGTTGGACTGCTGGTAACCTACAAACTCTTTGTGGTGCGCAGGAGCAATCCTGCAGTATTACATGGGCTGGCTGCCTGCCGTCTGCATTCTATAAAATACGATATTGCGCATGCGCGTTGCAGAAAAACCTGCCAGTCCGCCTGCAGCCGAACACATCTCCGGCTAGTTCGAGTCGGACCGGAGGTAGATGTTTAAATTTTTTTCAAATCTTTCTCGTGGAATAAATTGAAAATTAATGACTAAAACAAGTGTGTAAAAATACATTCTGAATACAAATACATAACATAGAAACATCAAAACACAATGTTAGTAAACCATGGCAACGAGAAAAGACTGTCCCTGGCTAGTGATGGAGTGCTGGGATTAATACTCTGTCATTGATAAATATTTCAATAATTGTGATGTGGCCTCCCAAAAATTGGTCGAAGATACAAAAATGACTATTGGTTTCAGGATCAGGATTTTTCAAATATCAAGAAACCACAATAAAAATTTTCGCGTATCTCCTTTAACAACGTCATCGTTTTTTTTGCGAAAACTTCAGTCGGGCTTGTGCGACGTAAGTGATGAAAGAAGGCAAAACTGGCGCAGTAGAGTCAAGTAAAATCAGTAGCAATGAAACAGGTGAGGATGTCGTTACCTTTTTCGGTGGAGCTGATGTGGATGAAGTTCTGGCTTGGCGAAAACGTTCCTCCCATATGGCTTGAAACACAATCCCAAACCTGAAAATATGTGAATCAGTACCTACCTACCAAGATACCTTTACTTAAAGGTACGTTCAAGGGGATTCCTTCACGCCCACGTGACGTCACACGGGCGTGGAGGAATTCCTTCACCATTGGGCCGTGCGGCAAACTGCTGCTAACGGCATTAACCGCCTATGAATTTGTGTGAATACACAGCAATCAAATTTATGCCAAATGCAATAAATTTGCATTTAACTTTGGATTCTGAGCCTTTCCTTGCAAAAATTTGAATATTTAATCATTTAATTTTCCCATGTTATATGCTACGAGGTGTGACGTCACATCCGGTCGTCTGCGCTGGCTGTTGGAGGGGGCTGCCTACCTACAAGATTACAGAAGACATTTGACACTTTGTTCACACCGGATACGCACTATTTCAACAAATTAACAGCAAGAAACGAGGAGCGATGATTGAAGCGGCCTCAGCCACTCTACCGCACTCGGTAGATCTGTGTTTCATTTTTTAAATCAAATTGAACGTGAAACTTGCGACCAAATGCTATTTCAAAAAATTTTATCGAGATATTCATCATATTTGTCCTCCAAATTTATTCTATATGTATCGAAAAAACATAGATAACAATCGTTTCGGCACATCACTCCATACACCGAACGTACTCATTATCCAGTTTCTAGCAGGAGATGGACAACTGAAAAAACTGCACTTGAAATAGACTACAAGTACCTATTAGAGTAATCCAGAGCTCTCTCATTGCACCCTAATTTGTTTCACATGTTTACTTACCTTTTGCCTGTCTTTCAGATGGTGTGATCATTGGCATTCATCAATACATCTACGCTAAATGACTGCAAGTCTATTTATGATCGCATCCTTTCTTCACTTCAAACACTCCAAGAACACGCGTCGTTGTCGCTGATTGTTGATTGTTGATCTGTAGTGGATCTGGTCTAAAAATAAAAAATAAAATTGAGCATGGGTGTCAATACGTGCATCCCTCTTATTCTCTTATATTATACTATTGCGCAATGCAAACCACCAAAAGAGAAATAAACATGTTTTTAGTCTCGGAACACTTGACAACTATGAACACACTGCAAGCGTACTTCATTCTGTCCATCACTATCTGTTAGATTCTGGCGCAAAGCTCGCGAAAGCTCATAGCACTGAGCCCACTAGCGCCACCAGACGGGAAACGCCCAGCAAAAACTCCAGTTTCTAGTGCCGACCGCTCAGGGCATAGACGTCACTTGTGGTGGTTTCGGCTGCGATGACCTTGTCATGAACACGCTGCCTGGTGAGGCCGTCGCCTTCTTGCAGCAGTCGACGCTGAATGCGATCGCTGTGGATGCCGCAGACCAGCCGATCACCGAGCTGTTCATCCAATCGCTGAAATTGACAGCGGCGAGACAGGCGTTTAAGTTGGGCAATGTAAGCTGAAATGCTCTGACCCTCCTGCTGTCGGTACGAGCGAAACCAAAACCGGGCCACACTGGCAGATGTGCGAGGCACCAGTGCTGTCGGTACGAGTGGAAACCAAAACCGGGCCACACTGGCAGATGTACGAGACACCAGTGCTGTCGGTACGAGTAAAACCAAAACCGGGCCACACTGGCAGATGTACGAGGCACCAGTGATGTCAGTATGAGTGAAACCGAAACCGGGCCACACTGGCAGATGTACGAGGCACCAGTGCTGTCGGTACGATTGAAACCGAAACTACTGAAACGTGACCGGCTTTTTCTCCGGCGGAATATCCCAGTTTTCCACAAAGATGTCAAAACGTTGTAAGTACTCATCGAAATTGCAGTCTTCCAGATCCAGATTCCAGACCAATGGAGGGCGGGTGGGTGAAGCAAATGCTTAGATTCAGTTCCAACCAACGCACTGAGGCACTACACAACCGCACTACGCCATTTAGATCCTTCTTTTGTTCGGGCGCCCATGTTATAGCGCCGGATTTCCCACGCTCTGTCTGCACTCCACTAAAACAGGACCGCCGCTAATATTACAGTTATATCGCCGAATTCCCTCGCTCTGTCTGCACTCCACTAAAACAGGGCCGCCGCTAATATTATTGTTATATCGCCGGATTTCCTCGCTCTGTCTGTACTCAACTAAAACAGGACCGCCGCTAATATTACTGTTATATCGCCGGATTTCCTCGCTCTGTCTGCACTCCACTAAAACAGGACCGCCGCTAATATTACTGTTATATCGCCGGATTTCCTCGCTCTGTCTGCACTCCACTAAAACAGGACCGCCGCTAATATTACTGTTATATCGCCGGATTTCCTCGCTCTGTCTGCACTCCACTAAAACAGGGCCGCCGCTAATATTACTGTTATATCGCCGGATTTCCTCGCTCTGTCTGCACTCCACTAAAACAGGACCGCCGCTAATATTACTGTTATATCGCCGGATTTCCTCGCTCTGTCTGCACTCCACTAAAACAGGACCGCCGCTAATATTATTGTTATATCGCCGGATTTCCTCGCTCTGTCTGCACTCCACTAAAACAGGACCGCCGCTAATATTACTGTTATATCGCCGGATTTCCTCGCTCTGTCTGCACTCCACTAAAACAGGACCGCCGCTAATATTATTGTTATATCGCCGGATTTCCTCGCTCTGTCTGCACTCCACTAAAACAGGACCGCCGCTAATATTAGTTATATCGCCGGATTTCCTCGCTCTGTCTGCACTCCACTAAAACAGGACCGCCGCTAATATTACTGTTATATCGCCGGATTTCCTCGCTCTGTCTGCACTCCACTAAAACAGGACCGCCGCTAATATTACTGTTATATCGCCGGATTTCCTCGCTCTGTCTGCACTCCACTAAAACAGGACCGCCGCTAATATTACTGTTATATCGCCGGATTTCCTCGCTCTGTCTGCACTCCCACTAAAACAGGACCGCCGCTAATATTACTGTTATATCGCCGGATTTCCTCGCTCTGTCTGCACTCCACTAAAACAGGACCGCCGCTAATATTACTGTTATATCGCCGGATTTCCTCGCTCTGTCTGCACTCCACTAAAACAGGACCGCCGCTAATATTACTGTTATATCGCCGGATTTCCTCGCTCTGTCTGCACTCCACTAAAACAGGACCGCCGCTAATATTACTGTTATATCGCCGGATTTCCTCGCTCTGTCTGCACTCCACTAAAACAGGACCGCTGTGGCGCTCCAGGACGTCTAGTTTTCAACTGCTAAAAAGGCGGAAAACGGAGCCCGCGCACCCCGGCGTAACTAATCAGAAGTCACGACCAGGGGCGCAGCAGGGGGGCGGGCACAGGGGCACGTGCCCCTCCCATCAGTGCCGAAGTGCCCTTTGATCGCTAGGTGGTGTACCCCGTTTGGACCTTGCCACTCGAAATTTAGAGCCCTACTCTGTTGAACCTAGATGCAACTATACTGCATTTAGCGATAAAAACAAATGTTCGACAATTTAGTGCCTTTTTTGGTCAGCTGGGAAATTTTGTTGCCTTTCCAAGCAGGCGGAGCTAATCTGGTGCCCCTTGAGCTCATCTGGTGCCCCTTGAGCCCATCTGGTGCCCACTGAGCTGTTATTGGCCCTTTGAGCTGATCCACGTGCCCTCTAAGCTAATCTGGTGCCCCCTGAGTCAATCTGGTGCCCCCTGAGCAAATGATTGTGCCTCTTGAACCTATCTAATGCTCTCTGAGTCAGTCTGATGCCTCCGAGCTTGCCTGGTGCCCTATTAGCTGTTTTAGGGCCCCTTGATCTGATCTGCCCCCCTCCGAGCTGATCTTATGCCTCCTGGAGTTGATCTACTGTCCCCTTAGCCAATGTGGCGCCTCTTGAGCTGATCAGGTGCTCTCAGTGTCCCAAAACCTGGGGTGCTGGGTGTAGAGCGATACCCAGTCAAGCAGAATTTTCCACTCACTTTTTTTTGCTGAATTCTCCTTTCACTTTTCAATTATGGTTCTAGTTACCAAAGACAAGGGAACTCACAAAGTTCACAAAGTACTCACAAAGTTAAAGGGAATGTGGCACCTTCACAACGTGATTTTAACTGAGATAGCCAAGTTGTAAAGCAGGTCGGAAAACCCGGTACTCCATATTTCATTTGTCTTGGAACTCGATATTTCCGTAGAAAAAAACTAAAACCTGCCTGACACCAGCCCCCTCAGCCCCCGTCGCCGCGGCCATTGTTGTAAGCTACTGGTGTGACGACATATGCTGACGTTACGATGAGCATCAGCCAATCGAAGCCCTTGAAGCGTTTCAAGTATGGTAGTGGTTGCCAGATCGTGACATCATCCACAGGCTGATATTTATTTCTTTTTCTAGAGGAGGATTTTTAAAAACCAGATATTGAGCCTATTGCACATTTTTTTCAGAGAAATCATGAGTGGTTTCATTATTTTTGACTAAAAGTACGCCTAATTACACTAAATTCCAGGATTCAACCAAGGTGCCACATTCTTTTTAACAATACTCAACAATTACTTACTACAAGGGCAAGTTCAATTGCCTCCTCTACTAACGTCCACTGGAAAAAGAGAGGAGCAGAATCGAATAGAAGATCGCCAAATTAACTCGGCTCTTATGCGCTTCTTTCGCTTTTCTGAAAGAAAATCTGGCGACTTCTATTTTTCTGGCCAATTATACCTGGCATCCTTATCTCCACCGATTTCAGTGGAACAACAGAATCGAAATTCTGGCGCGGGCAAGATGCTCAGTGCCCCCCCCCACCCCGAGAAAGTTCCAGTGGGTGAACACCGCCACTAAATTCCACAACTCACAAAATTTGTGAGTGGAAAATTAGACACCCTAGCCTTTTGTTGCCAAAGAAATGAACTGACCGCTTTGAGAGATACATTTCTGGAAAGCAGTTTATCTGTGCACATTATTTCTAGGCTTACGTCCTTGAAAAGTTCTTTTTGTATTTCTGGTATCGAGAATAGTGAAAAACCATGTTTGGTCATATTTTTTGTTAAAAAGCTTGTAAAAGCTTGCTTGTAAAAAGCAAATCTTGAAATTTGTATGCCAAGCAGCATATTTTTTTGACATTGTATCATAGAAAATTGACCATTTATTGCGAAGAAAATCATTTTTATCCGTATGAGCCCTTCATTGCTGCGTCCACGCCATGTGACACCCAAATCCACTCACAACACCCTACGACACCCTAGGCATAAAAACGCTGATATTTTAGTAGAACTGAAAGTGTCGGGTATTTGAATATATTGAAACTCTACATTTTCATTAAATGAATTTTTCTGGCAACAAGACTGCATCCAGTTACCCTTCAAACATCGGCACTTTTTTGTATGGCTGGTCTACGGCGTGGACTTACCAAAACGCCGTCTTTACATCTAGTAAATAAAAGCGGCATCTTTAGGCTTTTTTGAAAGGCAGGTTGCATATTCGTTATTGATAAAACATTGTTTGTCTTCCTCTTTGTGTAATTTTATCTGTAGTTTTTTGGCCTATAAGGATTCAGAAAATTAATTTAGGGCAATTTTTTAAATGCAAATTATGTAGCTCAGGCGACCGGCAGGTAGCAAGCGACGAGAAAATTTAAAATAATAGTCGCTCTGACGCTGTCGCAACGGTCGCAAACCACCGCGCCTGGCTGATGTAGACGAAAGGAAGAAACAAAACAGAAATAAGGCTGTAGCTTCGATTAGATTCATACAAAGCAGCATATTCATATGAAGGTGAGAATATATGTGAAGAGTAGCAGGGGAATTGACAAGTAAAGAATAGAAACTTTTAGCAAGAGCCTGGAAGAGTTTATTGCCATGGTAGAAAGTTTGTAGTTTCGTCTGGGTTACTTAAGTGTAAGCCATTGCTCTACTGGGCCCTAGCATAAGTGTATGCGAGGTGCCGTGATTGAGGTCAGGAGTGGCATCCAAAATTCCGATAACTATAGGTATAGGAGGGGCGTTGTCCCGGACAGAAAAAACTATACAGTGTATGCTTAGATAATAAACTTAGGCACTAGGTATTGCATGAAAAATCCCTTCTTTATTTTTCACCACCTGCCGGTCTCGGAGGCCTCCTCTGCAGAGTTGGTTTAAGGGGGCCCCGATATTTCGTCTCAGAGGCTTTTTAGAGCTGGTCATATGGGAGAGGAGAGGGAGGGGCACAAGAATTGGTCTAGGGAAGCCCCCAAGAGTTGGTCTTCATCCCACAAATGTTAGTCTTGGTGGCTCCCAGAGTTCTTTCTCTCCCCGAAGGTTGGTCTCAGAGGCCCCTCAAAGAACGTTTTGTCGTGACAAATCACCAATGCCTTAAAAATAATTGGAGTCTGCATCAGGGGGGTTTCAGTTGGTAAAGATTTACCTGTTAAACCCAAATTTTTACATGGTAATGGTCAAACAATGCTGCTTGGGGACGATTTAAAAATATTTACTTTGAGAAAATTAAACAAAATATCCATCCCTCAGTTAAAACAAGGGCTCTGAGAGTTTACCACCTGAGTACCCAAATTGGAAAATTTTTACTCCACCATACATTTTGAGGGGAATTTTCCACTCACTTGCCATATATTCCAAGCTGAATTTTCCACTCGACACCCTAGCGCAAAACCTATTTTGGGTCACTGGGTGCTCTCTGAGCTGATTATTGATGTCTCCTTAGATGATCTCTGGTGCCCTCTGAGCTGGTCTGGTGCACCCTGAGCTGATATTGTGTTCCCTGAGCTTATCTATATCCCTGCTCTAGTCTGGGGGCTAGGAGCTGATCTGGCCCCCGGGCTGATCCATTTGGTGCCCCTGAGCAGATATGTTGCCCCCTGAGCTAAACTAATGCCCCCTGAGCCCATCCCATGCCCTTTGAGCTAGTCTGGTGCCCCTTGAGCTAGTTTGGTGCCCCCTGAGCCAATCTGGTCCCCTTTAAGCTGATCTGGGCCTCCTGAGTTGATTGAGTAATTTCCTCAGCAGCTCTGGGGCCTTGAGCTGAGCTGGCCCACTGATGCCGATGAGGGCCCCTAAGCTGATATTGGGCTCCTGGGCTGATTAAATACCTTCTGACTTGGTCTGGTACCCCCGAACTGATCTGGTATCCGAGCTGGTTTTAGCTGAAACCGAGAGAATTTTTATTAAAAAAAACGGGGTCCAGGCACCCCTTGCCACCCCTCCCCCGCTATTCCAGGCGTGCGGTGTCGCTTTCCACCCATCTTTAACCGTCGGTCGCGAGACCGTCTGTTCTGCTCAGTAGATATCTGTTTATTGTTTATTTGATCAGTAGCTTCAAATCACCAACATATAAGCATCCATTTATAAGTGATGTAATGAAATAAAACAACACGCACATCAGACACTCACAGCACACAGTTGTTTTCGGAAAAAAACAACCCAACAGACAAGATGTTAAAATACGATACATCGACAGGTCACTCAAACAAAATTCAGAGGTTATCCACCGTATTCAGGGTTCTTACATATGCTAAGACATGTTTTTCAAGGTACCTATGGTGTGATTAAAAAAGTCGGAGCTCTACACCACCAGACACCTATTCCTATTTCGCGGTCTCATACATAGTAAACCTGAGGCGGCAGTATTAACGCGGCCGTGGCACTCAGCAAAAAAGACGTAGGTTTCGAGTAGGCCGTATAGTAACATGAATACCAAAACAACTCAACAGAGTTTCGGATATAATCTTGAGTGAAAATATTGATTTTATAAAAAGGAGATCGTGTTGAACCCGGCGTGCAGCGAGAGAATCGATTCTGAAGTGTCGTAAGAGTGAGGTATAAGTCAAAGTATTACATGGTCTGAATTAATGGGAATTGAGCCACAAAATTTATGCTGTACGCGGTCAACCCGCTCGGCTGGGTTTTGTTTGCACCATCCCAGACTATCCTGTCATACCCATGAATGGACCGGACGTTGGCATTATACGCTGTAATGTTTTGTTGTTAAGTTTTGTCTCTCGCAGGCTTGTTTGAAAGGAACGAATCATTAACCCTAATGCTTTGTTGACCTGGCAAATAATAATGAGCACGTGTGATGAAAAGTTAGGTATAGTCCTTCGGATTATACCTACCTTCTACCCGTAGACAGGTAAAGGTATAATATTATATATACTTTGATATATGAACAATATTTGAGAAAGTCCTTTCAGTGTCATCAGTAGCAATTGGCGGTTTGCTGACATTCCAATAAATTGCCTCAGATTGTTACAAAGAATATTTCTCTTCAGAGAGCAATGGCGGATACAACGAGGTCTAAAGGGGCTCAAGCACCCCCTCTCTCCCCAAGATGTCAGGGTGCCCTTCGATATTGCGTAGTCGAAGACTGTTCCGAGGCAACAGCTGGTGAGGCTCGAGCCCCTAGAACCCCCCCTCCCTCCCCCACTCCAATGAAGGCATGGATCCGCCACTGTCACAGAGCTAAAGCAAATTCCATTCAGAATACATTGCAGATTCCAAAAGGCGATTATAATCGCGATATAACTATCGGTCAAAATTGGTGCGAGCTAGACATATCTATTTTCCAACATATTGTCTTGACAAACTCTCCGTACTCGATAACAGCGAGGATTTCCAACAAGCAAGATGATCAGACATCGGCCAGGTGGTATTTCCTCGGAGAGAGGACCAGACGCCGGCCGGGAGGCTGTACTCACGGAGAGAGGGACCAGGCATCGGTGACACTGAGCAGCGGGATGGTCAGCTTGGGCAAGCGCACCTGGCGGCCGCGCCTGGTCTGCACGGTAACCATGGGTGTGCCGTGCGCATCGCCTGGACTGAAGTCGACCGAGGGTAGACGGTGGTGGTGCCAGGCGCCGGCCGACTGCGGCCAGAGAGCTGCCGGCTGTCTGTGCGGCGACACTATGTGCAGTCGCTGGTGCTGCACGTGCAGCTGCAGCTGGCGGTCCAATGGCCCTGCGCACGGCTCCGGCAGCGCTGCCAGCTGTTGGCCAGCAGCGCTGCCCAAGGGACTGTCGTCAGCGCTGGCGCGGGCCCGCTCCCGTCTCAACATCGCCTCCAGCAGCTGGCGCGCCCGCGGCGCCGCCGAGCCCGACAGCGGATGTGGCTCCCGCTGCATCAACGAAGGACTGGAGCTCGAGCGCTGCTCCTGGCGTCTTGACATCATTACATAAACTCCACTTTGGTTTTGACCAGCTTGTTCATGGCAATTCCTCAATTCCTGGCACTGCACCGCCGCGATTTGGAAGCTAATTTTGAACTAAACTAAACCGAGTTGGCAGAGGGTCGAATGCTGGAAATTATCCCAAAGAAACCCAAAGACAGTAACATTGAAATACGTTTTGTATCACTGCAGTTCACACGATCCAGGTAGCAGCAGGGACGCTGCAAGCTTCGGCACGACAATAATATTGTTAATTCACGGTTTCAGCCATTTCCACCCGCCCAAGCTGACACCTCTCGCATCCCCACCTCAGTCACACCCCCAACCGTTTAACGAGGCCAGCAGAGGCCCGTCCGACGCAGCCCTGCTGCCACGCAACACCAACCACGGTGACACTTGGCCCTAGTTGCACCTGCACTGACGACACTGACGTCGCGCAGGGGTGTCGCCGCGCCGGTGGCGCCGCGCCGCGTCGTCAGCTGCCGACGCAGGGGCGGCCCAGGCCCACCTGACAAGCCGCGTTAGCGTCGGTCCAACTCAGACGGGCGCGCCGAGGTCGGCTGTGACTGGGAGGGGGGGGCAGCTCATCTCCACCGAATTGGAGCTGGCCTGCGGCGGGTGCGCCCTGCCCGCAGTCAGAGGTGTCCTGGCTCAGGGAGGGGGCGCACTGCCTGCTGCCGAGTAACGAACGGACCGCGCCGTTCCCGGAATAACGCAGTCGCAGAGCCAACATGTGGCAAAGTTGGCTTTGTCACAGTGCTTAACAACACCAACTGCTAATTAATAATAATCTGAGTTGGGTGCTGGAGATGGGTACCAAGTGCAGGAGCAGCATATCCTCCCACTTCCACGGGTAACGGAAGGACAAAGTGCAAACAAGCAGAGTTGTGCGACTCGCGAGTCAGAGCTGGAGTTTAACTCAAATTCTGACTCATTCGACACTGAGTTGAGTTGAGTCGAAAAAAATTAGACAAGTGAGTCGAGTTGAGTCGAAAAAAATTAGACAAGTGAGTCGAGTTGAGTTGAGTCGGTTCACAACACGTCAATGAGTTGACGAAAAAAGTTGGCTCAACAGGTAAACATGATGTCTAGTAAGTGTTTGAATTGGCCTACTTTTCGCAAATCTCCTTTAACCCCCTTTAAATACCTTTTCCCTACAGCATTTCAAGTGTTTAAATCAAAGTTTCAATTTGTTTCAATATATCAATAAATATATGGTTCAATTGCTTATTTTAAAGGCCCATCAGGTCTGAAGAAATCCTTTGGCAGAAATAATACATATACTTGAAAAAATTAAACAAGTTCCTATCACTGGCCTTGTCTTTAAACATTTGAAGTGGTGGAACGCACTACAAAATACATTTCCAATCCCTCAAAAACTTCTTATCTTCAATATTCAACATTACTTCTTTACTCCAAACACTTCAGCAACACGCATCGTCGTTGTCACTGATTGTTGTCGTCAGTGGTCGTCGTCTGAGAATAGTGTGCGGTATTTATGTCTTTGAAGAACAAATTCAAGCGCGTATAGGTTCAAGCTTAATTAGCCTCAAGGCAAATAGTGTAAGCATCACGTGATAATTCATAAAGCCATACTAATATTTTTATACCTACCTGCTATATTGTTTCTTTTGTCTTAAATGCGCCGTCTGCCGCTGCTCTTTCCATTTTGCCTATTAACCCGCGCCCCACCGGGAGTCCGGCGCCACCTTCGCCCCACCGGGGGCCATCGATGGCCCCCCTCTAACCTCCGAAAATATGGGCGTTAGCGCAAATCTGCAAAGTGCAATAGAAAGCTCGCGTGAATTCAGTAAGAAATTACTTCGCATGTTTTAGTGCTCAGGTCAATGGTTTGACCTCCAGAGGTCAAATTAGGTCAAGATCGGCTATTTTCACTCAAATATGCAATGATTAAGCAAACTGGGCATAACTCTTATGTCATTAGAGCTATTGAGGCCTGGTAAAGTACATTTGATAGCAAATTGCCTGTACTTTTTCCGCTATGTGGAACGTAAAGACCTCCCGCCAGTGGTTTAACCACCAGAGGTCACCTCGTGACCTAATATGACCCGAGGTCACAAAAGGTAAAAAAGTGACCTTGCCGTATATCAAATGAAAGCCAGTGACAAGACAAACACGATGGTGTTTGTTTCACCGCTCTAGCTCAATTAGGTCAAAAGTTATTGTCAAAATACTGTTTTTAACCTCCGGTGACCTTGGATGACCTTGGAAAAGTCAAAGGGCAAATATGACCCCTGGGATCCGTGAAAGGGTGTCCAAAAACGTTGTTCTGAGCAGTCTGAGTAGTTGCAATCATTTTTGTGGCTTTTATATCATGAAATAGCTTTTCCCCATGCTTTTCCAATGGGCGAGGTCGCCTCGTGACCTGACCTCAGGGCACGAAATCGAAAAATCCCGGATATACACCTTGTAGACCCTGGAGGGGGTCATGAAGTGTAGGAAGTTTCAAATCGATTGACTTTGAAATGTAGCTCTTACAAAGCTCTAAAGTGAAGTGAGGTGACCTTGGTTGACCTCGTCTGGTGACCTGACCTTGGGTGACCCGGGGTAAAAAATTTCAGGGATGATGGGAAAATGATGCAGTGAGAGGTAGAGCCCTCAACCGCGGTGCTGCGCCTCGTCGTTTTTCTGCTATCCCGGAAAAACCTTAGGGGGCCATCGATGCCCCCCCGGTGGGGGCGAGGGTTAAAAGCAGATACTGCTATTAACATAGAAAAGTTTGACCCTCGATTGGACAGAAATGTTGAGACGCCTTGATCGCAAGAATCAGAGGGATTTATTTCATGCTACTACTTTTGTCTGATCAGAGAGCCTTGCTTGGCGTCCGTGTTTTATTTGGAAAGCTATACATTAGCAATATTCTATGAAATCATGCTAAATCCAATTTTGAAGAGCGATAGGTACGTACTGTATTGGAGGTTCTCAAGCTTACAATTGTATTTGGTTTGAAATATGAATATATTAAGATCCAACACGTTGATAGAATTTCCATTTCTATTGTCCTTTGTGATATATAGTATACTTTTGCTTAGGGTTTGCTATAGTTCTTTTGCAATAGCAACTAGGTACTCTAGTAATTATTGCTTACATTTTGATTAAACTCATGGCATAGTAATATTTCATTAAGAAAATAACCTAGCATCGTTCTTTAACAGAAAAAAAGCAATACCTATACCATCCCTACAAATACAGTTTGTATCATTTTTTAGCTTGGACCTTTTTTGACAGTATGGAGGCTCAATTTTTGCCTGTGTTGGTGTAACCTTAGCCCTCTTAGGTTCCTTTCCATTCCATTTACCTAGTTTAATATGCAATGCTCCTTTTAGAAATAATTGCAACATGTTGTGGTAGGTTTTTTGGGCAAGGACAGTATGGAAGAAGTAAAAAGTTATTCATGGTTGCGGGCTTAGTGTTAACCAATGTTTGAATGCCAATCAATTTTACTTCTATTAATATTCTGGTTTGTGTCAGACTCTGAACAGCTTGTTTTTTGCTGGTTTATTGATTGATTTCTAATTTTTAAATATTATTTATATATTTATCATTTATTTATTTTATTTTGAAAACGAGTCGAAGTTTGAGTTGAGTTGAGTCGTGAGTTGAGTCAGATTTGAGTCGGATTTATTTAGCATTGAGTCAGAGTTGAGTCGACTCACTGAACTCCTGATCATGAGTTGAGTCGGAGTTGAGTCAACCGCTCTCAGCACTTGAGTTGAGTTGAGAAGACTCAAGAAAATTCTGAAACGCACAACTCTGCAAACAAGGTCAGCAAAGGTTAGATTTGGAAAATGTATAGTTATTTAACTGAAAACGCGTGCCGCCACTTTTCAAAAATAATTGACCATAGGGAAACAAGTGCATAATCAGTAGCCATGCCCTGGGTTCATACCCATCCCTTTGTTAGTTTTCCGTAATTTCCATCAGATTCCGGTCTCATGCACACCTCGAGGCTCTGCGTAACTGGACTGAGCTCTAGGAAGCTCAACAGAGGTCGATGGGCCACTGGGGACGTGTGACCTTGTTGCAACTTGACTCGGCGCTCAAGACCGGCTTTCGGCAGCTACTGGGATTCAATCAGCTACTACGATTCAATCAAATGCACTAGCAAATCAACCAGCTACTGGAATCTCTCTACGGTTCAATTAAATTTACATCCAAATCAACCAGCTACTAAAATTGTCTCTTTGATTCAATCAAATGTACAATAATAATAACAATTGTTAGGGGTGTAATTTTCTATATCTTGGGGATTCCCGAGCACCCAAATCCTAATTTGAGTACCCCGATCCTAATTTGAGCACCCCTGGTTTATCACCGCTGCCCTAAACAGTGTCACCTCTATCTCATCACTGCCGCCCTGATTACTGCCGCTCCTGGCAAGTTTTTCCCGTCCTGAGTTCATTACTTCCACCCTAATTGTTCCACCTCTAGCTCATCAATGCCGCCTGACTTATCACTTTCCCCTAATTTGTGACGCCACATCACTGCCACCCCCGCCTAATCACTGCCGCCAACAGTTAATCACTGCCCCCCCCGGTGATAACTGCCGCCTTTGCTTCATCACTGATCAGCTGGCTGATCACGGACACCCCTGGTTTATCTCTGCCGCCTTGATTCATGCCGCCTGTGGCTGATCAATGTTGTCCCTGGTTTATTCTCAACCCATATACGGGTTCTCCGGGTATACGGGTCCTCCGTCCCTCCTGGTTAGTCACGGTCGCCCCCCGAATCATCACTGCCGCCCCCGGCTAATCCCTGCCGCCCCTGGCTGATCACTGCCGCTCGTGGTTCGTCACAGCTGCCCTGATTCTTGCCGCCCCCTGACGGATCACTGAAACCCCTGGCTGATCACTGCCGCCCACTGACTGATCCCCGCCGCCCCCTGACTGATATATGCCGCCCCCTGGCTGATCACTGCCGCCCCCTGGCTGAACACCGCCGCCCCTGGTTCATCACTACCCTCTCCCGGGGCAGGAGCATCCTGGGGATATCTGGGGGAGTGGGCGTTCTGGGGGAGCATTCTTCCGTGGATATCACTTGCATAATATCATGTCTGAGGAGCGTAAGTTTTAATGTCACATCTTCATCCTAGTAGTCTTTCAGGTTTTACATCACGTCGAATTTAATGTTACCTAGTCGCGGGCCTTAGTATGTCGTGTGAAATCTTCATAACTTGACCTGTTTTACCGCCTGACTTGTTGAAACTTGTGCGGAAATGTCCTATTTACGTATTTTATCTAGTGTTATGGGTTCCGTATGACCCTCGATGTCAGCGCGCCCTAAAACCCCAAATAGGATTATGGACCGTCTCCCAGCTGATCGCTGCCGTCCCTTGTTCATCACTAACGCCCTAATTCATGCCACCTCTTGCTCAATAATGCTGTTCCGGGCATATTTTGACCCAAGCGCGTGCCGCCCCAACTCATCGCTGCCGCCCCTGGTTCATCACTGCCGCCCCCTGACTGATCCCTGTCTCCCCTGGTTCATAACTGCCGCCCTGATTAACCATTGCTGCCCTTATTCACGCCACCCCTGGCTAATCAATGCTGCCTCCGATTTTTTTATTAAAGGGAATGTGGCACCTTGGTGAATACAGGAATTTTGTGTAGCTAGGGGTATTTTTAGCCGAAAATCATGAAAATGTCCATGATTTCTCTAAAAAATGTACAATGAGCTCAATATTTTTATTTTTAAAACGCTCCTATAGGGTGAGAAACAAACCTCTGCCTAGGGATGACGTCATGATCTGGCAACTACTACTAAATTCAATAGGCTTCAAGGGCTTCAATTGGCTGATTACTCACCATGACGTCAGCGCTGTCGTCATACCAACAGCTGACAACTGTGGCCGCCTGGCTGGGGTAGATTTGGGGTACATTTCAGGTAGGTTTTTAGCTTTTATCTTTGGAAATTTTTAGTTTATTACAAATTATATGTTGAGTACCGGGTTTTCCGGCATGCCTTACAGCCTGGCTTTCTCAGTTAAAATCAGGTTATAAGATGCCACATTCCGTTCACCCATACATATATGAGCCACCCCTGGTTAGATTCTTCCTCCCTCAAACCCTCACTGCCGCCCCCAGCAGATCACTACCACCTCTGGTTTATCACTGCCGAGGAGACCAATCCGGCCATGGCCCCAAAACCGGTCAAACTTGGCACAGTTTTGTCAACAGGGATCTCTAACACACAGAAAGCGAACAGCAGCCCACTAATCGTTACCTGTTTGCCTGTTGGGGAATTCCCCAAACCGAATAAATGGTAGACTGATGTTGCCGTGCTTTTACTGCTTAAGTGTCAGCCAGGGGGAAATTTTCTATCTCTTTGGGGTGTGCGAGCACACACAATCATAATTTGAGCACCCCCAATATACGTTTCGACCCCTGGTTCAGCACTACTGCCCTGACTCACGCCGTCTCCGTCTTACCGCTGTGATTCATACCGCCCCCGGTTCATCACTACCGCCTCGGCTAATCAATGCCGCCCTTGGTTTGTCACTTCCACTCTAATTCATACCGCCCTGGGCTCATGACTGCCGCCCCCCGGCTCAGGGACGGCGGATTCCATTTTCGGGCGGGTGTGCAAGATTTTCGGGAGGGGGCACCTTTCTCCACAGGGGGCGCCTCCTTCCCAAGGGGGGGCGCATTTGGCTCCCAAGGGGCGCCCAGTCAGGGAGAGGGGGGGCGCCGACATCATTTCCCCTGCGTTGAGTGGATAAATTGACCCTATTTGCTCCCCATGGGACGGCTTTGATGACAGGGGGCACCATTCATATGTGAAACTGTTTGAGGGGTGTTTAGGCCTGATTTTCTCTTGGCCGGCCGGGGGAGCCGCCTAAATCAGGGGCGCCTCCCCGGACCAAGCCAAAACTGGGTGTACAAAAATATAAGTTTGCACACCCTCATTTTTTCACGGTGTGCAACTGCACACCCTGCCCCCCGGAATCCGCCGTCCCTGCCCCAGCTTATCTCTTCCACCCTGATTCGTGCAACCCGTAGTTTATAACCACTACCTAAGACTCACCATTCCTGTCCTCGGCTTATCCCTTTTGCCTTGATACTTGCATACTTATGCATTTGATCTGCTGTGGACGACCCATTTTGCGATCATTGTGGTGAAATTGAAACAATACAAGATGTTTTGTTAAATTTCGAATGTGTGCGTAGCCTTTGGAACCGGTTGGTGTCAAAAATGAATCAAAAGCCAGAACAGCGATTGAAATTTGACATGAACGAGAGAAATATTATTTTCGGATCCACTGAGGCTCTCCCAATGATTAATTTTATAATTATAAATGCGAAACAATTTATTGTAACCCAACGCTTCAGGGATGGAATCATGGACGTTAATCACTTCGTCTCTCCCCTATAAAAGCTGTTTGATATTGAACTGTGTACGGCAAACAAAAAAGAAAGACTTGAACAGTATCAATCTAAATGGAAACCTTTTGTTGAAGAGGAATTTTGATTATCATTTTGAATATCACCTTGCAAACCCAAGATGTAGTCCTCTTGGTGGTGCTGCGTGGGGGCTGCCTGGCGCCGAGAGCCTGCCTCCCCCTGTGGGCTCCTGACCTCGTGTCTGGGGCCACACTGCTGTCCGGCGGAAGGGGGGGCGGGGGTCGCATTTGGAGAAGTGCGACTAGTGCTCCCTTTCCGTTGGACAGGAGCGCAGGGGGAGTCCGCTTGGGCGCCCAGTAATTTCCTGTGCGCCCGGGCGGACTCAGGGACTCCGCGTCATCGGGCCCCCTGGGTCCGAGGGTGGGGGTAGGCGTCGGAATTTAGGTGCTTCTATGGATGTTAATTCCGTAACTCATCGGCAAACTGAGCCAGCAAAACATCGCGGAATATCGAGTGCCTGTCCGAATCCATTTGGTCAGGGTGAGAGGGTGAGGTGAGATGGGGTGGGGTTGAAAGTGTTGAATAGGAAAACTATATGCGACTGTTTGTCCTGGAACGTGAAGGCAACGAAACTTAGAGCATTCCAAAAGAAGTGAAATGTTACGATACGTGAATGTGTGTCTTATGACCCATCGTGCTGCAAAATATGGGGCTTCCACCGACACTTAAAGAAAAAAATTGCCTTGATTCGTGCCGCCCCCGGCTGATTAATGCCCCCCACTCCCTAATTTAGCATTTCCGCCCTGATTCATTCATTTTTTCCTTCATTTTTGTGTGACGGGGGCTCGTGTAGGTGGGAGTTGATATGCTGGGGTGTTACCTCAGGGGCCTTGGACCCTTGAGTTTCTAAGGGAGCGAGAAGTCAATGTTTGGGCTTGGGAAGTATGGGCCCTTAGGTGTGCTGGCTGAGGGATAGCAGCTAGTGCGGGAAATGTCAATCATCCGCTTCTGACGGGAGGGGGGCTGTGGTGTGGGGCTTTGCTCAGTGGGATGTTTGGGCCAGGTGTGCTCTTGCGGGGTTAGCTTTGATGAGTGCGCCCTTGAGCTGACACTGTTCTGGTGTTGTGGGGGGATTGAGGAGGGATGTGCTGTTTTGGTGTGCACTTTCTTCTCTTTTGTTCTCTTTTTGTTTGTCTTCCTTTTAATATAAGTCAATGATCGTAGATTCTGACCAGTCATGGATCTTTTAGACCTCTCTTAGACCTCTCTTGGACATATTAGGTAGCTTCTAATTTTGGTAGCGACCTTTTCTTTTGTTAGGTAGAGACTTGTGTTTCCCTGCACACCTCCATGATGAACCATGCCTATCCCGCTGGCCCCCTCCTGGACGGCAGCGCCTACACCCGTCTTTGTCTTGACCCCGGGTTGGATGATGATGAGGGCTGTGCCCTATTGAATGACTAAAAAAATATATCAGAAAACTGTAAATATCATGATTCACGATCTCTGGTTACCCAGTCTAAGAATACAATCAATATAATTCACTTAAATATTCGATCACTGCCGAAAAACTTTCAAAAACTTAAGTACTTTTTACATTCTTCAGCATCTAAATATGATATAATATGCTTATCAGAATCATGGTTGGATGATGAACTTGTGAATGGATATTCTTTGGCAGGATATAAACTTATAAATAGTTGCTTACAAACTCACATTCGAGGAAAGGGCTGTGCCATGTACATAAGTGATGATATAAACTTCAACATCATTGAAAGTTTGTCAATTAAAATTCCTGAAATTCAATCTCTCTTTATTGAGATAAGGCCACCCAAATCTCGACACATTATTGTTGGCACAATCTACAGATCACCCTCATATGATGCTAATGTCTTCTTAGAATTCATAGATGAAATTGTAGGAAATATTTCCAAAAGCCTCAAAATTAGTGTAATTGGAGGAGACTTTAATCTAGATCTTCTACAAATCAATAACAGTGAACCAGTTACAAAATTTATAGAAGGTATGTCTGCAGGTGGATTCTTGCCCACTATAACACTTCCTACTCGTATTAGCCATCATTCTGCAACATTGATTGATAACATGTTCTGTAACTCTATTCATGAAGTTAAAAAATCAGGCATAATCATTGACGACACTAGCGATCACCTACCTGTTTTCATCTCCATAGGTCATGAATCAAGCAAACAATCTAGGACCAAATGTGGTAATCATCATTTTAACATGGCTCTGGCAGATGTATTAGGACAGATAGTAAAAACTAAACTTGATGATTCTCCTATAACTGATGATCCAAATTCCTACTCTGAGCTGCTCATTACTACAATTCAAAGAGAAATGAAGAAAATGTCAAGTGTTAAAAAATCGCAAAACTGACCCATTTCAACCATGGATTACCCCAGCTATGGTACAGTGTATTAATAAGAAAAATAGATTACAAAGGAAATTCCTAAAAAGTCGTACACCTGCTAATAGAGTTGAGTACACTACTTACAAGAATCGTCTAAACTCTGTTCTTAAAGAGGCTCAAAGAATATAATACAGGAAGCTGATTGCAGAACATAAAAATAATTCAAGGAAACTTTGGCAGACCCTAAACAATATAATATGTAGAACAAAAAAGGCTAATCTTCCCCTCCCAAAATCGTTTGACTCCAACAATGAGGAACTAAGTGACCCGGCAATAATAGCTGAAAAGTTCAATGATTTCTTTGCCACAATAGGTAGTAAATTAGAGCAGTCTCCCCAGAGCTATGGCAGACCCTTTACACTACCTTGCTGACTTCGAAACAGAAAACGAAATGGAAATTTTGAGGGTGACACCGGATTATGTTATGAGTATTATAAAAGGAATGAACAGCACAGGAGCTGGTGTTGATGAAATTAATGCCAAGCTTCTTAAAAAACTTTCCCCTCACTTACTGGCTGAGATAACCTATCTCATGAATATTTGTATAGACAAGCATACATTTCCAAGATGTCTCAAAATAGCTCAAATAAAGCCTATACATAAAGCAGGATCCCAAAAACAATTTAACAATTATCGTCCAATTTCGATTCTGCCTGTTCTTTCCAAAGTACTAGAACGTATCATTTATGACCAACTGCTCCAATTTTTTAAACGATAACAACATCCTTTACAATCAGCAATTTGGATTCAGAAAGGGTCACTCCACTTATATGCCAGTCTCCATGATTCACGAACTGATAACTAAGTCATTGGCAAAAAAGCAAACATCGATTGGTATATTTTTGGACTTAAAAAAGGCTTTTGACACAGTAGATCATCAGATACTTGTAAAAAATTGCAAAAATACGGCGTTACAGGCCAAGCTCTCATATTGATAAAATATTATTAATCAGAACGCTTCCAAACGACCAAAATTGATTCTGTCAAATCAGAACCTAAATTGGTTAATATGGGCGTCCCACAAGGTTCCATTCTGGGGCCAATTCTCTTCTTACTATATATTAATGACTTTCACAAAAGCTCTGACATTCCAAACTTCTTTCTTTTTGCTGATGATGCAGCATTGTTTTTCAATGGCACAGCCGATGAAATTGTAGACAAAATTAACCTTGCAACCCCTGGAATATCCACGTGGCTCAGTGCCAACAGACTAAGCTTAAACTTAAAGAAAACATTTTACCAAAATTATTCAATTGGTGACAAAAAAACCTGATGTTAAAATTTGCCTTAACCATCAAGAAATAAAACGATCCGAAGTATTTCGATACTTGGGTATTACCATAGACGAACATCTAAAATTCAAATAACATATATCTAATACTTACAAAATTATATGCAGAAACACCGGTGTCATCGCCAGAGCTAAATTCATGTTAGACGAGAAAAGTATGTTTATGCTCTATAACGCTCTAATAGCACCATATTTGGGATACTGTGGGTTCATTTTCGGCACAAATTATGACAATAACACAAAACAGTTAACAAATATTCAAAAAAGGATTGTTAGAATTATTGGGAAGGCCCATCACAGGGACCCGTCTTCACCTATATTTAAAAGACTCAAGTTGCTACAATTTACTGATCTAGTCAACCACCAGAAGCTCTTGATCATGCATAGATTTTTGAATAACCAACTCCCACCAATATATGCCGAATTCTTTAAGCAAAATCAGCAAACTAGGCCTAGCCGAAGAATTATCCACTTTGATGTACCAACTGTTTACACTGGATACCAGATATTTGTCTTCTCCCATTCGTGTCCTAAAGTATGGAACCAAATTATAGCACCAAAAATCCCAAATATTGCTGATATCCCCAAATCTAAAGCCATGTTCAAAACAGTCCTACAAAAGCTCTTTTGTTGAAAATTATTAACTAGTCGTGATTGCTATAGAGCACGTGCATTTTAGAAGGATTAGGGTCCTGGTAAGCTAAATACTATGATAAAAATTTATCATGATAAAGCTGTGTAATATTTCAATGATTAAAAATGGCAATGAGCGTAAAGAAACACCCATCTCTGGCATCTATCTGTGTCTCCTACATCTATCCTCTTTGGTGGGCGGCTGGTCTGGGCTGGGGTCGGGGGCTGGGTGCTGGATAGGGAGGGGGCTATATAGGGGGCCCTGGACGCTAAGCTAGCGTGTGTGTATGAGTTGCCTGTGTGTTGACTGGTGTTTGGATCGAACGTATTTGGTCTGTGTCAATGCCTCATGTGTTCGACATGTGTTGGATAAATGTGCAGTTGTTTTGTCTATGTGCGTTCGGTGGTGTTCTCCTTTCGTCTTTTATAGACACGTTTCTTCTGTCCTACATGCATTGGTGGCAGGGTACTAAGACAAGGTGATCCCTTAACCGTTCCCTGCCCAATCCAAAATATCAGTAAAAAATAAGTATATCTTTTCCATCTGGTTCCCAATCACTCCTTTTAATTAAAAAAAATCATACCGCCCCTAGTCCATAACTGCCGCCCTCACCTTATCACCAGAGATGGCCTTCGCTACGTTACGTTACCGAATTACGCTACGTTACGGTTTGATTTTGGCCAAAACTACGCTGCGGAATTACGCTATTACGGAACGTTAGCTACGGCTACGGTAAAAATATATCGTACTAGGGTATCAACATTTCGTTCACACATTTATACTTTCACCCTCGCCTCGGTGGGGGTGTTTGAACATCACGCTCGGGTTTTACCGGCGGCACGAAAAAACGGCGGCGCGAAGCACTGGCATACTTGGCACATTTTATCCTTGATCAATTCCGCAGCTTTCCCAAAATTTTGAGGTTGAGTCATCTCAGGTCAGGTCACCAGTGCAGGTTAAGTGACTTCACCTCCAAAAATGTTTGTGTCATTAGTAAGAAAGGGGTGAATCTATCGAATTGAACTAATACCACATAATGGGCCTACCGAGTACTACAACATATATTCCGGGATTTGTCACATCGATGACCTAAGGTCAGGTACGGAGCATGACCTCTCCGTTGGAAATGCATGGGGAAAACAGAAATTGGGCTGTATTTGTGTAGATAAAGCTGACAATACCTTCATATTCCCCAAATCGTAGTATACTGGGCTCCTTTCTAGGTTCCTGTTGCAATGTTTTACCTGTGACCTCTGATAGGTCATCTGGGCAACTACAGACTTTCAGACCTGGGTGGTCAATAATTTTGCAGGAAATGACGACAAAACTTTTATTTTGATACAATTACGTTCAGATTGCTACTACGAGTCGATTGATGTGCATATTGACTATGCTAGATTAGATAGTGACTTTGACCTGACCTGAGGTGTGACCTGACGACCTGATGTGTGTGACCTGATGTGTGTGATCAATGGTCGTAAATTCTAGTCACCAGTTGAAAAGACAAATTTATAAATCGAAATCAACCGACATATACACTTTTATATGTACTTCTTTAGGCCCAAAAATGTGTCCCGTGATTTCCACTATCCACCAAAAGGTCCCAATCTTAATTGAAAGTGATTTGATGCATTTCGCACTGAAATTGTTTTTACGTTTGTAATTTTAAAGTAACGGTTTGGTCGTTACTTTTTCTAATATTATCACTGCTATTTCAAATTTCGAATTAAAGTAAATCGTTACCAAGAACCCTTAGCATCACGATCGAGATCACGAGAAGGTATATACATATATGACGTAAGTGGTTTTCGTAGTACGTTACGATACGCTAAATTTTGGCGAAGTACGCTACAGAATTCGCCCAGCTACTCTACGTTTCATTTCCAGAGCTACGGCTACGGAAAAATAATTTCGTAACGTAGCGTAGGCGATCTCTGCTTATCACTTCCACTCTAATTCGCACCGCTCCTACTTCGTAGCTATTGCCCCTGGCAAAGCTATTGCCCTGGCCCCTGTCCTGAAATAGCACTGTCGCCCTCGACTTATGACTTTGCCCTGTTTCTTGCCGTTGCGGCCAATAACTGTGGCCACCAGCTTATCACTTCCATCCTAATTTGTGCCGTCCGTACCTGCCGCCCTGGGCCCATCACTGCAGCACTGATTCTTACCGTCCCTGCGTGTTAGGGTAAAAAATAAGATAAAGGGCGGTAGGGCAAAAATAAAGAGCATACAAGGGTACAATGGAGTTGCCATATTCACTAATATTTACAGAACATTACACGCAAGAAAAAACAATAACAATAAAAATCCTTTCCAACAGGGTGAGAGTTGGCGACGCCGTATGACCCTGGCAGTTGGTGCGTCGTTAAACCCTAACAATCATTATAATAACAATACACGCGTCATTCGGGCGCTATCCGAGTTTTGCTCTTTTTCACGTAGTGGTACAGCCCTTTGATTTAATTTCAATTTCCCTCCACCCTGTCATTCCGAAGGTAAGTCCACGTTTGCAGCGCTTACCGTCAAGAAATGAGAGGTGAGGCACTTCGCGATTCAGCTGAATCTGCCCAAGCTCGTGGCGAATCTAACGTGTGCTGTTTGAGTGACATCTCTAATGCCTCATTCATTCGAACGCGAGTACTGACTTCTTAACCCGCGCGGGGCTGGGGGGGGTAAATTTTACCCCCTCGCGAATTTGTGCGATATCTCAAAAACGGCGGCGCAGCGCTGCCAAATTTTCAGTACCTTTTCTTACATAAATTTTACACATATCTACCAAATAAAAATAAAATCAGTTGAAAACTTTTCGAGAAATAAGCAAAAATGTGACGTCACTACAGGCGATTTTTGTACCAAAATCGCGCAATGTTTAAAGAGCTGCTGAAGCTACAGTTCTGAATTGATTTCCAATTTTCTTGCATCAAACGATAGGCATTATTGTGGTCTTCAAAATGGCTATCTCGGATTTTCAAAATTTTGGTTTTGGAAAGAAATTTTTTTTTTGGAAAAAGTTACAAAATTTCTAAAATTTTCAAGATTTTTCAAAAAACGGAATTTATTTGGTAAAACACCATACAGTGCAAATGCATGACAAATTTTGAGTCTCTAGCTTTATAACTTTAGCCTGGAGAGCTGCGAAAGCTCAGCGACTCACGCTCTGATTTTTAGGGCTGATCAATACTGTCTTTATTTAGTGAATCATAGTGATCCTGCTATCACACCTGACTTCTCACTTGATCACTTGATCATCGCCAATCCTCTTTTTCAAACTTCTATCCCCCTTCCCCTCTCACTACCCCTCCCCATCATCAAATTCGGCAACCCTTTTTCCTAATTATACGCCATTTCAAATGAAAGTGCATAATTGCTTGATCATGCCATTTACATGCGTTGCCTCTCGTCTTGGATACTTTTTATCCACTAATGTCTTTCCAAGAATCGGTTATCAGCACTTGTGTTCTTTTCACACAAACAGACCGTCTGTGACACCACCCCTCCCCTCCCCCTCCCCCTTTCCGCTCACTTCTCACGCTGCGCCGGCGCGCAAGGCCCGGCCGGGCCGGGAGGGAAGATAGCGGTGCGATTGAAGTGCGACGACCGGATGTCTTCCGGTGTAACACAGTCGGGAGGGGGGGCGGCATGAACAAAAGAGTATATGATACCACCAATATACTGATTGTGAGAAACAAAAGGGTTATCAGTGACGTCACTCACAAATAATTGCTCATTGGCTGAGCAGCAGACGGGTCAGTTGTCACGAGGAATATTTTGTGAACGATTTGTGCCTCAGTCAGCGCTCGCGATCGACGGGAGGAGACACCATGGGCTTGTTCCAGCGCCTCTTTAGAAAAAAAGATGAGAGTAGCTTGGAGTAAGTCGGAGCAGGCGCAAAAACTGGTGTCCGCTGGACCGATTTCAGATGAGATTGGATAAGATATCAGCTGATTGCGCCTGATCAGCGCCAATATGGCGGGCGTGGCGCAGCTAAGAAACTAATCGAATTTGATTAAGGCCTCTGATGCTCTTTAATGTGTTTTAGTGAACGTGGAATACAGAAAAACAACATAATCAAAACCTTAAGCTGCCCAAAAACGTTGTTTATCACTGTAAAACCACTTATTCTAGTTTCTCAATTGAAATTCGTGCGCCACAATTGAGCTCCTCCAACCTCCTCTGAAAAACCACCTTTCATTTGAGAGGAGGTTGGATTAGATTTGAGATGAGCTTTGGCGAGCATGGAGGAAGTTTAAGGAGGCGCTGGACCGGGCGAGAGGAAGTTGGAGAAGCTTTGAGGAGGTTGGAGCAGGTTTGAGGAGGCGCTGGAACAGGCCCCATGTCTCGCCGTGTCCGCACGCTGACACCTGCTGAGGCGGCCTCGCTGATAGCCGAAGTGTCGGACTCGAGTGGGCTGGAAAGTGACGGTGACGAGTACGTGCCGCCGGCCGCGGCCATCGACAGTGACGAGGACGCTCTGGCCGAGTACGTGGACGAGCTGTCTGACGCCGAGTCGGACGCCGATCCACCACCACCGCCTGTGAGTCGGCAGCAGCTGACCAGATCGCAGCAGGTTCTGGACCAGGCTGACCTGCAGCCTCATCCGCCGAGTGACGCCGGGCCGTACGTTGTGCGTGACAGACGGCAGTCTGTGATCGCCGAGTGGCAGACCACGCCGCCACCCGCCCGCCGGCGCCGCGACCCGGCCAACATTCTCACCGAGGCCGCTGCCGTTCGTGGGCGTGCTAGAAACGTGAGGAGCGAGGCTGAAGCATTCAAGCTATTCATCACGGATGCCATCATCGAGAAAATCGTTGCACACACCAACGACCGGCTGCGGCAGGAACGGCAGCGCATCGAGGCAGCGTGCAGTGCCAGTGCAACAGAGAAGACCGCACACAGGCTCCAAGACGTCCCTCACACAGAAATGTGCGCGTTTCTGGGCCTGTGCATATTGCGGGGCTTCTACAGCCGACTCACGCTGAGAGAGCTGTTCAACACGGCGACCGGACCGGCCATCTTCACGGCGACCATGGGCAGAAAGCGGTTCTCAAAACTGCTCCAGTTCGTGTCGTTTGACGACATAAACACGCACGAAGACCGACGGCCGGGAGACAAGTTCTGCCACCTCTGCGCAGTGTTGAACGTGATCGACGAGAACCTGCGTCGGCACTTCCGGCCGTCCGAGTGCGTCACACTGGACGAAAGTCTAGTGCGAATCCAGGGTCGATACCCTTTCAAAATGTACCTGTCTAGTAAACCGGGAAAATACGGCCTGCTCGTGCGGACAGTGGCGGACACGAACCACCGTTACATGTTCAAGATGTGGCCGTACTCTGGCAGGCCGGCGGCTCCCGAGCTGCCACCTCCTGGCACGTTCTTCGAGACAGTGCCGGAGATGATGAAACACATGGTGCGGGAGGTGGCCGGCACCGGCCGCAACGTGACTGTGGACAGATATTTCACGTCCATACCACTGACCGAGGACCTGTTGGCAGAGCGGCTCACAGTGGTGGGACCATCAACAAATGACGCAAGTTCCTGCCAAAGGAGCTGACAGAAGCCCGGGGCCGACAAGTGGACACCCACCTGTTCGCCTTCTGCAACGACGTCACCCTGGTGTCCACCTGCCACAAGCCCGGCAAGCTGGTGCTGGCTGTGTCAACTCAGCACAGGACCGCGCTCGTGGACAGCCGCACCAACAAACCCGATCTCGTGCTGTACTACAACGCGACGAAGGGTGGCGTGGACGTGATGGACGCCATCACTGAGTACTACATGTACAAACCTCCCGTCACCCGCTGGCCGACCGCCTTCTTCTTCTTTCTGATGGGCGTGGCACAGGTGAATGCCTCCACAGTTCTCATGCTGAACTGTGGGCACGGTGCTGCGCAAGTGAAGACAGGTGCTCGGCGTTCGATCATGTACGCCATGGGTCAGCAGCTGGTGCAGTCGCGGCTAGCTGAGAGAGTTGCGAGCCCGACTGGTCTCAACAGCAGTGCGCTGTCGGCCCTGACATGTGTGACAGGCCTCAAGATCAGTGCCGGCCCCAGCTCCGCCCCCAGTGCCGCCCCCAGTGCTGGTCCCAGCGCCGGTCTCAGCGCCGGTCCCAGCAGCGCCGCCACCAGCGTCAGTTTCAGCAGCGCCGTCACTGCCACGGCTGGTCACCAGACAGCCGATAAGGGGCGATGTGTGGCCTGCTTGGAGGAGCTGAGAGGCACAGGACACTTCAAAAGGAAGAAAGATAAGCTGACCAGGAAGCCACCCTGCTCCCAGTGTCAAAAGTTCGTCTGTGAGAGGCACTGCCGGCTCGTCCGGGTGTGCCAAAAGTGCGCGAGTGGCACTGGCGAGTGAGCGCGAGAACGATCTCTTGCGCAGTGTCTGATATGTTTACTGACAGCGAGTCAGGTGCTGTACTGTGCGCGAGTACAGCGAGTATTGTGCGTGGCATTACGTGTAGGCGTGGGGATTTTCTGTGAATCTCAGACAACGTGTACATAGTGCCTTTTTGGTCTGTGCGCAAACATTATTTATATGTGCTGCTTGATGTGTGTACATATCTCCTTTTCTTCTGTGCTTTATCAAATTTCTTACGCCAAACGAACGCCTGTTTTGTAACGAGATAAGAATAAACGTTACCGTATAATGCAATTGTGCCTTTTCTTTTTGATCCGATACAAAAACGCAAAACAGGAAAGTTACGAAGGGAGAACTTATCGCGTACAAAACTATGAAGGTGAAATGGTTATGGCAGAAGGAAAACACACTTTACATTTCTCAGCTGGTTTTTCGCCCATCAACAATCTATAATCAGACTTTTTGACCCAGGATGACCTCGTACACGCTTAACACTACTTTTATAGTGTTCCTGAGACAAAACAGGTCCAAAATCATGTGTCATTTGGCAAAAAATATGAACTTAAAAAGTTGACCTCTGATGACCTACCTTGACCCCGGCTGTGCAAGTTGAGAACAGAGTATTTCAGATATTATTCTCTGAACATCATAGCTGAATTCTGCATGCAAAATGGCTCAAAAACATGTATCGCATGACCACATTTGGATACAAAAATATGGTGACCTTTAGTGACGTCATCTTGACCTGACCCGGTCATGCCACCAGCCTAACGGTCTCAAAGCACCTTGCTGCATTCAAGTGAAGGCTTTCCATGAAGTATGAAGCTCATAGCTTCCATTGCCTGATCTCCGTAGCATTGCAACCTCAAAAACCACGCTTTTGACTTTTGACCTCAGTTTGACCTTGACCTTGACCTCAAACTTTAAATTAAGTACATGTTTTTAGTTGTTCGTGATGAGATCTTTCGATTCGCGTTTGAATTTTCCAAATCGGGCCATTAGTTCGGGAGATAACAGGGGGTAAAATTTACCCCCCCAGCCCCGCGCGTTCGGCTGGAGACCTCAGCCCCGCGCGGGTTAAGTCGAAGAAGGCGAGTTTGGGAAACTTGCGTTTTGGACTGTACAATAAAGAAGTGATAATTCCTGTGAAATTTACCTCTAAGCTACCCTCTGGGGCATTCCAGGACAGATCGACCAAGGCTTGACACCACCATGTCTAGAAAAAGTCTGAAACTTTGTCTCCGGGGTAGTTTTGGGCCAGAAACACGCCTGTGAGAATCTCAGCCCCCTCCGACCAACGGTGACCGAGTTATAGCCCGAGGCACTTTTGGGAGGTCACGTTGTAGACTCATCTTTGATGCTTCATAACTCAACAACGCATCACCTGATTAACAAGTTTTGTATGTCATTGAACTCGTCTTGAATTATAGTTTATTTTGAAAAAAGAAAATGTTAAAATTTGAAAATTTTGGACTTTTAATTTGTTTGACCTTTTTCTTTTGACCTAGCTTGACCTTTTCCCAGTTGAAATTGCCCTTTTAGACACCTCAAAAATGTTTCTTCATAAAATATCTTTCGATAGCAAAAATAAAAAAAATGCGTTCTTGCTATAAGTTTCGAATATTTAGCACCTAAGGTAGGTATGTACACGGTTTTTGACCATTGCGATAGTAAAGCCTTATGTTTAACGCCGCAAATATAGCGATTGATTTTGTAATCGGTCGCTGGAAATCATACTCCATAGTCTTTATGAAATTTTAATCGTACAAGTATCCGAATTTATGACAATTAACACGCGCCCACCCGAGGGGGTGGGCAACCGGCCTCCTCAGGTTTCCACAGGTAGTAAAAGAACACCTTCGCGCAGCGCCACCGTACTTCATGTACCTCTAACTCGAAATTTTTGCAGCTTCTGGCAAAATTTTAGGTCTGGGTCATACCAGGTCAGACCGCCAACCCAGGTCAAGAGACCTAACCTCAAACTTTGGGAGGTGCATAAATCATATCAAATTTAGCCTATCGTGGTTAGAATCGCATTACATAGTAAGATCGCCTAGCAAGATAATTTTTCGTAGCAGGATTTCTATATCGATAACCGGGAGCAGGGCAAAGGTCATGATCTTTCCATTAGAAATGCATGGGGCGATTGGTAAATTTTGATAACTTGCGAGAATTGAGAATTGTCGAGAATTGCGATGGAGGTTGTATTTTTACATTGTCGTGTCTGACTTGCCACTGCAGTTTGATTAATTTTTTTTTACCATACAGACCTAAGCCTGGCCCTAGGTCAAAGCAGGTTAATTTTGACATTTGACTAGGCAATATTATAAGATATATAATCCGTTTGGGCTCAACAAGAGTGTTCCAATGGTGCTGAACTTTTCTTTCTACTGCTCTTCTCTGTCACCTATTATGCCACAAAATTTAGGTTTCCACTTAGTTCCCGTAAGAAATACTGTGACCTTGAGCAACCTCAAAGGCGACACGACCAAACGATTGTATGTAACATATTCGGTAATGATTAAAACTGGCTATTTAGCGGCATCACTCCCAGTGCACTGTGTCATTATTTATCTGGGATTCTCGGATCCGTGTCAGCTATGAAATGATCACCTTGTCAAATATATCATGAGGCAACCTGTTCAAGCGACCAAGTCGAATGCGTTACAATTTCAGGACATTTTGTCGAATATATGAGCAGATTGAAATTACTTTTTGGGAATGAAAGCCTTTCAGACACGTTTGTTTACATTGCATGAATCCTCTCAAACATATGCTGTGCTGCACTGGATCAGCTTGCATCGATACTATTTTCCATCTCCGGGAACGATGTAATTGTGTGAGTTAGTGGTGCTCATAGGATAAGTTATACTTGTTTCAATTATTGATAAGGTCGCGACATCTTTGTAAATTTTCGTTTAAGGCTGAAAGGTTCATTATTAATAAGTTCATTTGCCCTCGTCTCCCCTCGAAAAAAGGAATCCCTTTTTATCACTTTTAATGGCTGCAGTTTTTCTGTTTATAAATATTGCCCAAGTTGTTGCCAGTTCAGTTTTTTATACATTTTGTACAAGTTGTTCTCAGTTCGATTGTTGGAGTCGGGGTCTCACTAAAGTCATCAATGGACTTGTCACGGAGACCCCGACCCCACCATCCGAACGAGCAACTGCCACAATGAAGGGTTGATTTTAGAAGCCAACGTTTAACGTCCCACACAGCACAGGGACGGCCGCCCCGCTCAGGTCACCCTCTCACCAGTCAGTTGCCAGCCGACCTGTACGTCGGGTAAGCTATTGAGCGCCGGAGCGTCTCAGCGGAACCGATCCCAAGCCTGGACATGCACTGCCACTGCATGCTTCTGAGCCGCGGGCCGGAGCCCAACGCTCTACCAACTGAGCTACCGGGGCGGCAAGGAGGCAGTTTTAGGAGTAGGTGTCTCACTAGAGTCATCAAGGGACTTTTTACGGAGACCCTGACCCCACCACCTAAACGAGCAACTCCCACGATAAAGTGTTAATCAAGGAAACAAAGTTGAAAGTCCCACAAGGCATAACGACGACCGTCTACCTCAGGTCAACCCCTCACCACTCATACTCATACTCATACTCATACTCATTTATTTCTTCTTTTACAGAACATCATTACATGTGCAACCCCAATTGGTGCAAAAGCGCCGAAGCGCTTAGATCGTGGCACCGCTCGGGTGTCATAGCTACAATCACGGTAGCGCCGCCGTAGGTCTCACCGCCCACGCCCCGCCCCCCGCACGGGCCACGCACTACGCCGGGCCGGCTGAACGGTCGGCCGCGCACGACTGCCAGTTACCAGTTCAGGCAAACCTCCGGCTGCTGCTTATAAAGCGGAAAACCTCCCGAGCTACTGCGCGATCATTGCCTGGGTGAAGAGAAAAGCCAGAAAGAATAACGTCGATTTTAAGCTTACGGTGTAGGTTTTCAAATGGTCTGTTAATTATTGAGCTAATGTTGTTCATCATAATTTGTCTCTGTATAATAAACTTTGGACATTGTAGAAAAAATGTTCCGTTCCCTCCCAGCTATAACCGCAGTCGCAGCAAGGTGATTCAGCGATTTGGACTTGGTACAAATGACCGTTTAATTTTGACATGCCTACTCTTAGCCGAGCTAAAAGACAATTCTCGATTTTGGAGCCGAAATTTAAGTACTTAGGTGGGTCGTATTTTTTGTAGTGTTTTTCTAGTTGTTGTTTGAATGTGTTGTGAGACTGTAATTCTGAAAGGTGTCTAGGTAGCTTGTTGATAAGTTTTATTGCGCTGGGTAGGAATGAAGACTTATAGTGTGATGTTCTAAATGATATTTCCGTCCTGCTTCTGGCGTTTCGAAGTGAACGGTAAACTGTGTTTGCCCGTATGTCTGGTAGGATTCTTTGGATATAGTTGGGGGTTGTACCATGGGTAAGTCGGTGGAAAAACTTCAATTTGTGCTGTTCACGCCTAATTTTCAATGGGGACCACCCAAGCTCGTGTCTTAGATTGTCTGTAGAAGTTCTTTGTAGTGTCGATGTCACTAGTCTGGCAGCCCGGTTCTGAAGTCGCTCGAGTCGCTGTGCGTCGTCCACTGTCAGGAGTCCGTCGTATATTATGTCGGCATAATCAAAGTGGGGCAGCACGTATGTCTTGTAAATTTGAGCAAGGACTTCTCTGGGTAGGTATGGGGCTATCGGGTAAAGTGGACCGAGTGTAGTAATTACTTTTTTGACAATGTGGTTAACGTGGGCGTGGAATCTTAGGTCAGTTGAAAGGACTAGTCCCAGGTGTTTGTGCTGGCTGGCCACAGGGATAGCCTGGGAGTCAAAAACAAGGTTTGGAACTACTTTATTTCTTCGGTATGAAAATGTCTGCTGGATTGTTTTTAATGCGTTAAATTTAATTAGCCACTCCTTTCCGTAGTTTTGAATTTGGGTGATGTCGTCTTGGAGGGATTGTTGTATATGTTGGATATTTTCTGGCTTGTGGCTTGTAATAAGGCAAGCGTCATCTGCGAAAAACATCATTTCGTTTTCAGTTTTGCCAGATAAGGCATTTAGGTACAGTAAGGCAAGCAAAGGGCCCAGGACAGATCCCTGTGGACAGCCGGCGTTCAATGGAAGCAGGGAAGATTTAACATTGTTGATTTGAACTGTCTGTTGTCTGTCAGTCAAGTATGAGTGTAACCAGGGCAAAATGTCAGTCAGTCCGAACTCGTGCCTGCATTTTTCTAGAAGTCCTTTGTGCCATATTTTCTCAAAATAGCGAGATATGTCGAAGAAGAGCACAGATACATCAAATCCATTGTCCAGCAATTCGTACAAGTTGTGAGTCATGTAAAACAGTTGAAGATCGGTTCCGTGTCCAGGTCTGTAACCACTCTGTTTTTCCGTCAGGAGGTCATTTTCAGTCAGATGTGTATAAACCCTACGAAATATTATTTTCTCGAAAATTTTTGAGAGGCAGCACAATAAGCTTATGGGCCTATAGCCAGATACCTCAGCTGAGCTACCTTTGTTCTTGAAAATTGGTTTAACTGTGGCTATCTTCCAGAATTTTGGGAATCGCCCTTCTTGAATAGATTTGTTAAATAGCCGGGAAAGGGGTTCTGCAATAATAAGAGCGACAAGCTTGATGAATTTAACTGGAATTCCGTCTGGTCCCGTCGACTTGTTTTGATTTAGCCCATTTATGATGTTTAAGACTTCCCTATCTGTTATTCTCGTCATGGTAATCTGTGGTACGTTTTGATTGTTAATGTTAGGAATTTGGTGTTGCTCGCTGTTTGGAAGTTGTGTTTGGGCCGCAAAGTACCCATTGAATAGTTCGGCTTTAGCTAAATCGCTGGTGACAAGGTCACCGTTGCTGTCTAGGAGAGGTGGGATTCCATGAGTTTTAGAGCTGCCTGTCATATTTTTGAGTATTTGATGGTATTTGTGGGGTTCTTGTCTCTTTTCCAAAAGTATTTTAGCGTCTTTTGACAGTTTTTTGCCTTTGAGGTATCTTATTTTGCTTGTTACTTCGTTCCTACATCGTCGCCATTTGTTCCAATCACTTAAGTTGTTTTCGCCCGCACCCAGTTTTGCTTGTTTTGTTTTTGCAATTTTGAATAGCCTGTCCCGTTTTCTCATAAGTCTTCTCACTTCTCCTGTCACCCATGGCTTGTTGGCTGGGCGAGATGATATTTGTTTTCTTGGGATACAATTTTCAGCAGCGTGACATAGAGTTAATGTGAATTCAGCGGTGGCATTGTCTATGTCGTTGTCAAGAATGTCGTCCCAGTTAGCTGTCATCAGTTGTTGCGTCAGTCTGAGATGATCGAGCTTGGAGTAGTCCCATATTGTCTTCTGGTGTGCTGGGGTGTTGATTATTTTTCCTTTTAATGATAAATAGATCGGAAAGAGTGATCTAATGTAGAAAAAGAAGGGAGTAATCCGCTTTCCTCAACCAAACTACACTCGGAAATGAAAATTAAATCGCGCAGATTGTGCGTGCTTCCCTCCAGTCTTGTTGGCTCCTGGACCAATTGCGAGAGTGCCAATGAATCTGCTAATTTTTTAGTTTCCACTCTGAATTTGAAATCGGGCTGTGTTTTACATAAGTGTTAGTCAAAAAACAATTTCCAGCGTTAAAGTCTCCTATTGCAATGATTGCGGTGGGGTTGAACTTTTGTGCGTTGCTCGTGCTTTCAGCTAAATTAAGTAGAAACTCTTCGAAACGAATTGAGCTTAGATTTGGTGGAACATAAACGCTACATATTACGAGTGTTATATTTTTAAACTTTATTTTAGCCCAAATCCATTCTTCTTCTCCAATTTCCAGATCGGGGAGTCGCGAGGCAGCTAGAGATGAGTGAAAGTACAATGCAACACCTCCACCGGAACGATTTCTGTGGCGTAAAAGGGAGTTTGAAAGTTTTTAAGCATGAAACGACTAGAATGAACAGTATCGTCGAGTTTTGTTTCGAAAATTACCACTGAGTTGCCTGCTGGTCTTCAGCATTTACGGTACCTACCACCTCCCAGTTGACCTAAATTATTTTTCCAGAAGTCGCAAAATGTTGTGTTAGAGGTAGATGGAGTACGGTGGCGCTGCGCGAAAGTATTTTTTTACTACCTGTAGAGACCTGAGGAGGCCGGTTGCCCACCCCTCGGGTGGGCGCGTGTTAAATGTCATAAATTCGGATACTTGTACGATTAAAATTTCGTAAAGACAATGGAGTATGATTTCCAGCGACCGATTACAAAAGCAATCGCTATATTTGCGGCGTTAAACATAAGGCTGTACTACCGCAATGGTCAAAAACCGTGTACATACCTACCTTAGGTGCTAAATATTCGGAACTTATAGCAAGAACGCTTTTTTTATTTTTGCTATCGAATGATATTTTATGAAGAAACATTTTTGAGGTGTCTAAAAGGGCAATTTCAACTGGAAAAAGGTCAAGCTAGGTCACAAAGAAAAAGGTCAAACAAATTAAAAGTCCAAAATTTTCAAATTTTAACATTTTCTTTTTCACAATAAACTATAATTCAAGACGAGTTCAATGATATACAAAACTTGTTAATCAGGTGATGCGTTGTTGAGTTATGAAGCATCAAACATGAGTCTACAACGTGACCTCCCGAAAATGCCTCGGGCTATAACTCGGTCACCGTTGGTCGGAGGGGGCTAAGATTCTCACAGGCGTGTTTCTGGCCCAAAACTACCCCGGAGACAAAGTTTCAGATTTTTTCTAGACATGGTGGTGTCAAATTGAAATATTTTTGGTCGTTTTGTCCTGGAATGCCCCCTCTACGACATTTCCCGCCGATGAGATGGAACCCATTGAAAGTCCCCTCCCCTGGACGAAAACCTTATGCCGCCACTGCGGTGGCGTCATTCCGGTGCCGAGACAAGATAAAGGAAGCGGATTCCAGTCCTTTACTATAAGAGACCAACGCGCAGGGAAGTGTCCGCACTGTGTGCCAGTATATGAGTTAGTTTTGCTTCCAAGACCATCACGTAACTCACTATGACCCGTATTCTCGACATTCAAAATATATAATTTTGTTTCACATTACGGTGTGTACCGTGGAGATATCAGAAGTGACCTCCACACACGCCAGAGCAGAGAAAAGCTAACACAACTTCACAGAGAGCCTAAAGAGCCTAAACCTAAAGAGTTTGAAGTGGCACCTAGGGAAAATCAGCCAACCGATCAGTTTCAAACTTCCACAATATGATGAGGGCATTACGGTCTATAAATCTGCAATCTCAGAATTTCGATATTGTTGACCTAAGGTGGGATCAATTTTTTCACCCCCATTCACCCCACTCACCCCACTTTAAGTCTATGGTGAAAAATAGAAAGGGCTAGTTTTCAGTAAATACAGAATAGATAACGCTGAAAATCCTCAAGCCGTCTATTCTTGCCAAGATCTTGACTATTATGTGAAGTTTTTGACAATTTGACCCCTCAAAGGTCACAGGAGCATACAGTGATTATTTTTCCAATAACTTCTCACTGAATTGAGATAAAGCTCCCATTTTGTTTGCATTGGGTTTATACTGTCGAGGAGTCGATTGATATGCAACATGACCACACCAGGTCACCCTGTGACCCTGACCTAGCTCGATGTCAGGTCATTTTCACCATTTGACTTAGCAAAGTCATGTTATACATCATTCGATTTGCCACGATGAGAGGAATCCAACGATGCATAAAAAATATAGAGGGAAACTTACACTGCCCTGTTGTAAGTCTATGGAACCTTCTTTGGCCTGTGCTGACCTCAATATTGACCTGATATGAAAATACTTTGCATCATTTCTCTTCGTCTTGTCAGGAGCTTTCGAACGCCGTCCGTAATTTTTCTTTAGCTTTCTTGGGAAATGAGATACGGAGGGGGCGAAATACGCCCCAGCGGGGCACGTCATGCCAGGGACCCCAGCAGGGCGTGTGTTTAGGAAGAATACCTAATTCTGATTCATGAGAAACATAACTAAAAAATTAAATTTTGAAGATATTGTACATTCTTGAAGTTTTCAAAACCTATAAAAACTATTACCATATGGCTTATTTCAAACTTTTTGAGACTCATATCAATCTTTGTGCCTTTCTCTGTAAGATTCAGCAATAAAATGAATGGAGTCGTTAACAGAAAGCGAGTCGCTCTCCTAAACGTCCCGGTCCCCACTTTCGTCAGGTCCGTGCGCCAGCGGGGCCCACCGCCGCCGCAACAATCAAACGTCTCTCGTCACAAACAAGGTGTCAATGGTGGGATTTATGAGAGATAATGGCAATGATGCATTTAACACAATAAACCGTAACCAGTGCCCCATTTCTTAACACCCACACCCCCGAGAGGAGTCTGAAACTTACGCGCGCTGGACAGGGGGACTTACGAGCGCTGGACAGGGGGACTTACGCGCGCTGGACAGGGGGACTTACACGCGCTGGACAGGGGGACTTACGCGCGCTGGACAGGGGGACTTACGCGCGCTGGACAGGGGGACTTACGCGCGCTGGACAAGGGGACTTACCCGCGCTGGACAGGGGGACTTACGCGCACTGGAGGGGGGACTTACGCGCGCTGGACAGGGGGACTTACGCGCGCTGGACAGGGGGACTTACGCGCACTGGAGGGGGGACTGGTAGGTATCTCTGAGATCTCGAAAACTAAGATGCTTAGAAAAATGCCGCTCGGGGGCTGGGTGGGAACTTTGGTGATCTAAACTACGGCCGATGATCCTCATTGACCTAGGTCAATTTCTTCAAGGTCAAACGAGGTCATAAAGGTCAAATATTAGCCGTGCCGGGACTCCTCGGAATACAGAGATTAAACGCAAACAAGTTCGGAATGCACTAAAAACGGACCAAGGTCATAGCGACAAGGTCCCAACAATTTTAACTAAAATTTTGGGGGCAAGGGCATTCAAGGCCATTGACATAGGCATTGACGACACAATATGACTTATTCCCTATAATTACACTATGACTAGCACCATAGCAACAGTTGGGCGGGAAATGAGGTTGACCTTTACCTACGATATTTGACTTTGACCAGTGACCTTTACATTGAGTTATCTTAACTATGTCGTCGAAGCATAATATACGTCAGACCGGGTAACGCCATGTGACTGGAAGCACCGGGCCAATGACTGAGAATGCTGTTATGACGTGGCCGGTGAGCTTTGACCTTGACCTTCATGTGGGGTGACTTTGACCTATGATCTCGTTTTACTTCACGCTTTTATTTACGTTAGCATGCGATCTCCGATGCACGCAACATGGTGTGGCAGCGCGATTGCAGCGATCTGAAAGTAAAGGGTTTGACTTTAAAAGCCTATGCTTAAAAATTGGGGACCGAATTTCAAGATTCTTTCACCAATCGACGTGCTGTTGAATTTTTCCAGCGTGGCTACATAGCGTTTTTGATCTACGAACGGTTCTCCGGCCATCTAGAAAAGTTAGGTGGGGGCCTCCGGGTCTCCCCTCCAGTGTGCTTGTTAACACGCGCTGATATGAGGCCCCGCACAACTTTCGCGGGTATGGGAGGGGCATCAGTCTCCCCCTAGATCTCAGCACCCATACTTGGAAGGGAAAAGCGGAAAGCGGCAATCCATAGCTTGCCTCGATCTGCACCGAAAATGATCATACAACTTTTCCGTCAGGTCACTTTTAGGGTCTTAAGAGGTCAAAGTATGTTTCCATAAAAATAAAATGGATTTTTTTTGTATCATAATGGCTACCAGAATGTAACAAGAGGAGAGTTATTGCCAGCCTTGGAATTTATGTGCAAAAACAATAAGCACTTAAATTAGCTGTAAGCTCAGAAAACGCTTCGACAAGGCAATCACGCTGAAAGGAATATTGAAGTTTCACAAGTTCGTACCGATTAATTCAAAGAGAATTCTTGTGCATGAACTTTCTAATGCTGAAGGAAAGAAGATTCGAGTTTCACACATTGAATGCATGAAGCTCAACGGCACCACATGATGCAATTTGTTCTTCCGATCCGTGGGTCAGATCCTAAGTGAAGCAGCATGTTCCGATCTTAAATGTTCGAAAAGCGGTTGTCGGCGTGGACGTTGTGTGGGTCTTCGATTGTGATGTGTGTTTTTTTAGGATAAATTGAACAGGGATACATTTAAGGTTTTTTAGCGTATGTGTAGAGAAAGAAAACTACCTAAAACAACCCTAGGACAACCGTAATATCGCAATTTCGTGCTGCTAAATTTTCCAGCAAATATCACCAAAGTGTCGGAAACTGCTACGAATGCTTCCGTAATACATTCCGTTTTTTCGGAGTGACTCAAATGTACTCCTAACAATAGTAGCTTCCACACCACATCAAGTTCATCCGCAATGTCATCGAACAAAGTCTTGCTCGGTTCTCCCCTCCCCGTTACACCAAGTAGTGCTACCAACCGAACGCGTCCATGTGGTGTGCCGACTGCAGGCTGAGTGGCCGGCGACGGTGTTAGGCCTGGTCCGCGATGCTCGGTGCTGGTTTTCCTGTGTAAACTATATTCTGTTTATTTGCATGTTATGTAGTCTAACCCTTGCACTTACAGGGGGATTGTTGCAACCCCCTCCCTAAGGTTTTTCAAGAATTGAAAGCGAGCTTTTTAGGTTAGAGCCTTGACAGTTTGTATAGCCTCTGGGGCATTCATTGCGCATGTTTTGCAAAAAAATTGTTCCTACCTTTCAAGGTCACGGAGCTATGACCTCAAGAGTGGAAGCATGTGGAGGCCATCTGGGCACCTGTACCCGTTTTCACGTGAATGGTCTAGACTCTCATCGTTCTTTTGCAACATTTGTTCATGAACTGGCCCAGAATATTTTCTTCTAATCTTTGAGGATCATTTTTATCAGGCTAGACCTTTCATGCTCTCTCTTGACTTTCAATGACATTGATTTGACCTTGCGTGACCTCAGTGATAACTCTGCGTCGAATAACGACTACAGATGCGTGTTTCAATTCGGTATTTTTCAATGAGATGAACACCGAATTAGTTCACTTGAATCCGATACGTACTTGACATTTTTTGACCTGTGACCTTATTTGACCTTGGAAGGGAGTAAACAATAACAAATGAAGGAGCAAGCACTTACTGGGCGTAAATGATGCAGAATAGCTTATGAATAGTTAATTTAAATGATATGGACACTAAACTAGTTGGTTTGCATATTTTATGGACATGACCTTTTTCGAAATTTGACCTTATTTGACCTTGAATGGTGTGTAGGCAATAAAGCATGATGAAGCATGCACTTGTCGTAAATGATGCAAAATATCTTCTGCATATTCAATTTGCAGCATGAGAAGGACGCTGAACAAGACGTTTTTTCTCCAGTACGGACTTGACCTTTTTCAACCTTCGACCGAACTTGACCTTTAAGGGTGGTGTAAGCCGCGACATATGATTAGACAGGCACTAAATTTACGTAAATGACGCAGAATGGCTTATGAATAGTCCATGTAAATGATGTGGACATTGAACAAGTTGACTTACTTCCAATATGGACTTGTGCCTTTTTACCTACTCATTGATGTCAACCACGTCATTGACCTGACCTGGAAGTTGACCTGACGACCTGAAATTTAGATGACAGAAGCTTTTGGTGTTGTTTGAAGTGCTACATGTGAATTCAGTGTCCAAAATTACCCCTCTGAAACTGAAAATTAGACATATTGGGCAATTTTTGGTTTTACCGGTCAGTGACCTTTGACATCTGACCTTACCTCCTGTATTACCTAGATGGGTCACATAGGTGTGCAGCATATGAAGCGACGCGGGATTGTCAGTGTATAAATTTGATGGCCATACAAATGCGATTTAATACCAAAATTCCGGTCAATAGCAGCCAAAACGGCAAAATGGGCCGGAACAGGGCGAATATCAGGTCATTGATCTGACCTGGAAGGTGAGCTTATGACCTCAGGTCATTAAAATTGGTATCAATCAAGATTACTCGTAACGACCAACACGCTGGTTTTTACCGCAGAGCTCTACGTCAATTAGGGGCCAATCCCGAGGGGGGGGTTGCATCAACCCCCTTGTAAGGACGAAGGTGGCGAAAACCCGAGTACGTGCCAGGGTTTCACCTGATGTGTTTTGAAGCCAATACAAATACAGACAGTGTGCATCACGGTACTTTAACTACGGGTACAACCAAGTTTCCTACTAAATATAGTCCTTCCCTGATGACGTCACCGCCCTTTCTTACTAAGTTCTAGTAGATTCTATATAGTTTTTGGAAGGATCAGCTGGAACATACCAAGTTTGGGCGTATTTGGCAGCAATCTAGTATAAATCGAAAACAACTTGTTTCACCCATTTGACAGTAACCTTGATCTCAACGGCGAGCGGCGTATTTTACGTAAATCTTATGAAAAAATAATAAAACTTCAAAGAATTTGTTGAAAGGGCATGCATTTATTTGATCAACCCAGGCCTACTTGTATTTATGCAGCCGTGAACAGTGATTTTGACAAATATACAGACACCAATAAATCAGCAACAACATGCAAATACCTATCAGCAAATTCTAGCTTCTCAATCGCTAATTTGGATACCTTCCATCACGTAAACTCAAATTATCAGCACCCACACGCTGATCATATGACTGCTTAGTAAAGAAATGCAGCAGCGTCGAGAAGGATGAAGCCATGTAGCACACGCGACCATTGAGTCGAATACCTACCTGAAGCTTGAAGTTACGAAAACCCGCTGAAATTTCTAATCATGCCCATCTGCATGGATTAAGAGGAGTACCATAACACTAACGCCTAAATATTACCTGCAAACTCGTTATAATCCATCCGCTTTTATTAATAGTAGAGGTGGGACTTTCTAGGCCCGGGGGCCCGGGGAAAAAGCCCGGCCCAGGCCCGCGGGCTTTGACCGGGCCTGAAGGCCTGATTTAAGCCAATGTCGGGCTGATAACGGGCTTCACCCAGGCTCATTCCAGGCTTCAACTAAACTGGGACTTCCAAGTCAATTTTCTGTAAGTTAAATAAGCCTTTTTCAGTACAGACCTAGTTTTTTCCACTGAAACATAATCTTATTCATGCACCAGCAGCTTTTGAAAATGCATTTACAATTAATTTTGAGACTTTTAGACATACATCAGAAATGTAAAAGCATGAAGCTCTAGCTTTCTATCTGTTACTCATGCCAGGGTCAAAAGCAAGTTACTTAAACCTGAATCAATATTTAAAATCAAATATTGAATAATGCCTACAGTTGCACACATCCATGCCGTACTGTCATCTTATGAATATCCTGATTGCTTTAAAATTTTCAAGTCACATATGGGTGAACAAAATATAAATTGTGATAGCATATTTGTTACTTCCATATTGTCAGTATACCATTTCAAAGGAAGTCATTTAACCAATTTGCTGCTAACATATTGATATTAACACCTAGCTCTAGCTAGAAAATTCTTTCGAGAAGCTTTCTGCTCCAGGTAAAAAGAAAATGTTATCTATGGAGCCATTCCCATGTCCCCTACGAAAAATGGTGAAGTAAATATGTCAGGTACAAACTATGTAGTGGGAGCCCATAATTGTCAAATTGGCCTGGTAACTCTAGCTGCAAGAACAAATGTTGATAAGTTTGACCCTTCCACAGCTTCATCTTGCTCTTTCATTGCCCAAAAGATGCAAAATCCACTCAGAAAGGGCTAGTATAAGCAAGGAAATAGCCACAAAGAAAACATATTTTTGATCGAAGTACTTCAAAACATAAATTAGTCAGTTGTGGGGAGATACTGGGGAGAGCAATCAGCCTTAGAAGGAACCTTTGAAATTACACCAAAACATGAATATACTTGACACTATGTGTTGCATTTTCCTTGTGGAGATACTTCCCTGGCCTCTATGAAATACAACTTCTATTATAAGCTTTGAACCTGAACATAGCACTTCCCTCCCACCACACTAAAGGCATTATCGCAGTAAGTGGATAACATCTCGCGGTTCAAAAGGATTACATCAGAAGGTCCACTGATCAAAGGGTCTAATGTTCATAGGTTCTACCCTGTGAAAGTTAGACCTTTTGAATAAGAAGTCCACAAACAAGTCCACAAAAAGTGGCCTATTCTCAGGAACAAAAGAAATGCACCACACACTTTGTGCTTATTTTTTAAACCTATAAAATTTTAAAATATATTTTCAAAAGTCTTGAAATATTGTCACTGAAATAAACTTACTATTCTGGTAAATTTTGGTGAAAAATGTTTTCATAAATGATTGCTCTAATGTAGACAAGCACGGCGCTTCAGATACCTACTAAGCGCAAGCCCGTAAAATACAACAAAGCAAACAGAAATAGTGTTCAAGCCCAAATGGTGATGTGGATGGGATTGAGTTGTTTTTTTGTGTCAGATTTACTTTTGGTGGAGATTGGTGCAATATTTTTATTCAATGTTTGGTGCGAACCTGTGGAAAACTAGTGGTTCCTTATCAAGATAGTTCTTTATGGCTGGTGGTTTGATAATTGTATATGGCTGATGGGCCTTGTTCATGTTGACCTGTTGGCTTACCTACTTTGCAGAGCGGGCTGACCCAAGCAGAACATTCTTTTAACTATCTTCCAAGCTGTTTAGTGACTAAACTAAAAGAAAATGTTCACATGTATCAATTGAGGGACAATGTGAAGGATTTTTGGTTCATTCACAGCCATTCCGCCATGATATTCTGAAAAGTTTTAGCTGAAAACTTGTCACTGCTCTCTCCTCTATTCATAAACATTATTGGAACTCAATTGTGAGGCTCGTGCCAGCATATAATGATTTATAAAAGTGCAAAGATGGAGGAAATGTCTGACATGAGTGGACTTATTTCATCCCGATTCTTATAGCTGACATGTGCATACCTCTATCTAGAATACCCTTTGTTTTTATAAGGTGATGCTTGTCATTACCTGAAGTAAGCTTGCATCATAAGCAAGCCATGTTTCATACTGTGTTTTTCAGCATCATTTTCTGCTGAATTATTAAGATAGCTGAGGCTACTGATGCTACATGCACCTTTTTTGATATGGTTTTGGGTGAAACCAAAACTTTTTACAGGATAAATTGGCTTAAAACATATATTTGAAACAGCTTTAAAGTAAATAAATGTTGTATATAGTCGTTAATGGTTTTCCATGATACCGGGCCTTCCCGGGCTTGATAATCCATTTCTTCCACAAACCGGGCTTGTGACGGGCTTCTAAAATCAGCAGCCGGCCGGGCCCGGGCCCGGGCCTGCAAAATTGCCCGAAACTCCCACCTCTAATTAATAGCCAAGAGAAATAAGTTTACCTACGCTCAAGAGATCACCGGTGTTTATTGTCTTCTGCTGCAGGTGCCATCAACAGCCAATCAAATGTCAGCAATCAACAGCCAATCAAAATCGAGATCAGTCCTACTGCAAACAGCTGTTAGTGCTGAAGCTGCCATTATTCACGCTCTCGAAAATTTGTAAACATAATATTCTTCGCAGGAGTTTTCACAAAACGTCTGATGGTTTCAAAAATAAAAATTTTCAGCTTTCTGTTCAACCATATAAATTTTGTTGATACAGTTCTAAAATAGGTTATTTAGAGCTTCGAAAAAGCGTAATTTCTCCAATGCCCTGCATAGCAACTGTTTGCCTCTCCAGCCCAGATGACGCAATGCTGCCAAACAACTTGAACGGGGTCTGGTGAGCATGCTTATCTTTGCAAGAAGTTGGAATTGACCTTTTTACAGATTTGTGCAAATTAAGATAATTTTGCTCACAAAATTGTATTTTACAGACTTTTGTGATTATTTTCATGTGAAATTTTGTACTATTCCAGTACGCGTCGGATGCTGGATTGCCGAGGCTATAACTCCTGAACCATTATCCGGTCGAGACTAAGCATGCGACAGTCGTTTTCAGCACCACTGAGAACACCAGTGCCCAAATTCACGTAAATCTGAGATATGAGGGTGTTATCTCAACCCACAGCTTGCTCAATTTTGTCGTGGAATACCTCACTTGTCGCATTTAACAGATATCTTCTGCTTGGATTCGTGAGCTCCAAAATTTAGGTAAACAATCACTTAGGGCTATTGCTATGTGGCCCATCGGGGCCCACCTCATCTAACATTTCATTATCTTGTTATTGACCGTTGTGCTGGAGGCTGTGCTAAAGCTGTACTTCTTGCAAAGCCTCATGGATAGGGCGGGGTGGTCATTAGCATGCCAGAGGCTTATGTTTCAAACATGATACAACACAGCCCCACCATGAGATGATAGTCCACTGCCCAACGCCGATACTAAAAGTAATGCTCCCGAGAGCATTGACGCCTCATCAACTGAAACAATAAATGTGCGCCCCTGTTTTAAAGAAATGTCATGGTTCAGGTTGCAGACTTTAAAAATGGCATCTTCATAATTCACCCGAATCCGCATGTTCTATGGAAACACCCGAATCCGCGTGTTCTATGGAAACACCCGAATCCGCGTGTTCTATGGAAACACCCGAATCCGCGTGTCCCCTTATTTGTTATTAGCAGGAGAGATCTTACCTCGGACACGTTGAAGGACAACCATCAGATGTGAGATGGGCGAGCCTCACAAAAGCATCTCCCACCGGCACTTACCTGCAAAGGAAAACATACATTAGCACGTGCTAGCATGGGGACAGATATTATCCCCAAGGTATTTCGCGGAGAGCCCCCCCTTCCTCCTAAAAATACGGCGGCGTATAGCGCCACAGTACTTCAGTGTTACCAGTGTGCCGGTAACCTTTCTGCAATTTCTGACAGCATTTTAGATTGAGGTCATATCAGCTCAAGTGACCAGTCCAGTTCAAGTGACCTAGCCTCAAACTAATGTTTAGAGATGCAACAGTAAGAGCAGACTTCATCTATCGATCGTGGATACACATTACATAATATGGTCAATGTTGTGTTTCTGGTGAGCCTCTCACTTACACAGAAAAGATGAGTGTTCTGGTCCAACTATATTATGCTGGAAATCGTGCCCACAGGACTTGAACAGCACTTGAAACACAAAGCCCACACAATGGCCAAACCTTCCACGTGGTAGTACAATAACAGAAGGCCGCCGCCCATCTCTCCTGCTACGCTGTTGTTTCTTTTAATCTAAATATATTAATTAATAACAAAACAGCGAACATATCTAATTGACTTTAACCCATCACTATTTACCAAAGCTCGGTAATCCTTGAACTGGCGCAGCAGCGACCAGGGGTCTAAAAAATGGTTACCTGGTCGCTGATGAAACCGCAGAGGCTGAAAGTGGTCTCACTGGGGGGGGTGGGGGGTATTCGCTTGATATGGCCTAGTCGCTGAGTGCACCCTAAAATCCCAATACACACGGTCTCATTGACCTTATAAAGCAGTCTCTGCTTCTTTTGCATCATATAATTTCATCTGGTTCACTATGTTCTTCTTTATACAAACATTCACAAAAATTGTAGCAATTTTAATGTACCCATCAACTTGTTTTAGGACTTTCCCAGCCTACCCCATCAAAATTAAATTAAAACAAAAGCATGGAGCCGGCACCTTGAATTCTGCTGGCTTAAATATATGGCAACCTCACTGTAACTACAACCAATTTACACAGCAGCTGGTGTGAACACAAACGTTGCTCAGCAAGAAAGTTATGGTCGTACTTTTGCAATTGCTTCATTTTATTTTTTATTTTCATTTATTTATTTTTTTTAAAGAACTATATTTTCCACGTCTCTGCAGCTGCGTCGACTTGTCTTGCTGCCTGCAAATTACAATGCTGCTGCTCTTCACACGTCCGCACGTTTTCAGGAGTAGTCCATGGATGTGTTTCCGATCAGGCCGTCCAAGCAGTTCCCCCGGTCGGACGCAGCATGTACCCGCTACCCGTCACTGGTCACCACACCCAGTCCGGCCGTGCCACCCGATGCTCGCGTCTGCGGACCCGCCGCTACTCCGCCCAGGGTAGAATTCTATTAAGGGTAGAATTTGGAGAATAAGATGTATGGCTATTGGAATACCTAAAAACATAGAAAATTGTATATCTTAGATCAGATTGAGGCTTGATATGTTAAACAGAGGTGCAGAAACTTACCAACTCGGCTACCGGAGTTTGTGACACATTTACGAAAATTGGGGTGCATAATTGTGACAAAATAGCGATCCTGACTGTATGGCTCAAAATCAAACCACATACTTTCGAAATAGAGAATGAAGCGTGTAGGGAATATTCTAACTTAGCAGCTCGGTTCTTCAATTGCACAGCGTACCATTAGTGATACAATATTGGTACTGTGTTCAGTTTCTACTAAAACGAGGGACCCCCGCTGCAGAAAACCCGCAAACCGCTGTCACAGTTGCCAGATTTTAACATGCAGCCCAATGGTGCCGATTGTTAGTAGTTTGCAGAAAGTTGTCGCCTAGATACCGGAAATGCGACAGTCAATTTTTTCGAGAAATACATGATTGTGGGCATATTTAAGGCATTAAAGATAACGCAGATACTTTATCAAGTACTTCTCTGTCCATTTTTTCAGGTTAAATCAGATTAACAGTTTGAGTCTCTTCGATTTAGCGGCCCCTATTTCTTCGAATTTAGTATTAAGTACGCCTAAAAGCTACTAATAAAAGTACTAAGTGAGTGAAAAAAATAAACATAGCTGGGCAGCAATTCTACTTAAACTGCGCAACAGCGACAACACAAGTTAGAAATGTTTATGTGATGTAGAGCCTGCCAAAAATTTAAACAGGCCGGAAGCCACTTATTTTGAGGGCATATTTATTAGGTATATTTGAGATAAGTGCAGGCTAAAACTAGCTAGAATAAATATTGCTGCCCATGGCTTATCTAAGATTAATGTAGGCTATTGCAAGACTGATGCACTTTCCCATATCAAACTTTGGTTTTTATTCCTTGGCCTGCTTGTGCCTTAGTTTATTTGTGCCCTAGATTGGTTAGATATATTTGAAGCTGGAGGAAGTTGGGAGAGTTGGCGCCAGCAACAGGCTGGCAACAACAGTGATTCAGGTGAGTTTTCATGATCAAATTATATCAATATTGTACAGATAGCAAATGTGTGCTAATGCAGTCCTCCACAAACTGTTAACACCCACACTGGAGAGGGGCCTGGAACTAACGTGCACTGGAGGGGGCCGAGTAGACCCCCTTCTGATCTCAGAAAATCACAGCAAATCGCAGAAAGAAATAGACTTCGAAAAACGCTGGTTGGGGGTGTGTTGCTTACTACCAGTGGTGGTAAGCAACGCACAAGACCTGAACTGCATGGAGTTAAAGCAGGATTTTGACTACACTGGATCTTTCTTCGGTATGTGAATTCCAATACCTCTGTACCTATTAGGCCAATAGACATAATTTTACATCAATGCAGGCTATTTGCCTCAGAGTTTTTACTGCAAGAAGGAATGACCAGGCAGGTGATGATCGTGAGTGGGATGCAAATTTTAAACATTTGATGTGTTTATAAAAATGCTACCTAAGGTCCACTTTACCAACACATTTTAGGTAGATCCAAATACTATGTTGATATTGACATTTTTTCCTTTTGTTGATATGTGAGATGGAAGTTTAGTGGGGGGAGCTGTGGTTAGGGTTCCCAATTGTTTGTACATGTACGCCCCATTCATAGATAGGTATGTTCCCAATAATGACTATTTTCATGATAATTGCTACATTTAATCATGTCGAAAAGTACCATAATTGGAAACACTCCTTCCAAAAATGGAAACCTCTTCAAAAAGGGAAATGCATGTCATAGGGGGAAACTGCGGTCAGAGTTGCCAATAATAGTTATGACCCCAATGCGGGAAAAAATGACCCATAATTGGAAATTTTCCTTCCAAAAACAAAAACATGATCTATAAATGAAAACTCAGTTTACTACTTTCATGCTGTAATGGTTTGGTGCTAGAACCTTGTCTGCTGCAAAAAAGTAAGGGACAGGTAGAGGACATTCAGCATATTGGAAATAGTATTCAAGTATACAATTATTATTTCCAGCTGTGTGTGACAGAGGAGGCACACGTCGCATTGAGTTTGTGACAGCCAGCATACTTTCTGCACCTCTGATGTTAAAATGTGTGTTAACGACTGCGGATCTCAGTGCAAATCCTAACTTGTTTAGCATACTTATTTAAAAATCCTCTCACTTGAGCAAAAATGATATGATACGTTTTCTCTGAGCCAAGCAATCCAACATAAGTTGACATCAAGCACACAAGTAAACTCAATGATAGCAATGCTTAAAGATTTCAAAATATAACCACAGCATGATAAAACAGAACCCATCACAGTCACACCAGGACCAGCTTACAAAGTATGGCAGTTTTGGCAAACCTTGGCAGTGTGAGCACCCATACCCCAAGACTGGTGCAGGTGGTGAGTATTTTGGAGGGAATAGACTGCTTCCTGTGCTTTGTATTGATATGGGCTTTTGGTGTGTTCAAAGTGTTCCATAATTAACACGTAAAGTACCAATACAAATGAAATTGAAATGACCACTACCTACCTAGCTACATAGAATGAGAAGTTGGATGGTGTAAGAGCCAATACTGATACTTAAGGGCGACACAGAAATTGAAGACAATGCAAAGTGCAGTGAAAGAATACTATATGAATACCATATTGTCTATTTTTAATGAGGGATCAGTGTCAATTATTTCTCCCAAGTTCAGTGGAAATTGTAGGGAGCTAGTGCCTAGTGGTGCGATATAAATGGTACAACTTGATTGGCCTCCTGCCATACTTTGAACAATGAGGGATGGTGTGCAGATGCTATGTATATTTATGTCCACAATTAGTATGAAAAAACTTTAAATTACCAGCCTTGACCTGTGTCCACAGCTTCTCTTGCAATCCAGTTGGACCACTGACCACCAGGGCCAAACTGACTTTCTGGGTAGATCTTTTTCGCAGCAAGACCCTAATGCTGCTGCTTGGTGTGCCGGTAAATGTTTTGATCAGTACCGGACCATGAGCATCCTTCCTAACCACATTTACACTGCCTTCGAATCCTTTTTCACGCTTGCAACGCTTTCTCATTTTCCCTTCCCAGATCACCACCAATTTGACGTGCAATCTCACTCCGCCAGCACCCGGACATTCTGAACTAAACATACGTGATCACCCACTGACCCATTGCAGCAAAAAATAAGCTGTAAACAAGAGCAGCGAAATCTTTAAAATAATACCACCTAACTAACTAATGATAATTTCCATCTACAAACCTCCTCTCTCGTACACAACTATGTAAAAGGCCGTGGTACACAACAATCTCGATTTTCGCGGCTTAGAATACTTTAGGCTGGCACGGTTCCACAGATCCACCGATCCGTTTGTGTTATGGGTATCTTGCCACCGATAACGGCAGTATTAAAGAATGTCATCCGAGAAGTAAATGCTCCAGTCACAGAAGACATACTGATTCTAGTATCATCTACTGCTCCGGGGTAAGTGAGACCATGTGAGACCATCCATCAGCGCTGACGAACTTTTTAGAGCCCATTGCGTTACCATGGGATGGTCTCAGTCCAGCACTGATGAAGGTCGGTTGGCGTCGGAGTCGCCGCAGATGGTATCAGTGATGTCATAGCAAGTATTTTTCTAATAGCCCAATGGTAGGCCTTATTCTGATGCCGGCGACTTTTTGGGAGACTAGACGAATATTCACAGGGATGAAGAACAGCTACCAGCGCAGCGCAAGAATGTACCGGAGTTACTTGGGGTGCACACTGCACAGTACCAAAAAGGGAATACCGTTACCAAATAGGTTAAAAACCACACTTTTACCTGGGGAGTTGTATTTTTAGGTACCTATCGTCAATCGTGGTTCTGTTTCCCAAATTTTCTATCTTGTTCAATTCAGAAATTGGTCTCAGAAGTCCGTAGAAATTAGCTTTCGGTGGTCGCTGATGGCATTAGTAGATCAGTTTTTTTTAGACCCCTGGCATCGGCACTTGTTACACACCAAAACAGTCAACAAGCATAATGACTTTAAGTTACGGGATTTTTTATATCAATGACCAGGGGTCAAGGCAAGGCCATGGTCTTTCTATTGGATCTGTTTGGGAGAACTGAAGTTCCATGACTTCCCAGAAAATAGCGATAGAGGCGTTTATTTTAGCAGTCGTCGTGTAAGCTTGCCACTGCAGCTTAATGATATGCATCATGACTTATGCAGACCTTAACTTGACCTCAGGTCAGGTCTATTTAGGGTTTGACTGGACAATGTCATAACACCTGCACTGTAGAGGGGCCTGGCACCTAGGCGCGCATCCAGGTTTTTCGTTCGAGGGGCGGGGGACCCAGCTGACGAAAAGGGGAGGTGGCAGGCTGATGGGGGTGCGGCATGTTTGACAGGGGGCGGCAGGTTACTGGAGGGAAAAAATTAGCCGGAGAGGGTACTTATGACGTAAAAGTGCGGCACGCTATGGGCAGGGGTGGCAAGGTGAGAGTAGAACCGGTACTAAAAGCCAGGTCAAAGTTCATTCTGCCCTCAATGGGCGCCTGCGGTGCTCAATTATTACCAAAACCCATTTGGAGCGCCTTCGGCTACCGACGAGAGCCGGGGAGCGGCACTTTGGAGTCGAAGCGTTTGGTGAGCCCCCCTTTGGGTATGCTACTACTGGAACCAACGCGCACTTGAGGGGGCCTGGTAGGTCCCTCCCTAAGATCTCGGAAACCAAACAGCGTGGAAAACGCCAGGTTTTTTTTAGAAAAACAAAAGACGTTCGTCTGCTTACTTTCCTTCTCGTGCGGCAACCACTTTCTCCCTCCTGCCCCTCCGAAACTAACTAAATATTTGCTTCTGCAGCTCTGCTCGGTGTTTCCTGCCCGGCCGCGTTCTTGCCGGATTGCCCCTGCCTTAGGGGTGCGCCCGGTGGGCCACTCGGCTGGGCGGATGGGGTGGTCCCGGCAGTTGCTGTCCCCAGCAGCTGCCGGCTGCCGTCCCCAGCAGCTGCCAGCTGCGGTCCCCGGCAGCTGCCGGCCCCAGTAGATGCCGGCTGCGGTCCCCGGCAGCTGCCGGCAGCAGTCCCCAGCAGCTGCCAGCTGCGGTCCCCGGCAGCTGCCGGCTACCGTCCCCAGCAGCTGCCAGCTGCGGTCCCCGGCAGCTGCCGGCTGCGGTCCCCGGCAGCTGCCGGCTGCCGTCCCCGGCAGCTGCCAGCTGCGGTCCCCGGCAGCTGCCGGCTGCCGTCCCCAGCAGCTGCCAGCTGCGGTCCCCGGCAGCTGCCGGCTGCCGTCCCCGGCAGCTGCCAGCTGCGGTCCCCGGCAGCTGCCGGCCCCAGCAGATGCCGGCTGCGGTCCCCGGCAGCTGCCGGCTGCCGTCCCTGGCAGCTGCCGGCGGCTGTCCCCGTTACCATGCTGGTGCACCAGGACTTGTTGACTTGTAAAACACTGATACTGGCCTGAGAAGTTTGCAACAGATTCGGTAGCACAGACCCGCGCGTTGCGCGCAGCAGCTGAACGTCAACTTAGAAAGGACACGAAGCACAAACTAAAGGACTGGAGAAAATAATACATAATGCTTTAAAAATGGAACCAACATTTATTTCCCTGATCAGCGGGAAATGTCCTAAAAGATCGTTTAACAGTAAGTTTCACAACAGTCATCGCTACTTTGTCGTGCGGCCGAATGCACGAATTTTCCCAAACTTACCTCCTCTAACTTTGGAAAAAGGGTAGGTATACATTTATCATAGAGATAAACGCTTACAAGTCGATTGTTGGTGACCGACAATGCCTAACACAGTGTTAAGCAGAATTCAGATTTCTTACTTTTTGGCTACCTTCACCAGGATAATTGAATTGTGCTAAAAATCTCCACTTAAAAAGTGAGCGAAAACTTTATTAAGAATAGCACAGAAGCGAGTGCAAATTTCACTTTGCTCGGGTGCCGCTCTCCAACACCATGTGGGATTTGGAACACTGAAGTCAGATCAATAGTCTCAATGGGGAGTGATCAGTCGGCGCATTAGACCAAACATTTCCCCGTATTTTCCTCTTCCTTAAGGAACAACAGCTTATCATAACCTCAGGTTAGGTGAGCAGAAACAATTTTAGGGATGCTATAACTGTGCTGTGTTCTGCGTCGGAATTCGTGTTTTGACTCATCTTAGTCCGTGGAGGTAGCGCCACTACCTCATCAAATTAAGATAATTCACCGATTACCCTAACAGAACTGATTTTGAGATAGCAACTGTTCTTCCAGGTAACTGCAAAGATCATATCCATCTTTTAGAGCACACTGAAAACCAGAATGATGCCCGAATAGCCCCTCATGGCTCATTATCTCAGAAATGTCCCCGGTGTTCCCGTGAAATGCCGCAAGAGTTCATATAGGGGCTTAGAAATATTCCTTTGATTCTCTTTCTGGAACAACCCGGGAACTTTCTGAGAATCATATGGGGGACTTGCTGAATTCCTGCGGTATTCTTCTTAGAATTCTCCCCTGATTCTCTCAATATTCACCCGTTAAGCCCATCTGGAACCAGGTTCCCTAGTAGTAGATAAGGTCATGATTTTGCTTTAACTGGAGGTTTACGCCAAATATTACCGTATGGGAGCACAATCTAACATCACAGGCTAACAAACACATCTCCAAATCACAGGCTCTCTCGCTCCTCCGTAAGACACGTGTAGCGATTCACTCCGGTGAAGTAACGCGAAAGATGCTGGCGTAGCGTTTGAAGAGTGTTTTTGAAATGAAACATTGTATGGAAGATATACCTGAAAAAAGATTCCCGTGAAATATCATGGACGCTCACAGGGGGCAAATGAAGGGTAGCGTTAAGTATTCCTTTATTCTCTTGAGTTAGGAATAAAGGAGGGGATGTTTAGTATTCCTGTGAAGATGATCTTTGAATTTTCCCCTAATTCTCTCAATGCTCTTGCGGTACATCCCATCGGAAGCTTGTTCCTGGCGCGCGAATCGACATGTTTTCGAGCCAACCGCATGGCGCGCTCGCGCAAGATTACTGCGCCGCGCCGGCGCGGACGACTCCGGGGCCATCGACACATCGACACCTCAGTTTCGCATTGCACTGGACAGGGTGGGTATGCGATTGCGCGCAGGGTATAGATACGTTTGTGTGAATATGAAACGAAATGCAGATGGATCTGCTTGTGCAGGTTTGATAGGCTTATACTTAATATATTTGAATAATACTCATTTTATCACCTCACCAGCTATAGAACAGCTGCCCTTCGTTGTCTGCAAGCGGTCCGTATCGTTCTTTGGGAGATGCCGTGGTTCCTGCGTCCGGCAGGTTTCCTGTCCAAATATTTCCATCTCCCATCGCATAGATCTGCGCTGACTGGAGATTCTTGAGTTTGATGCCATACTTTGTTGATATTATTTCTCTGTTTGATACCATATTTATAATCCATTATGTAGCCAATTGTTCCTAAATTTCAAACAATTTAGGATTTGGTCTCAAAAGCCCATCCACTTCTGGTGGCTTTTGCTCACATCCATGGACATTGGGTTCAGGAGTGGGAAGTGTGTTGGGGGAGGGGGGATAGAGGAGGGGTAACGGATTCTGAAGGATTGCAACGTTTTGGTCAAGCTGCCATAGGCGTAGGACCGTCAACAACAAAGCAGGGGGAGGGGAGAGGTGCATTTTGACTCGCTGCACGACTCAATCCTGAAATTTTAAATATATGTTTCCTATTTTTTTCGGAAAGGTATATTTTTAGAATTTTCAGATTCAGATGTATTCAAACAAGGTCCGCTCAGGCGGGCTTTTCATTCGTTCACGTCGATATTTCAAATAAATGCTGATATATTGTTCTCGCTGGACAGAGGACCCAGCTTCGGTCCCCCTTCGTCTGCTGGGGGACGACGGCGTGGTGGGAAGGAACAGGACGGCCTTTCAAGGCCGTACAGCTGTGAATACCACAACAGCTTCCAGGTGGTTGCCGGGGGTTATCATTGAAGAATTGCTTGAAATTAAGCACGAACTCCCGCGATCTATGTCGGGTGGTGCGCGATCGCGGGCTAAAACTTCGCAGTAATCAGCACTGATAAAATGCATACAAACGTTCATCATAAAGATGGTCATATATGACCATCATGGGGCATTCCCGGACAAATCGACAAATCGATGGGTTAAAATAACACCCTCATATCTCACATTTTTATGCAAATTTTAGACTAGGGTTCTCAGTGGCGCTGAAAACGACTGTGGTATTTTTTAGTCTCGTCCAGGTAATGGTTTCGAAGTTATAGCCTGGGGCAATTCAGCTCGGACGCGTGTATCGTACTTTTCGCTTGAGTTTTTAGCAATTTAAATCAAAGGTATTCCTTCAAGAGGTTACATGAAAATAATTACAACAGACTGAACAATACAAATAGGTAAGTTTAATTATATTAATTGGCACGAATATGTATAAAATATAACTCCAAACTTTTCCAAAGATAAACATACAGATTTCCTATGTTTTACTGACTTCAAAACTACTTCATGTGAAAGAGCATTGCTTAAAGTATATAAAACGCCAATAAAAAGAATGGAGACTACAGAGCGAAATCAGTAACGAGCACCGCAGACCAAGCCCAACACCGTCGCCGGCCACTCAGCCTGCAGTCGGCACGCCGCATAGACGCGTCCGGTTGGAAGTGGGTTAACGGGGAGGGGAGAACTGAGCAAGACTGTGCTTCGTTGACATTGCGAATGAACTAGATGTGGTGTGCAGGCTACTATTGCTAACAGAACAATTTGAGCCGTTCTGAAAAAATTGAACGTATTACCGGAACATTTGGAACAATTCCGACACTATGGTGCATTAATTGCTGGAAAATGTAGTGGGAGGATAATGCGTCAGAAGCCGACTACTGCTGTTGTCTTAGGTTTGTTTTAGATAGTTTTATTTTTCTACCCATGCCCTAAAAAGTTCTTGCATCCCAGTTCAATTTATATTAGAAAGCACACATAAACACAAAGCCACATAGCGTCCACGCCGCCAACTGCTTTTCGAACATACAAGATTCTGCTTTATTTAAGATCTGATCCACGGATCGGAAGAACGAATCCATCACATGGTGCCATTGAACTTCACAGATTCAATTTGAAACTCGAACCTCCTGTACCTCATCATTCGAGACCTCATGGACAATTTAAGTCTTTGATTAACCGGTACGAACTTGTGAATCTTCAATGTTCGTGTTCTCGCGACTGCCTTAACGAGGCGTTTTGTGAGCTCAGTAGCTAATTCGAGTACTTTTTGGTGAAACATTTTCGGTAGAGATCATGGCAAGCAATGGAACACTGCTTCCCGTGTTCCCTTCCAAGCATGGCTGCTGAGATCGTAAGGGGATGGGTACCCCCTGCCAGTAAAGATGGCCCGGGGTCTCATACCGGCGCGTGTTAAAAAGCACACTGGAGGGGAACCTCGGAGGACCCCACCTACTTTTTTCTAGGTGGCCGGAGAACCCTTCGTGGCAAAAAAACGTTATTTCGCTACTTTTCAGAATATTCAATGGCACTTCGATTGGTCAAATAACCTTGAAAATTGGCCTCCATTTTGTAATTATAGGCTTTCAAAGTTAAAACCTTTATTTTGAGATCGCTGCGATCGCGTGGTTGCACCAGTTCGCGTGCATCAAAGACCAACCAGCAACGTTATAGCGCCATATAAAACGGGATTATATGTAAAGTTCACCCCTCATGAAGGCCAAGGTCGCAGTTCAAGGCCATACCAACATTCTCAGTCATTGGTCCGGTGCTTCCAGTCGCATGGCGTTACCCAGTATGACGTATATTATGCTACGACGTCATAGTTAAGATAACTCATAATAATAAGGTTTATCAGGGAAGGTCAGGGCACCTTCAGTATTATAAGACAAAATTTCCATAGCACACAGGACCAAGTTGACGTACCACTTTTGCACATGGCATATGTATAAAGGAATGAGTGTTTTCCCTGTTTATGAAGAATTATGAGAGTTGTTAAGCGGGATGGAGAACTGAATATGTTTTATCTTTGAATAAAGCTGTTTTGCTTAAGAAAGCGTGCTTTATTCAGTCATGGTCAAAACAAGAGGAACATATCACCTATAACGTACCCTACGAATCAATATAATCTTTATAAGACTATTGAAACTTTAAGTGGCACTTTATATTCCAATAAACCGTTAGCGATTGAGTATCAAATTTTGGCTTAAAAACCAATCCTGCAACGTACCAATTACAAATTAATATTTTATATACCTAGTTCTCCAAAAACGAGCAAGCCCCCTAAACAACCACTTTCCCTTATTTCTTCCTTCCTTCCCAACACACAGAACATCAGCATTGTTCAATAGGAAACATTTATAGGCTTCCCTGAACAAGGAGCAAGCTGGCTACCGAGAAACCCTTCCAACAGGGAAAGAGTTTTTTTCCGCCAACAGGGAAAGAGTTGGCGACGCCATATGACCCTGGCAGTTGGTGCGTCGATAAGCCCCAAAAATTATTATTATTATTATCATGATTAGGAAACATTTCTAATTTATGGCTTTTCAAATACTGAGGCCAAGCAAAAATCTTCGATCAGGTAAAATCGGTAGCAAAAATGTTTTCTTTGATTTGTGCAGTCACGGCTTCTTTCATTTGTAGCAAATTAAAATATACGTTTTAAGAGTCATATTTTTCCCAGAAACTGTTGTCAAGTAGTTAAAAATGTTTTCGGGATATTAGTCTGGGTTATTTGATGAAAAGTTTAAACTTCCGAATATTTCGAGTTTATTGATAGCTCTTTTTCAACGGAATGTCGATCATGAACAGCCAAGTTTTTCAAACACAATGTCATCTTCATCACTTGAGTTCCCTTCCTACATACCTCTCATTTAAATGAAGTATATTACGTATTCTTGCAATTCCCGCCGAACCATTAAACGCCTATTCGCTAAACGGCACAAATAGTGACAAATAACATGTTTTTGCAATTCCCACCGAACCATTAAACGCCTATTCGCTAAAAGGCACAAATAATGACAAATAACCCGTTCCTTATATACACGTTTCACTAGCTCACAGCCCCTACTATTGATTTTATTTTTCCCTGATTTTGTCCAATCCTGTTGAATTCTTGTTAACAATGATAATCCTAATACTACTACAATCCTGCAGCCATGACGATCCTCCTACAATGCTTCTAAAACGGGGTCCCAAATTGGGTTAAGTGTAACGTTTCCCTATCCCGATTTATATCTGCTTCCCTTATTCTAATTTCTATCGCTTCCCTAACAGACCTTCTTACGGATTTTTGCTCTACTGCAACAATTTTAACATCACGAGGGTTCAGATCCTTCCGACAACTATATACATGACATGACACTGCTGATTTAGAAAACCTGCCGTTCCGAATATCCCCTATATGCTCCTCCACCCTTACCCCTAGCGGCCTACCTGATTCTCCTATATATGTTGACCCACACTCGCATTTCATTTCATAAACTGCCCCCCCTTTCTCTCTCCCTTACTCATAGGATCCTTAACATGCGTCAGTAAACTTTTGAAGGAAGTCTTAGAACTATGAGCAACCTTTAAGCCATGATTACGTAATGCCCTACTGATACGCTCACTGACTCCTTTGATGTACGGTACTGACACATTGTCATGTTTTCCAGCGTCCCGTGGCTCCGTCTCTCCTTGCTCCTGCGGTCTTTGCTGTCTTCGCTGCGGCTGCTCTTCGTCTCGCTCCTCCTGTTGATTGTTGCTCGTGGTCGTTCCGGCTCGCTCCTGCTCCTCCTGTTGACAGTTGTTCGTGGTCGTGTCGGCTCGCTCCTGCTCCTCCTGTCGGTTGGTTCTCGTGATCGCCTCGTCTTGCTCCTGTTCCTCCTGTTGGCGGGTGTGTGTAGCAGCTTCTTCTTGCTCCTGCTCCTCCCATTGGTGACCTCGTTGGTTGGTACCCCCAGCTGCTTCAACCGTCCGCTTGAGGGCCTTATCGACGAACCGTTTTGGGTATCCGTTTTCTTTGAAGATTCCTTTCAGTGCAACCATCTCGTTTTTCAAGGACACTGGGTCTGTGCTTAGGTTCTTTGCCCTGGCACCAAGACAAGAAATGATTCCTGCTTTAATGCTTGAAGCATGGTGAGAATCGTGTCTGATGTATAAGTTTGACGCAGTTTCTTTTCTAAAAACCGATGTCTTTAGTCTTCCTGAATCCTTGGAGATTTGCATGTCTAGGAAGCTTAGAGCAAATTAAAAGTCAAAGTTATGTTTCTGAGAGCAATATCTGCTTAAAGTAGGCAAAATTAAAAAAGCAGCCGCAGAGGGCGCATTTAAGGCAATAGAAACAATATTACATATAGTAAAAAATAGATGCAACTCTTTATGAATTATCAAGTGGTTTTGTACACTTCTTTTGCTCTAGAGCCACTACAGCTTAAGCGTCTACTTGACCGAATATTTTCTTCAAAGGCAACAATGGCGTACACTTGTTTTTGTGTTTATTTTTGGACGAAGACAACGACGTGCGGTGGCGCGGTGTTTGAAGTGAAGAAGTAACATTAACTATTGTTGATTAGTAGTTTCTGAGAGATTTAGAATGTATTTTGTAGTCAGTTTCACCATTTTAAATGTTTAAAGCAATGCCAGGGGGGTCATTCCACCATAAATCGACCAAGACATAAAACCCTACTAGTTTTAATGTCCTCAAAAATTGGTATGTAGGGACTCACAAGGGCGTAGAATCCATCCATGGCACCCCAGAAATTATTTAAAAATTATTTTGAGAGAAATGGCCTCCGGCAATTTCTGAAGGCCATTATACAGGCATTGATAAGAATGCCTATAGCTCAAACATCTTTCAAGTGATCTCGGAAAATTTTATAGTTTTAGGATGTAAATTTTACGGGAAACATTTTGACTATCCTCAATTTTGAAATTTAAACAAAAAATGTTTGGTGACCTCATGACCTAACTTTATAACGGTGACATTGACCTGTAGTACAGTGAAATTAAAAAAATTCTCTTGAAAGCGTTTTGACATATGGTAGTAGTCTTTCATATCAAATAAAGAAAAATGGTTTTGGAAATGCATTTACTACTTTTAGATTCATATATATATATATATATATATATATATATATATATATATATATATATATATATATAACACTAGGAGTCACTGTGGAGCTTTGTTATCGTAACTCATGTTCTAATTGACTTGCAACTTTAAAATAAAACATTTGAAGAATCAAAATCAAGCTGTCAACCTAGAGTTGAAGCATTTTAACACAAGCGCAGGAATACGGGGTTACCCTCCCCCTATTTTGAATTCACATTATTGTCCCTTTGGGAATGAACTTAGCTGTTGTAAATGTCATGTATGGTTGTTTGGATCATTGTACATCTTTTGAAAATAAATATGTTCCCGCCACATTGAATCACCGAACTATGATGTCATTTCCAGAAGCATTTAATCCGCGCCCCATCGGGGTCCGGTGCCACCCTCACCCCACTGGGGTGCCATCAATGCCCCCTAACTCCCAAAATATGGAAGTTAGCGCAAAGCTGCAAAAAGCATTAGAAAGCTCATGTGAATTCAGCAAGATTTTACTAACACGTTTAAGCGCTCAGGTCTATGTTTTGACCTCCAGAGGTCAAGTTATGTCACGATAGGCTATTTCCAGTAAAATATGCAATCCTTAAGAAACGTGAGCATAGCTCTCACGCCATTAGAGCTATTGAGATCTGGCAAAATCATTTGATAGGAAAATCCCAGGAATTTCTCCGCTATATGGAACATAATGGCCTCCCGCCAGTGTTTTGACCTCCAGAGGGTACCTCGTCACTTAATATGACCTGATGTCTCGAAAGGTAAGAAAGTGACCGTGTGGTATATCAAATGAAAACTAGTGACACGACATACACGATGACTTTTGATTCAGTGTTGTAGCTTAATTAGGTCAAAAGTTATCGTCAAAATTCTGTTTTTGACCTCTGGTGACCTCAGATGATCTCAGATAGGTGAAAGGGCAAGATCGCCCCAGGGATCCATGAAATGGTGTCCAAGAACGCTTGTCTGAGCAAATTGAGCATTTACGATTATTTTGTGACTTTTAGCTCATAAGAAAGCTTTTCCCATGCTTTTTCTATGGAAGAGGTTACCTGGTGACCTGACCTCAGGTCACAAAATCGAGAAATCCCGAAGATAAATTTTGTAGACTCCGGAGGGGTCATAAAGTGTCGAAAGTTTTAAATCGATCGGCTTAGAACGTTAGGTATGGTAGAGATCAAAAGTTAAAGTGAGGTGACCTTGGTTGACATCGCCTGGTGACTTGACCTAGGGTGACTCGGCGTAATAAATCTCGGGGATGATGAAAAAATAAAGGGGTAAGAGGTAGAACCCTCAACCGCGGTGCTTCCCCTCGTTGTTTTTCTGTTGTTCCGAAAAAACCTTAGGGGGACCATCGATTTCATTATTCTAGGTGGGGCGAGGGTTAAGGAAGATTTTCGGATTTTGAGGCTTAGTGTCGCGTTTCCCCGGACGTAGCTTGAATTTAAAACATGTTATAACCTTAGTTCGGCTTTTAGAGCCTTTTGTAATCTCTTGTAGCATTTTCAAACGTGTTTAAACTTGACCTATGGTAATCTCGTAGTGAATTTTTTTCAGCATTCTCATTATTTTAGTTTTTATAATGAAGAAGTTTTAGGCACTAAAAACAAATCATTGGTGACTTTTAGTGGTGCATTGAATTGCATGGGACTGGTTCAGAGCTTAAAAGTACTCCTTAGAAGTGAAAGTAACTAGTTCAGAGTCCACATCATTTAAATGGACTATTCACAAGCCATTCTGAATCATTTACTCCAATTTAGTGAGTTTCTAATCATCTGTCACTGCTTACACCCCCTTTAAGCTCAAATTAGTTCAAAGGTTGAAAAAGGTCAAGTCGGTTTTAAAAGAAAAGCGTCTTGTTCAGTGTCATTTTCATACAAATTGACTATTCATAAGAAATGTTGAATCAGTTACGCCAAGTGCCTGCTTCAACATAGGTTATTGATTACACCCCCCTTCAAGATCAAATTTCGAAAAAGGTCAAGTCCATGTAATATGCAAACCAACAATTTAGTGTCCATATCATTCAAATTGACTATTCATAAACCATTCTGCATCATTTAATCAAAGTAAGTTCGCTTCTTCAATTGTTATTGCTTACCCCCTTTCAAGGTAAAAAAGGTCACAGGTCGAAAAATGTTAAGCCCGTATCGGACGCAAGCCAAATAATTCGGTGTTCATCTCATTTAGAAATAACGAATTGAAACACACATCTGTAGACGTTATTCAACACAGAGTTATCACTAAGGTCACACGCAAGGTCAAATAAAGGTCATTAAATGTCAAAAAAGGTCATAAGAGGTATAACGTGATAAAAATGAGCCTCAAAGGCTGGAAGAATATTTTGGGACAGTTCATGAGCAAATGATGCAAAAGAACGATAAGAGTCTGGAGCATTCACGTGAAAACGGGTACAGGCCCCCAAATGACCCCAACATGCCTCCACTCTTGAGGTCATAACTCCGTGACATTGAAGGGTATGAAAAAGTATTTGCAAGATGTCCGCAATGAATGCGTCAGAGGCTATACGACATTTCAAGACTCTAACTTAAGAAGCTCGTTTTCAATTCTTGAAAAACTTCAGGGGGTTGCAACACCCCTCCCCCTGTACGTGTAAGGGTTAACACCCCCTATGGCGTTGACGGGGAAAAAAATTGGTTGAAAAGTCCATGGCGCCCCTCTTAAATTCGGACATTCCGTCGTCACTGGCATTAACCATACCGTGAGCTACGATGGTACAGCTCCATAGTGACACCTAGTGTCATGTTTCGGAAGCAAGAAGTAGTATATTTAGTGCAAAAGCCATATTTTTTAGTACTTTACTTAAAAGAGTATTTCCAAAGGTAAAATGCTTTTACACGAATTTATGCATTTCACTGTACAGCGGATCAAGGTCACCGTTCAAAAACTAGGTCACGAGGTCATGACATCAATTTTGCAGAAATATAAAAATCGAAGATAGCCAAATTAAAATATGCTAAATGGTGAACACAAATATAAAATATCGTTACAATCATTAAAAAAGTGGCAGAACTATAGGCTTTCAAAACAATGCCTACATGGTGACCTCTGAAAAATGCCGGAGGCTATATCTGCCATACAAAATTTTCAAATAACTTTTGGGCACCATGGTTAGATTCTAAACCTTTGAAGCCCCCTTGACACCAACTTCGGAGAGAATAAAAATAGAAGGGTTTTATTTTACGAAATTTTTGGTCGATTTATGGTTGAACGACCCAGGGATAACATTTTAATTTTCCGAGTACCTGTATTATTTGTGCCTAGGGATTTCTTCAAACCGGATAGTTCTTTAAATTAGTAATTGAAACCTATAATTGAATCGTGAGGTCTACCTTGGCTCACCGGTACGGAAAGACTGCCGAGCCACCGCTGATCCGCAGGGCAGACACCCTCGCCCGAGGGTGTGTCCTTGGCCGGGCGTCACTGGGCAGAGGCGTACCCAGCGAATAACACTCACATCACACTACCCCCTCCCTTCACTCACACCTTGATAAGCAACCCCCCACCCCCTCCCCAGCGTCCTTACGCTCTAAACTGACCACTCGCCCCATCGGTCGGGCGGCTTGCGTTCACGCGCACCTCTCCTCAGCTCCGTCGTTGCGGGCGCGGATGGTGGTACGGCTTGTGTGATCTCTTCAGCTTCAGTTTCATCGTCCTCTTCCTCCTCCTCTCTCTCCGAGTCATCATAATCTAGCTCTTCTAAAACAGGCACCGGGTCAATCGGGTCAACAGCTGTGTGGGATGGGATGCTCGCCCTGCAGCTCCCTCCGACTGTGAGTGAGTTCCAGTTACCTTCGGGACTCTTAATATCAGTTGATCCTCCCGTCTCTCCACTGGCTTCAGCTGATCATGGTGTCTCACGAAACACCGGCTTAAATTATCCTCCCTTTTCATCCTGTATGTGTTTCCCTGTCTCCAGCTAACGATAAGAAACGGACCACTCCAGCGTTCCTGCAATTTTCCCGGCATTCCCGGCTTCATGGGACCTTTCATAAAAACTCTGTCCCCCCTCCTGAAAGTGTACCACACTTTTTCCTTGCTGGCTCCGAGCAACCCTCGGCATCTTCACTTTCTCTTCCCGGGCAGACGCATTTTTGTGTGCACGTAACAAGTCCCGCGTCAATTGCCGAGCCCATGTTCTCTCGGTAGCTGGTTTGGAAACCTCGCGACCAGGATAGGCGATCACCGGAGTGCGCGGGTGACGGCCGAATTGCAGGTAAAAATTGCAGGTCCTGTCGTTGCATGTGGCGCGCTTATGTATTGGAAGCGAACCAGTCCTAAATAAGTATCCCAGGCTCCGCCATGCCCTTGAACGTTGCGGCGAATTAATGAACCAACGGTCTGATTTGCTCTCTCGACAGCCCCATTGGAATCGGGGTGGGAACTACTAATCCGTTTCTTATCAACACCCAGAGAAGTGAACACCGCCCGCAGATGCTGGTTCTCGAATTCAAGACCCCCTATCGGTTAACAGAGATTCTGGAAGCCCATGTCTATACACTAGAATCTCTAAAAGGGTCCTACAAACCGTCTCACCCGATTTATCCGGAATAGCTGCCAGCTCGATTCCTTTGGTCAGCAGGTCCAGAGCCACCATCACGTAGCGGTTACCGCGCTCAGTCGGCGTGCGTCCAAAGGGACCCATCAGGTCAACCGCTACATGCTACCATGGAGCCGTGGCCTGGGTTGTGAGCTGCAAAGGTGCCCTCAGCCTCAGGGACGGGTTGTTGGACCGAGCGCAAACCATACAGCTCCGATAGTAATTGCGGACATCAGCTGAAAGCCCAAACCACACATAACCAGCACCAGATATCAACTCTTGCGTTCTCCCCGCACTCAAGTGTCCGAACTTATCGTGCATCAGACGTAGTATGTGAGGGACGAGCGACTGCGGGACTAACAAGTATCGCTTCCCAGCCTTCCAACCCAGAAGCAGCCCCGTCCGGTGATAAAATTCAGGCTCAAAACCGATTTGCCGCCAGCGACGGATGGCATTTCCCCGGCCCATCGGAGACGCAATTCCTCACACGATTTCTTCAGACCGGGATCACTCTGCTAAGAGGCCCTAAATTTCTCTTCCGTGGGGTGTGCCAAATCATCTTGGGCATTGGCTGGCGTGGGTTGAGTCAAACACACGTGGGTCCTGAACGTCAGCGGCGATGTTGTCTTGGGAGCCTGAAATGAATATCGAACTGAAGCTCTTGAATTTCCTCCATCCATCGAGCGTAGCGACCCTGGGGTCCTTTGTGTTTTTCAACCACTGCAGACCAAAATGGTCGGTGAACCATCGAAAACGTTTCCCCAGGAGATAAGGTCGAAACTTCCGTAGGGCAAAGATGAACGCAAATACTTCTTTATCTCGAATATGCCAGTTCTCTTCACTATCCGAGAAAGCATTTGACACAATACAAACAGGCTTGTCAGTTCCCGTGGCGTCCCGCTGGGAGAGAATACAGGCCAAACCGGCGTCAGACGCGTCTGTGCTGACTTCAAACTCACGTGTCATATCGGGCAGTTGCAACAAAGTTGATGCACAGAGCGCCCGCTTCAGCTGTTGGAATGTAGACTCCTTGCTGTCATCCCAAACAAACTTGGCCTTTTCTGAGATCTCATTTAGAGGTGCTGCCAATACTTGGAGCTGAGGGACAAAGTCTATTTGTATTTGTATTTTGTATTGATTCAGTATATATGAGCAACAGGATTATCCCACTTACAGCTCGTCAATGGATAAAACAATACGTGAATATTTACATGCGATGATGAACTGATAGTCACATATACAGTTACAACCGCAGAAACATTAAATTCAAATAAACATGTAAATATTAAAAGAAAAACATGATGCTATAAAACAGTGAAATCCTAAAACCATGGGTTCACTAAAACGGATGATTCCTAAGATATTTAATGACGGAGGATTTAAACGATGAGAAACTAGAGATAAAAGGGTCGATGGAAGGATACGTGCTGACATGATGATTAAAAGCGCGAACTGCACGGATGAACAATCCACATCTCACGGTTTCTACTCTCCCAAAAGGAATGTGTAGCGGCTGGTTTCGTCCCTCCCTGGTTCGACGCTGAGGCACATGCAACGGTAGGTGCCCAAGCAGGAAGGCGGAGTCCGTTCTGTGTATGATAATTTTGTAGACAAACAGAATGTCACTTTTTAGTCGCCTTTTTGAAAGTGAAGTAATTTTGAAACTACCAAGTAGATCATTGTAGGGGAGTGATACATTTTGTTGAGGCACGTGAGTGTAGGCAGCCAACCACATCAGAAATTTGTGTTGAATTTTTTTCCAGTCGATCTAAGTGCGTTTTGCGGCTCCACCCCAGATTACGCTACCGTATTCTAAGATGGAGCGAAGGTTGCCAAAGAAGGCTGCAAGAATAGGAGCAGGTTTCAGTCGTCCCGCCGTTCGGCTAGTCTGGAGTGAGCGCATGAGCAAACCTAGCATCCTATTCGCTTTGCTGACGGTATGGTTGATATGAGCCTGAAACGTCAATTTTGTGTCTAGCCAAACACCTAGGTCTCGAATTTCTTGAACATGTTCCAGGTCGTTGGTACGAATTTTGTACCTAGCCAGAATTGTTTTTTTGTTCAGGGTGATCCTAAATGATTGACATTTGGTGGGATTTAGCTTTAATTTCCAGGTTTCTGACCACTGAATGAGGTGATCCAGGTCTTTCTGGAGAAATTCTGCATCTCTTGTGCAGGTAATTTTGTTAAAACGCTTCACATCGTCAGCGAACATCAAAATTTGGGTTTGGATGGTGTCGGGGAGATCATTTAGGAAGAGCACGAACAGTAGAGGTGATAACAAACTGCCTTCCGGAGTTCCAGAGCGCACTTAAGTCCAATTTGAACATTTCCCGTTAATGATCACACGTTGTTTTCGATCGCAAAGATAAGATGAAAGCCAACGAAGCGCTTGTCCTGAAATGCTGTACGAATTCTGGATTTTGTGGAGGAGCAATTTATGGTTGACGCTCTGGAAAGCGGAAGAGTAATCAAGATACAAAATGTCTAATTGATGGCCTGAAGATATTGAGTCCCACGCCGTTTTTAGAAGGATTGCCAAATTCGTTTCGCAGGATCGGCGAGGGACAAAACCGTGCTGTTTCTCTGTGAGAACAGATTGCACATGCGCAAGAAGCGTTTGGAATACGCATCTTTCCATGACTTTGCCGAACAGCGGAAGGAGTGAAACACTGCGATAATTTTCGGGAGAATTTCGTGAACCTTTCTTAAATACTGGGATAATGTTGGCTTCCGCCCACCTGCTCGGGAAGACCCCCGCATCCACGAACTTCCGGAGAAGAATTGTTAGAGGACATGCGAGCTCATCTCGGCACTCTTTTATGACCCGAGCGCTAATGTTGTCCGGACCGCAGGCCTTGTGCACCTGCAGATTCTCCAAAATACCCCGGACCTGGGCTTCAGAGATTTCAAAGCCCGTCAAATTTGGAAGATTATAATCGGGAGGTTCTGGGTAGTGAAGCACTTCCGGAGAAGTAAACTTGCTGGCAAATATTTGATTCAAAAGATCAGCTTTTTCATTGTCTGAAAAGATCCGACGGTTTCCGTCCGAAAGAGTGGGAATTTGCCCCTTTGGTCCCTTGATGCTCTTTAAGAAAGTCCAAAACCTTTTCGGATTTGTTTTGAAGTTCCCAATCAGTCCCTGAAGATGTTTGTAGTATCGGTCTTCTGAAATTGATTTGAAATTTTGACGTTTTTCCTCAAAGTTTCTAATCGTGTCGGCTGTCCTGTTACGCTTTACTCGTTTAAAAGCGTCCGTGTTAAAAAAAGTCCGTGTAATAGTTGCACATCCCCAGAAACTGACGAACTTACTTCGTCGACTCTGGCCGTGGCCAATGCCGAATGGCGCCGACTTTGTCAGAGTCCGGTTCCAGGCCAGCGTCCGACACCAGGTGTCCGAGAAACCGGATCTGCCGTCGACACAGAACCACCTTGCTACTCTTCATCGTCAGCCCCGCCCGACGCAGACGCTGGAGAACTGCCCAGGGTACGTTAACTACGGGTACAACCAAGTTTCCTACTAAATATAGTCCTCCCCTGATGACGTCACCGCCCTTTCATACTAAGTTCTAGGAGATTCTTCTAAGTTTTTGGAAGGATCATTTGAAACATACCAAGTTTGGGCGTATTTGGCAGCAATCTAGTATAAACCGAAATAAACTTGTTTCACCCATTTGACAGTAACCTTGATCTCAACGGCGAGCGGCGTATTTTACGTAAATCTAATGAAAAGATCATAACACTTCAAATAATTTGTTGAAAAGGAATGCATTTATTTGATCATCTCAGGCCTACTTGAATTTATGCAGCCGTGAACAGTGATTTTGAAAAATATACAGACACCAATAAATCAGCAACAACATGCAAATACCTATCAGCAGATTCTAGCTTCTCAATCGCTAATTTGGATACCTTTCATCACGTATATTCAAATTATCAGCACCCACACGCTGATTATATGACTGCTTACTAAAGAAATGCAGAAGCGTCGAGAAGGATGAACCCCGTTAGCACACGCGACCATAGTCGAATACCTGAAGCTTGATGTTACGAAAACCCGCTGAAATTTCTAATCATGCCCATCTGCATGGATTAAGAGGAGTACCATAACACTAACGTCTAAATATTACCTGCAAACTCGTTATACTCCATCCGCTTTTAATAATAGCCAAGAGAATAAGTTTACTTTCGCTCAAGAGATCACCGGTGTTTTTTGTCTTCTGCTGCAGGTGCCCCCAACAGCCAATCAAACGTCAGTAATCAACAGCCAATCAAAATCGAGATTAGTCTTACTGCAAACAGCTGTTAGTTCTGAAGCTGCCATTATTTTGACACGCTCTAGAAAATTTGTAAAAATAAAATTCTTCGCTGGAGTTTTCGCGAAACGTCTGATAGTTTCACAAATAATCGTTCAGCTTTCTGTTCAACCATATAAGTTTTGTTGATAGAGTGCTAAAAAAGGTTATTTAGAGCTTCGAAAAAGTGTAATTTCTCCAATGCCCTGCATAGTAACTGTTGTGCCTCTCCAGCCCTGATGACGTAATGCTGCCAAACAACTTGAACGGGGTCTGGAACGGCCCCCAATAGCGAAAGGTGTTCTGCCACAGTTTGCGCCGCCCACAATGATGTCATCGATGTATGACGTTACACCGTTGCCGAGTAACCCTTGCAGCACAGTCGTCATCAAACGAGTGAAACAGGCCGGCGCACCCTTTGCCCCATACGGTATGACGAGGAACTCCCATTTATTTTCTTCCGTCTGGAAGGCAGCCTTTGGAATTGATGATGGAGATAACGGTACTTGCCAAAAAACAGAATTTAGGTCTAGCGCTGAAAATATCCTTGAACCCACCAAACTGTCCAAGCACTCCTTGACTGTAGGCAGATACGTGACTTCATCCACTGTCCTGCTATTCAGAGCCCGAAAATCCACCGCAAAACGGTAGGTACTGTCCGACTTCTTAATCATGAGAATTGGCGCTGATCACGGAAAAAGGAGGGTCTTATGATTCATCTTGCCTCCATCGAAGCAATTTGACGGTGGACTTCAGGCCGCAAGTGATATGGCGTCCGCCGGGCTCTCACCGAGATATGAGGGGAGTTGCCCGTATTGATGTCGAAAGTCATTAGCTGAGTGCATCCCATATCATCATTGTTGGCGAAAACGTCCCGATAACTATCGATCAGCCTACGGAGGTCAGTCCGCTCCGATGCGCTCGGCAAGGCGTCTGTCAAATCAACATCGCCGGCTCCAGTCCGCTTTGGCCGAGCGGTGACGCCACCCGCAGTCACGTGACCCTCTTCTATTTGACCCAACGCCGAGTTCACGTACAGTTTGATGGGATCTGGCCTGGGGTTATTCACAAGGATTGGAGTTTGGTTGTGGGTATCACACTTGACCAGGCCAGGCAGTAAGGAAATACCAAAGCGACCAGCCTTGGCGAGGTCAAGATCAAACACCACATCCCGAGTGGTTGCCCCGAAATCCTCCGCGCCAACAAACAAGACGCGTTCGGAGAATGGGTCTACAATGCAGTCCGCCTGCAGACGAACGGGGACTGGCTGCGTCGGCATTCCCTGCCGTCTTGACTCCAACGTCAGACGATAGCCACCAATATTCAGCTCTCGCATCTTGAAATCCACATGAAAATTCGAGAACTTCTACAACAGATCCAACCCAAGAATTGCCGGAAAGGACATATTTTCCACCACTGGAATATCAACGTTGTTGAAAGCCACCGGCCCTATCAAAATATTAGTTGAGACTTTCTCTGCGCACTCCATGCGCCCGTCGTTCGCGCCCACTGGTTTCTGATCGGTGGGTTGCACCGGCAGCGCCAGTATACCTGGAAGCGCTGCAGACACACAGGAGACGGCTACTCCCGTGTCCACCAACCACGTGCAGCTCACTGGGCCAATTCTGCCCCTCACATGCAGTGACCGAGTTTGCGGCTGATCCACGCTCCGCAGAGAGGGACCAGCCGCTCTTAGTTTAAATTCAGCGGGCAGTCATATTGTGTGTCCGAAATCCTTGCACCTCCAGCATACAACAGAAGATGGCCGGCCCCGCCCCCATCCAACGGGAGCACGCGTGCATTCCCATTGCATATGCCCAGCCACTCCACATGTCCAACAGAGGACCCGGCTCGCCTCCCCTGCCGGTTGGACCTGACTCCGCCCCTGCCCCGTGCGCCCGCTGGGCACGGCCGTGCCCGACCGCTGACTCAGAACCTGGCGCCGGGCCAAATCCGCCTCCGGCCGCGCCACCGCCGCGCAGCGGGCGCCGAGACACAGCGCCACGGGAGGCGCTGCGGCCACCCCCGCACTAAGAGCAACGCGACACGCACCGTCCTGGGCACGGACACCCATTACGACATCATGGATAGCCATGACAGATTCCGCCATAGCCGATTCTGCCATGACAATTCCGCCACCTGCCGCTGTAGCTGTCCCACCGGATCAGTTTCCCCTGGCCCCTGGGTTTTGTCTATATGCTGGACGGTCGGCGAGGTTCCTGACGTCGAAAAAGATTCGTGAACATGCTTAGCGTGCCCCGGTAGCTCATCTATGTCTGCGTCCGGAAACAACAGCCTCAGCTAACTTGCGATAGGCAGATCAAATCCATCTAGAAAGCGAGTCTTCAACAGCGCTTTAGCGACTGCGGAATCAGCCTGCGTGTCAGGGAAGGCCCCGATAAAGAAATTCCGCAACGAAGCCAGGTACATAACGTAAGTTTCGCTGGAAAGCTTCTTACGTTGCGAGAACGTCTGCTGATACCACTGCGGAGACTTGCTGAATTCGCACCGCAATGCTGCCTTCAAGGAAGCGACGTTCTTTGCGTACTCTTCTGAGGGTGAATCCATGATACCAATCTTCGACCCGAGACCCAGTAAGGCTTTGCCCACCGCCTTTTTCTCGTCACTCACTGCGAGTTTATAAGCGTCCACCTTGCGCATAAGCGAGTCAAGTCCTCACCATCGCCCCAAAGGACACGATGTTGCCCCTGCTGGCCCTCCATAGCGAATCCGCCGCCGCCAGCTCGAGGTCTACCTCCGCTCGCCCACGGTTAGTAGAGACACTAGGCTGCGCCACTTCAGAACAGAATTTTAAATTCCATTGGAATATCCTCCTCTATGCAATTTTAGGACATCAAATACAATTTTGAACAGTCAAAATAATACTTTTAAGGGAAAACATTGTATTAATATAGATTTTTTCGGAAATTAAAGGGATAATGAGGACTAAACCTATCTAATTCCAGCAAAGATGTATATCCTCACCCACCTTAAAACTATTTTTTTAATTTGAACTTAAATAATAGCGCATATTAACTAAAATGTTGTATTAATATGGATATTTTTTAAATAGTTCTTCTCAAACTTTTTAGGGTCATTATTTTGCTCTTTGTTTACTTCTGAGCGCGGGAAGCTTGTGCATGTTAACTTGCCGCGTCCCAGCGTCGCAAATGCCGTGCGATGCGATGCCGTGGATGCATTTACTCTCTCCATTGCTTAGGATGATTTCTATAATTTCTATAATGATTTCTATAATGTGGATGCATCGTGCCCTCATCTGTGTTATCTATTATATATTATGGTGTTGTTCTGCGATTTTCCAGTAGTGGTAGGAGCAAACGGTAAAACCACTTGAAATATATGCGGCTGCCGCGCGTGTGAGCAGCCGTTACAGAATCACAGACTCCAGGATTGCAGGATCCAGGGGCGCAACTTTATGTTTTCGATTGGGGGGCACCCGGATCGAAAGGGGGCCCGTACATGATGGGGGCCCGTACATGATGGGGGGGCCCGTACATGATGGGGGGGCCCGTATTTTTTAATGAAAATGTGACCGAAAAAACGTATTTTCGACCGTTTGTTGTCGAAAACTGACTGCAAAGGTTAAATAACAATTTTTAGCGCGCTATTCGTCACTGTTCCTGATTTGCACTATTTAGCCTAAAAAGTAGACAGAAGACCCAATCTTTTGAACGAGCTGCCAAACTATGTAAGGATATTGGACAAGTAGGTGTCTACTTACCGTCTTCGTCGTCCACGCGGGATGCTCTCCTCCGGAGGTACAACGGGATCAGCCCCGGACGACGCAGGAGGGATGGATGCTGGAGGGTCTTTTAGCAAACGGGATCCAGCTGGTGGCCTGGCCGAGGAAGGCAATGATCAGGAAAAGAAGGATTGGAATTACAACCTTATTTTACCGTTTTGCTGGAAACTATACACATTGCACTTTTCCGAGTTAGTTTTAAATTGGGGTTTTAATTTTTGCGGTCGATAAATGAACGTAGCTTGCAAAGTACCAAAAATAGTAGTGATATGAACTACTTTAAGTGGACGCGTACGTTGCTAGAGATTAAATGCAAATATGATCGGGGTCATTTTGTAACAGTGTGCAAAATAAGCAAGACGATTCTGGATTCATAGGTTACCTGAAAAAAGAACAAAGTTTGGGTAGTTTTGCCAGAGCAGCCCCTCGGTATTGAATGTTCTTTGTTTTACGCTTTTGTGCACCCGACTTATGTTTAAACTGTCCAACCATTTTAACATTCACACCTGGAACAAAATCGCATTATCGCGAATAATTTGATACAAATGAAAGGTAGAGATCGAAGTACGAAATTCCTTTATCAGCGGGGAAATCGAACCTACTGATATTTATTTTACATGATCAAGACACCTTTTTCTGATCCATTCACCTTGCCAGTTCATGACATTTTACAACACTGGGTACTGGTCAAGGGGTACCATTAATAGGTGGTACTGCCTATTTCCCTTTAAAATCCTCATATAGGATCAGTACAAAAGGAATGGGGGCCTGACATTTCTCACGCCCCATCATTTTCCCCGAATGTTCCAGGAGGCATGGGACCGGCCGCACGTTGCCCGGGAAAACCACAGGGGGCCCGCAAGCATGGCAGGGGGCCGGTTTCGGCAACAGGGAGCACGGATACACCATCTGGGGCACGAAATTGCTAACAAATAAGGAACTCCTGCAAATACGCGACTAACACAACAGCTTCAGTTTCTGCACGATATTCTTAGACCACAAGGGGCCCAGACAGACCACAGAGGGCCTGAGTACACCAAAGGGGCCGGGCAGACCACAGGAACCCAGAAAACCATAGGACGCCGGTATGCCCACAAGGGGCCCGAGCAGACCACACACAGCCAGCAATTTGGCTGGACTCTGCCAGATATATGCTGGGCTTGGACTGGACAGAGCCCGCGTACATGGGCTCAGCCCAGGTCCGGCTCCGCTGCGCCTGGGCAGAGCCCATGGTCAAGCAAGACCGGGCTCTACCGCTCGGGCAAGTTGTCATCCCCCGACCTAATGTCGGGCTCAGCCCGAGTCTATGTGGCTCAGCTATGAGTCATAGGGCTCGGACAGGGCTCGGCCCAGCCCGCTCTGGGCCCGGTCGGAATTGCTGGCTGGGCAGCGGGCCCGGGCAGACCACACGGGGCCTGGACAGATGAAAGGACCCGGGCAGACCACAGGGACCCGAGCAGAACACAGGGGCCGGGCTAACCACAGAGGGGCCCCAGTCTGGAAAGTATGGCAGCAGACCCGACGAGTCCGCACCAGCCTTGTAGATTTTTCGCACCACCAGCAGCCTAAAATTTACACCAAGCATTGGTGAGAAATTTCACTGGCCCGGAAATTTCGATGTTTTTACCAGTTTCTCCCTTCTCAGACCTCTGTGGGTGTTTGATTTGAGCTCCCTCGCACCATGCAGCAAAAGTGGGCATTTGTTTGCTCCAAAGTTCGAACCACCTGAAGGGTGTCCGCACCACAAGATCTCGCCAAAAGTGCCATACTTTGCAGACTGGGAGGGGCCCGGGCAAACCACAGAGGGCCCGCGCAGACAAAAAGGGGCCCGAACGGACAAAAGGGGGTCCGCAGAGGCCACACAGAGGCCCGGACAGACCAAAAGGGTTCCGGGAAAACCACAGGAGGCCCGGGCAGACCACAAGGGGCTCGATTGGAACAAAATGGGCACTAGCAGACAAGGAGTCCGTGCAGACCAAATGGGGCCCGGCCAGTCTGCAAAGTATGGCAGCAGGCCAGACGAGTCGCACCACCAGCCTAAAAAAATTCGCACCAATCTGCCATATACCAGGGAGAAAAACGCACACATTCCTACCCACACGATGCAATACTACCTCTCTTATTAGTTAGTTAAGGACTTTTTATAAGGCCTCCTCCTGTGTCTTCCGAACTATTCAGTCATTTTTTTCAGTGTCAACTTCCTCGCACCAGTCTTGCAAATTCGCACCAGGCTGATAAAATTCGCACCACTCGCTCCTGTTTCCAAGGGCACTCGCACCGACGAGATCTCGTCGAAAATGCCATACTTCGCACACTGTGGCCCGGGCAGACCACAGGGGCCCAGGATACAACAGGGGCCCGCATGGCAAGCATGGCAGAGGCTGGTTGCAGTTACACGAACCGCATCCATGGCAGGCCCGTCTGCATCCACAGGGTATTAACTACTGGGAGTAGGGACCCGGCTGCAGCCACCAGGGGCGGGGCGAATGGGGTGGCCACCAGGGGGGGCGAATGGGGCAGCCACCCCTTAAACCCAAGAGCCTCTGAGGACAAAATGCCGCCCCCAAACCTTCCCCTCCCCGGGATGCGACGATTGGTCGCCCTTTGGGTGAAAAGTGCGCCCTTCGGGTGGCTAGGTGTCACCCTGTCCCCTGAGGCTTTGCCCTTCCCCCTTCCCCTTACCCAAATTCTGGATACGTCACTGGCGGCCATAGGGGGCAAAATATTGTCCAAGTCTTGGTATTTAGCCATCAGGGGAGCCGGACAGGGGATCATCACTCATTAGTGATTTAGCCCGACAGGAGCTAATAGCAAACAATCACTTCACTTGCCATTCAACACTGCGCATCGGAGCACGATTTGGATTGACACGAAAAGCCCAAACGTAAAATCCAAATCAGAGACTAACGAAACTTTTCCAGAGTAGACACAAGCCGATTGAATCATAAGCATGTCAATTTTACTGTTCAAGACAAACTTTGTGCAAATCATTCGCCTCGGCGAATGCGACAAGAGAGCCAGGAGCATGCCTTAGCTTCCTTCGCGCTACGCTGACGGGAAATTAAGAGTCCGGGAAATTAAGAGGCTACCATTCGCCGGCGGACGCACATTATTTGACCCGGATTTGACAAGATATGATACACTTTTTGACAGACAAATTTAAGAGACTTCAATTTGTCTGTATTTAAAATTCCACTAGAACAAACAAAAATGGAAAACTTTATGCACATTTCTGACAAAAATGCCTAGAAATATATCAATGAAGAAATGTAGTGCCGGCGGAGAGATGCCAAAATAACAAACGTGTCAATTTATTAAACCAGTACTTATCGGAAGGGGCCCGGCTGCGTACGGTGGGGGGCGGGGGGTGGTGAACTACAGGGGGTCGTAAGCAAGGCAAGGAGCCCGGCTAGAGCCAGAGGAGGCCTGGGTAGCCCAGAGGGAGTCTGAAATTATAGCACGGGTTCCCGAATACAGCGAAGTGGGAGGAGTGGAATCAGGGGCGGATTCAGGCCGATGGTGGGGGGAGGGGGCAACGGGGCCCCAAATCGTGAAAAACATAAGGTTTTTGTTTGAAGAAAATCCGTAAAATCAGTAAAATCGGGGGATTTGGGGAGGGCATCAAATCCCCCGATTTTACCATTACCCCCCACCCTGGATCCGCTAGTGCTGTGGTTCCTTGCAGACCACAGGGACATGGACAAACCATAGGAGCCCGGGCAAATTGCAAGGGGCCGGGCAGACCGCAGGGGGCTGGGTAGACCACAGGGGGTCCGAGCAGACGACAGAAGGCCCGGGCAGACTAAAAGGAGCCCAGACCGCCCACAAGGGCCGCAGGCAGACCACAGGGGCCCGGGCGGACCACACAGGACCCAGGCACACTACAAAAAGCCCAGACCACCTACAAAGGCCCCGGGCAGACTAAAAGTGGCCAAGGCAGAATACAAGGAGCCCGGTTGCAGTCACAGAGGAACCAAAAACGTCGCGAGACTGCCAGAAATAGGGCCCCGGATGCAGTCAGAATGGGTCTGAGAATATCGTTAGGGGCCCGTTTGCGGACACAGCGATTATGGGTGGCCCTAAAGGGGACCGCACCCAAGCAAGCATGCCAGGGAGCCCGACCGCAGCCACAGCAAGCCCAGATAGACCACGGGGCCCCGCACTCATGGCAAGGGCCCGTCCGTGACATTAGAGGACCCGCGCCTCCTGGACCACAGGGAGCCCGGTTGCAGTCACAGGTCCCGGTTGCAGTCACAGGGGGCCCGGGTGGATCACAGGCGCCCGGTTGCGGTGACAGGGGCTCGGGCGGATCACAGAGGGCCCGGTTGCAGTCACAGGGGCCCGGGTGGATAACAGGGGGCCGGGTGGATCATAGGGGCCCGGTTGTAATTAGAGGGGGCCCGGGTGGATCACATGGGCCCGGTTGCAGTCACAGGGGGCCCGAGTGGATTACAGGGGGCCCGGTTTCAGTCACAGGGGGCCCGGGTGGATCATAGATGGCACGCTTGCAGTCACAGGGGGGCCGGTTTGCAGTCACAAGGGCCCGGGTGGATAACAGGGGGCCGGGTGGATTCCAGGGGCCCGATTGCAGTCACAGGTGGCCCGGTTGGACTACAGGGAATCCGTTTGCAGTCACAGGGGGCCCGGGTGGATCTCGGGGGGCCCGGTTGCAGTCAAAGAGGGCCCGTGTGGATCACAAGGGGCCCAGGATGGATCACATGGGGCCCCGGGTGGACCACAGGGGGCCCCAGGTGGATTACAGGGGGCCCGATTGCAGTCACAGGGGGCCCGGGTGGATCAAAGGGGCCCGGTTGCAGTCACAGGGGGCCCGGTTGCAGTCACATAGTGCATGGCTGCAGTCACAGGGGCCCCGAGTGGATCACAGATGGCCCAGTTGCAGTCCCAGGGGGCCCGGGTGTATCACAGAGGGCCCGATTGCAGTCACAGGGGGCCGGGTAGATTACAGGGGGCCCGGTTGCAGTCACAGGGGGCCGGATGGCTCACAGAGGGCCCGGTTGCAGTCACAGGGGACCCCGGTGGTTCACAGATGGCCCGGGTGGATCTTAACTGGCCTGGTTGTAATCACAGGGGGGTCCGGTTGCAGTCACAGGGGGCCCGGGTGGATCACAGGGGGCCCAGTCGCAGTCACAGGGGGCCTGAGTGAATCATAGGGGGCCCGGTTGCAGTCACAGGGGCCCCGGGTGGATCACAGATGGCCCAGTTGCAGTCACAGGGGGCCCAGTTGCTGGTGGATGACAGGGGGCCCGGTTTCAGTCACAGGTGGCCCGGTTGAACCACAGGGAATCCGTTTGCAGTCACAGGGGGCCCGGGTGGATCAAAGGGGGCCCGGTTGCAGTCACAGAGTGCCTGGTTGCAGTCACAGGGGCCCCGGGTGGATCACAGATGGCCCAGTTGCAGTCACAGGGGGCCCGGGTGTATCACAGGGGGCCCGGTTGCAGTCACAGGGGGCCCGGTTGGATCATAGGGGGCCCGGTTGTAATTTCAAGGGGCCCGGGTGGATCACATGGGGCCAGGTTGCAGTCACAGGGGGCCTGGGTGGATCATAGGGGGCCCGGTTGCAGTCACAGGGGCCCCGGGTGGATCACAGATATCCCATTTGCAGTCACAGGGGGCCCGGGTGGATGACAGGGGGCCTGTTTTCAGTCACAGGGGGCCCGGGTGGATCATAAATGGCCCGGTTGCAGTCACAGGGGGCCCAGGTGAATCATAGGGTGCCCGATTGTAATTAAAGGGGGCCCGGGTTGATCACAGATGGCCCGATCCCAGTCACAGGGGGTCCGGGTGGATGATAGGGGTCCGGTTGTAATCACAGGGGGCCCCGGGTGTATCACAGGGGGCCCGGTTGCAGTCACAGGTGGGCCGGGTGGATCACAGATGGCCCGGTTGCAGTCACAGGGAGCCCGGGTGGATGACAGGGGGCCCGGTTGCAGTCACAGGGGCCCGGGTGGATCACAGGGGCCCGGTTGCAGTCACAGGGGTGCGGGTGGATCAAAGAGGGGCCCGGTTGCAGTCACAGGGGTGCGGGTGGATCAAAGAGGGGCCCGGTTGCAGTCACAGGGGGCCGGATAGATCACAGGGGGCCCGGTTGCAGTCCACAGGGGGCCCGGGTGGATCACAGAGGGCCCGGTTGGATGACAGGAGACCCGAGACTGCCGGAATTAGGGACCCGGCTGCAGTCAAAGTGGGCCTGAAAAATATCGTTAGGGGCCGGTTGCTGACACCGAGGTTAAGGGTGGCCCACAGGGCACCCGCAATCATGGGAGGGAGCCTGGCCTCAGCCAAAGCTAGCCCAAGTAGACCACTGGGGCCCGGAATCGTGGCAGGGGCCCGGCTCTGTCCGCAGGGGCCCGCAACTTGGGATTGGGGGGCTCGTCGGGTCATTGGGGGGCTTCTCCGAGCATTGGGGGCTCGAGCCCCCCAAATATATGGAAACTTGCGCCCCTGGCAGGATCACAGGTAAGATAAGGCTCTTACACATAATTTTTACTGATGTATCAGCTTACGCTTCCTACCAAATTCCCTACCTACATTTTTTTCTGTGGCTGAACTTTTTAGAGACTTAAAACTTTGTGTTTTGCTTAAAAGTACTTTTGTCCAACCAATTAGTATTATTTGTCCCCTTTACCTTCAGCACCAGAACCACAAACACAGGCGATCACTTATTACAATTCCGTAATAACAACACACTAAAGATCAGATGTGTAAAGTTATGCCTCTTTTATGTGCCTATTTTATGTGCCGGGGATCTATTCAAAGTTTGATGCTTGTCGGAAGTTTGAATTCAATTTAAGCCCAACAAGCTCAGATTACATGTTAAACTATTTGCACGTCAGCAGAACTCGGCATGAAACTAGACAAGGTGATTTGGGCAGCTCAAATTCTGCCCAAAATTGGAGAGGAAATTATGTGACTGGGGCAGCATTGCCTTCAATGGGGTTATCTACATTTCTATAATTTGGTTTTCCTGCCTTATTTCTTTGTTTGATTCAAATTCCAAGGAGTATTGTTAAATGAATTATCATTGATGCCATTATTAAAAACACTTGCATTTCCATAATATATCACACAGAAACAGGATTCAGTGGTACCTTTTATCTGTCTTACTTTTCTTAACTTTTTTTCTGTCAATAATAATTATGTTTTGTGATGTTTTCGATTTTCGGCACTGTTTCAGCCCTAAGCGTAGTCACCATAAAAAGTGAGGGGACCAGTCAAACTTCAATATGATGGGACCAAAACCTGTCCAATTTGGGCTCCTTGTTACCATCACAGGGATGGGTATAGAAAGTTTGAAGTGTAACTGAGTCAGAAGTGAATAAAAAATGTAATGTGTCACAAAACTATTCAAAGCAATCTTTAAAATTCTTTAATTTCTTTCCCAGAGCTCAGCTTCACTCTCCAGCAGCCATCTCATCAACACCAGAGGTGGAATGATGTGGTACGACCCTGCTGGATGCCTAGTCCCACTTCCCAGTACTCGCCACACCAATGCCAGAGGCGGATCAGCGCTGTACGACAATGCTGGACGCCAAGTCCCACCTCCCAGCAACCACCTCACCAACACCAGAGGCAGATCATCAGAAGTGCCTAGAATAGCTCATCCCAAGGACAGAAGAAATTTGGATCGCAGGTAGGATCAGTCCTCTGTACCCGATAACTTCCCTTCTGGTGATGTATGCTTTAAGATATGATGACCTTCAAATTGTGTATAAGTCATGGTGCGGTCTGTGGCATTCAAACCCTCATGATTAGAGCCCTTGGGGTTAAGCTATTCTATTCTAGTCCAATCATTCTACAAATCAGTGTGTCATGAATGATTAGCCACAGCATATGAAATGGCAGTCACATGCTAAAATGTTGTCCCACGGCTGAAGTGCCCCCTCTAAACGAAAATATTGTGGCTGCTCATAGGCGGATCCAGGATTTCCGATGGGGGCACCTTCCGGGGGGAGGCGCCATCCAGGCCAGGTGCGCCAGTTTTGACCGGCAAAACCTATCAGGTGGGCGCCAAATCCTGTCGGTGGGCGCCGATTTTAGCATCCTGGGGAGAAGCGACATTTCAAGGGGCTCCCTCGACCTTTCAGGAGGGCGCTGTGACTATTTCAGGGGCGCCAAAGGGTCGATGGGGGGCATGTGCCCCATTCCCACTGGATCCGTCTATGTGGCTGCCCATTTTTTATTTATCCTATTCTGTTGCGTGCTAACGTGCATCATCCCATACTTTTGTATTGTGTTCCCAGGTTTTCCAGCTCTCAAAAGGTGACGACACAATGGCAGCAAGCCGTGTGCAAACCATGTCTCGAGCAGACGTCATCGAAGTCAACTTTTGTCATGGACACCTGATGGGCGTGAAGCAAAGTGGTGGAAATAGTAAGAAATATTTTCATAATGATTCAAAGTGCTTTCTTAATTTTGGTCCTCACACCCCAAGACAAGACAGCTATAATATTTTGCTATTTGTGCTATACATTGCAGTTGAGAGTTGAACGATGGCTTTGGACGGTGGAAAACATGAAGCCATAGAGAAGCGCGAAGTGAACTTGATTAAAAACCCTATTGGTATTGCATCCAGGTTTTGTGCCGAGTGTTCAAGCTTTTCTAAAAGCTAAGAGAGCACGGGTTTTGTCGGGTGCTCGCACTAGGAGCCTTCTGTGAGGATTCCGGATGTGAAATTCTGCCCTTGTATTCTAGATAAATATTAGCACGCGCATTGAGGGGGGTGTGAGCCATCTTTGCTTTGACGGGGGTCTGAGCCACCTTCGCTTTGACGGTGGGCGGGTACCCCTCCCCCAAGATCTCGAGAATCACGCAAGATAGCAAAAACGGTAAACGGCGTTGGGTAGCCCATCCAATTCTCTATGGAAAATATTAGAGCAAAACAATTTATCCTATTGTAATCCTCGCGGCCAGCCGAATCGAATGATTTATAATATGACCTCCAGCCAGCAATTATCGTGGGATCAACTGCGAACAAGTCGGGCGGCCCTCCATAAACCGACTTGGGCCCGCTTTAGATGGACTTAGACAGACTCATCTGATCGGGCCAAAGTGGGCCAGTAACTGGACAACTCCTGTCACGGAGCTGGCCCGAGTTGGGCCCGCTTTAGACGCTAACTCCCAGCAAAGCGGGCACAGCTGAGGCCAAGTTCACCTGTCGCCAGCTGCTCTCGTAACTCGGGCACATGTCGGGCACTGCCTGCCGTAACTTCGGATAACTCCAGCCAGGCTAATGCCGTACTGATCATGCGCAAACAACCGACTTTGCAGCAGAATTTCAGAAGTATGTTTTCTGCCGCCATTGCTCTAGCAGCGGCAATAGAGCAGCAGTAGCAGGCTATTAGTGCATCTAATAACCGTGCAGCATTACAGCCCAGGTAACAGGCAAACTATGATAGCAGGTATCTTTTGCGGAAGTGTACGTGTTTGACGTGTGACTTTCTAGTGATAAGTGTGCCCTTCGTGTAAAAATTTAAACCAAAGAATACCTACAATAACTAACAAATCCACTGCATAATCACCATTACCAAGGAGCATCACTGCGGGTGTGAGGCTTTTGGCCATACCTACCGACACATCTACATATCTCCGTCTGGCTTAAGAGTTTCCAACAGGTGTTACTTTCAACCATTCATTGGTAAGTAAGTACCAGATTAACCAACAGCAGTATATTTTATAAGCAAACTGGAAATCATTCATGATCATCTCCCTCCCCCAATGGTCCCCAGCCATGCATATTTTTGGTCATTCTGGACCAGTGCCGTTCTAGCTTAGAATAGGTATCTGAAGCCCTGTCCCTTGTTCTCCAATAGTTATTGATGAAGGCCGTTATCGCCCCCACTGACCGCGGAACTGGAGGGGGCGGGGCACCAGGGAACGATGCCTCCCTTAAATAATACATGTTAACACTAGCCCTATGGCGTGGGCTGGAGAGAAATGGGTTGGACAGGTGTATGGTGTCCCCCCCCCGTATTTCGCTTGTATCACTGGGGGATCTAGGGGGGGACAAAAAAGAGAGGCATCTGCCCCGGAAACCTGCCGATCTCCCTCCCACCTGCCCTTAAAATAACCACTGTCTAATCCACCACCATATGGTGTCTAATGCAAATTTGAGAAAAGATGCGCGTCTCTGAGTCTGTTCTTGTAATGTTTTGAATCTACCATATGTCCCCATCCGCCACCCCACACCCCGCGGAAGCCGTGTGCTGAGATCTATAGATGAACGAGCATGAATTCATGTCTCCCGCTTCTCAGGGAGTAAATAAATCCAATCAAATTCAAAGAGAGAACATACTCCAATTACTGTTGGTTTCAATTATGTTACCAACTTCACCGATATTTTATATGAGAATGTGGCCGTGTGGTCCTGGGCGTGTGCGTCCGATTGCTGGGGTCAGGAGATCGATCCTGGGTGAGCGGATGCGATTTTTCAAATTTAGAACACGGTTCTTATGCCGTTCCGAGACGTATTTCATGAAACAATCTAAAACCTACATTTTACACTTCACAGACCACTGCCGAACTTACATTTTACAGTTCAAACCAATTTCATAAAGAAAATCTTAGTCTACGCGGATGACTAATTCTGCGGCTCCACCTGTAAATTCATTTGTTGGCAAGGATTTGTTGGTTGCTGCTGCGGTTACACAAGGACATGGGGAAACATCATTTTGCGATTAAAATTTCAAATTTCGCATTAAATTGTATTTCTGTTCATACTATTTGCGTATTGGTAAATGCGAGCTTACCATTCGAAAACCTCCTCAGCAATTTTTTGGCCCACATCCGACAATAAGGTGGCTTACCTATTTGTTATGATCCTTGATATGTCGGCGATGGTAACCTCACAACCAAAATCAAAACAAACCAACACACAAACGCTCAGAGACCCCAATTCAAGGTTAGTGGTAATGGAATGTTAATT